>OY735224.1:10168029-10178029 GCA_963457665.1 Thysanoteuthis rhombus
CATATAACACACACACACGTATACGTATATATATATATATATTTGAATGAGATACGCATATATGATTGGAATTATTATTTCTCCAAGAGAATTGAGCTTTGAATTTATGAAAATTGTATCCTTTGCTGGTAGCATTCATGCACATACTCACACATACGCACGCACACTCACAAAAAGATATATATCTGTATTTCTACACATATATTCTTCGTGTAACAGTTTTTATTAAGTTCACAGATACTACACTTTGATCTGTACTTACTCGCTTCCCATCGAAAGCAATATGTGTCACAAGATTAAACAAGTTTAATGTGGGTTTTGTACACAGGACAGCTGGAGAATTGCTCCGGTCGCCGCTACTGGTGTTGCAAAGGCGTCAGGGCAAACCAGTTCTTTGCCTTTTCGTGCAATAGGAAGGTGCTGCCTCGGTGCGTACTGATCCTCGTGACTGAGTAGATTTATTTTTTGAGGCCATGGGACAAATCCTGGGCCTCTTGCGCTTAGCAATACCGAGTCTCAGTAGGCCATCATTGGCCATTGCATTGCAACGGCGAAAAGCCACCGAAGTATGTACTGTGAACTGATACTAAACTTTGATCTGCATCTACCGCTTCCCCACAAGGCCGTTTTCAATGAGAGGATTCTGTACGGAAAGCTTTAAAATTTTGCCCCAGTCCCCCAAACTAGTCGTTCATCGGCTACCACATTGCACCAGCGCAAATCTACTAAAGAGTCAGCTGGGTGCAGATACTATTCTTTGATCGAAGGCTGAAGTATCAAGAAATGACTCATTAATCTTATGTTGGATGCCCAGCTACTATACACTAATCATTGTCGGAGAGAGAGAGAGAGAGAGAGAGAGAGAGAGAGAGAGAGAGAGAGAGAGAGAGAGAGAAAGAAAGACTTTGATGATAGATAGGTAGCACAAATCCTCTGATCGTAGGCAGAAGTGCCGATCCATGTATGAATAATACCGTCATTTTTGACGGTTATTATCCGAGAATTTCTATGGAAAAAGAAAATGTCGACTTCAGACAGTTTTTTGCTGATGCTGCCGCCAACTTTTTACAGTGTTAAAACAGAAAAAGTGGAGACAAAATCAGATGATCCATCCATCAGCCGTTATGCATTTTTTTACCGCCAGGCGTCTCTAATGAACTTATTCATATCACAACCAGTCTTCCATCTTGTGTCTTGTTTTTCCTTTCACACGCGTACGAATAACATATATATTACACATGTATACACATCATACGAACAAACAAACAAACAAACACACAAACAAACAAAAAAACAATATATATGTATGATATAAATCAAATATTGGTCTGGACTGATATGATCAAGCTTTATAAAAGCACGCACACACATTCATACACATGCACATACGCATCACAGACATACTCATGTATATATATATATATATATATATATATATATATATATATATATATATATACATATATATCATATTTATATATATAAATATATAGATATAAATATATGCATATATATGTGTATACATATATGTATATATATGTGTGTATATATATATATACATATATATATATATATATATATATATATATATATATGTATATATATATATATCTTTACATACACACGTCAACACACACTGATGCATATATTTTCATATGAGATGCACACATCAATACCATTTGTCTTCCTCTGTAGTTTGACTTGTGTCTCATATTCCCGCTTGTTTGCCACACCCATATTTGTCCCACCCTTGTGCTCAGCTGTCGTGTTTCTGACTCGGGAAATGAACTTAGCAACTCAATTTCGTGTATGTTACAGTTTTTTTTACTTACTTCAGTGGGAGGGGGCGGATTTCTAGTTACTATCTTTTTAGTGTTACGTAATTTCTACTTTCACTTTCTAATCATGTTCACTTGATTTATTTTTACCCCTTGATCTCGACTGTCGTTTTTTTTCGCCCACATATCGGATTTCAGATTTTTTTTCCTTTTTCGCTTTTGCCATCTTTTACCGGCTAACCACACAAGTTTAGCTTCTTTCTTTAGTTTTAAATCTTAACTTCTCAAGCCGAGCTTATATGTTTTATGAGAAAAAAAGAGACTATTTTATTACTTAAACTTGTAGCAAAAAACTAAAGAATCATCAATCCTATCGATTTAGAAGAGGGATTGGTGTTTATCATACGCACATACATACACAGACACACACACATATATACATATATTCAGCCCCCCCCCCACACATACACACACACATATATATATACTAGTTATTTCCAGGGAAAAAATTCATAGATACATAAAAATTTCATCGAGGTTACATTATAAGAAAGAGAACTATATATTATTCAAATTTCATATTCTCTTTAGTTCAAAATTCTCAATGTCGTTAGTTTAATTTTATATAATCATTGGTTTCACTTTCACATTATCCTTAGTTACCTTTTCATATCATATTTATATACTCTTTCACATTGTTCTGTGTGTCATTTTCATATTGTCCTCAGATTCACTTTAACGTTGTCCTTAGTTTCACTTTTATTTTCTCCTTAGCATCACTTTCATTTTGTCCCCAGACTGGCTTTCATATTGTCTTTGGATTCACCTTTGATGGAGGGGAAGGGATTCTAGTTAATATCTTTTTAGTATTACGTAATTTTTACTTTCACTTTTTGATCATGTTAACTCGATCTATTTTCATCCCTTGATCTCAACTATCAAGTTTTTTTCCACCTGTGGGATTTTGGGGACTCTCTCTTTTTGATCTTAGGTTCATTTTTGTATTTGTTCATAGTTACTATTTTCTATTGTCCTTTGTTTCACTTTCATTTAGACCTTGGATCTACTTCCAAATTGTTTTTAGTTTCAGTTTTATACCATTCCTAAATTCACTCTCACAATATCTTAAGTTTCAGTTTCTTATTGTATTTAAAATTCAAATTTCCATTACTCTTAGTTTCACTTCCATTTTGTCTTTAGTTTCACTGTCAAATTGTTTTCACTTTCACTTTCATACTTTTCCTTCTTCGACTTTCATATTTACCCCATTATCACTTCTTTGTTTAATCGGTCACATTCTCATCTCTCTACTTTTTCTTTCCCTTTGCCTATCTTTCACTTTTCTTTTGGTTTTTACTTTATTTTCCCATGTTTTTGCTTTCATTTTCCCTTGGTTCATAATCTAATCTTGTCACCCTTCTTCTATTCTTTTTCTCGCCGTACTTATTTCCATTTCCCTGTTGGTCCTACGTTCAGTCTCCTCTCTTCTATCGTCCCCACTTTCATTTCTCCATAGTTATTACATTTTCTTTGTCATCCTCTTCCTTTTGTTAGAGATTGGCTTTCAACTTTTGATAGTATTTACTTTGCATTCTCAAAATCTTAACTCTCTCTTTGAAAAGGTCCTTTCACCTTCTCATCTTTTTTCCCCCGCTCTTCACTTCCCGGTGGTAATTTCTACGACATTTCGACTCTCTCTCTCGATCTCTATTTTCGTATTCTTTGTATCAGGCGTTTCTTTTATGGTTTCATAGTTCATTTTTTTCTTATCCACTTCTACTTTCTTTATTCATTTTTACTATTCCAGTTACACCTTTTTATATTTTTCCATTAACTTTTATTCAAACTTTCACTCGCAGCCTATAATACAATTCGTCTACTATAAATTTTTCGTTCGCGTCTACTTTTTCTTCACTCATCTCATATCTTCATTATTATCTTCACATTCGTAGTAATGTGATTCTTCTCCTTCAATTTTCGTATCTTTTTGCTTTTCACGCGTTTCATACTTTCATTTTGCCATTGACGTTTTCATTCACTTCTACTCGCCTTTTGTTGTTCAATCTTACTCTTCCACCATCGATTCTGTACCAATATAGACATGGTCTTTTACCAATTTGAGTTCTGTCCGGAAAGCATCCCGCCGTTTTGAATGTCACCCAACTGCACATGTGTGAACAGACACGTTGCCGTGGGGTTACTCCGTCAGTAGTGAGACGCCATTGAGAGGGTTTACGTCGTGAGCGACCGACACATTAATAACAACCCAGCGAGTCAGTCTCCGCGACTAATGCTGGGATTTTTGACGAAACATCGCGTCACTTACAAATGTTGCCCCCACTCTAATCATGACTTCATTACCTATGAATTTTGGCTTTACCCCCGAAGAGATTTCAGACCGTGGGCGAGATCAAGTAAGATGCGACGGGGATACTGATGGGAATCCTGACTGAAAAGGGACTTTGTAGACTGCTGGAGGACGGAAGGAACGCTGAGTGTGTGGGGTCCCAGAGGGAGTACTATGTAGGGGACTTGAGTGCCGTTGCCCCAGGTAGGTTATTCTGTGTTAATATTGGATGGACATCGTAAAACACTTCTTTTCTCTTGGTGTCTTCTTCTTCTCCATCATTATCATCACCCTTTCGTGGGACGTAGGCCTCCCCTGGGATTTTCTGAAATTGTCTCGTCCGTCACACCAACTTATTTTATGCCAGTCAAAGTTTCGCATATGATCTCTGGGGATCAACGTTGTGAGTTTTGAGGTCCAACGGTTGTATGAAATCCTTGCAACATGACCTGCCCATTGCCATTTGAGTCTTCTAATGGATTCTATGATATCTCTTACTTCTGTTTTTCTTCTGATATACTGCACTGTCTTGTGATCCTTCTTTGTAATGTTGAGCCTTATTATCTCCTGCGCACATTGGTTTACAGTTTGAGGGTCAATCTTTCGGCAAGGTTTTACTGGAGACCTTCGAAAGGATGCATTGGTTGTATATCTTTATTTATGGGACAGATGAAATTTTCTTGTTTTTAAAACTTGAACCCACTCCATAGAAAACTTGCAAACCTAGAGTGATTCTTCGCTTGATTTCTTCTTCTTTTTAGGATTTCATGGAGATTCAATGTTATAGGTAAATGTAGTGTCCTACTTTCTCCATAATTCCTTTCCATCGATGCTTTTAACTCAAGTCTGTGCTTCTGATTAAAGTTAACAAGTCGATTTTCTACCCTTTCTATGTTGGCTGTCGCTTTCAACTACATTGATTTAGACCCAATGTTTGCTCTCAACGACTTAACAATGGTAAATTTACCTGGGGTATCGAAATTCAGATACCAGTTTTGTGCAAAAATAAATCAGGCTTGAACTGTTTACTCTGATAGCATGAATTTCGCTTCGAGTAATCTGTGTTGACTCGGCAAAGCCTTTTAAACTGTGGGCTAGACATTGTATAACTAATTAATAATCCACTCTTAAAGGCTTAGTGTTGAAAGTTCAGAGAGAAAGCGGACGAAAGAGAGGAAGAGAGAGGGAGAGTGAGAAAGAAAAAAGTTAGACAGAGAGCAAGAGAGAGAGAGAGAGAGAGAGAGCGAGCAAGATATAGAAGAATAGAGCAAGGTAGAGTGCAACAAGGAAAATAGATAAAGAGTTAAAGAACAAGACTGAGAGAGAGAGAGAGTGCAATTTAGAGAGAGAGAGAGAATGCAATTTAGAGAGAGAGAGAGAGAGAGAGAGAGAGAGAGCAATACGGAGAGGGAGATAACAAGAGAAAAGAAGCAGGCAAGAGATAAAGAAAGAAAAAGAGAGCAAGATAGTGTGTAACAGGGAAAAAGCAAGGGAGAAGGAGAGCGAAACAGTGTGTGTGTGTGTGAGAGAGAGAAAGCAAGAAATAGGGCAATCGATACAGAGAAAGAGTGAGAGAGAGAGAGAGAGCAAGATAGAGTGCGACAGAAAAAGAGGAAGAGTAAGATCGAGAGAGAGAAGGGCCAAAGGAGAGACAGAAGCATAAGTAGAGAGAGAGAGAGAGAGAGAGAGAAAGAGAGAGAGAGAGAAAGAGGGGAACGGGCAGAGATACGGAGAGACCTAGCGAAGATAAATTCTGAGAGTAAGTAATTATGGCCTTTTCTTTTATAAAGTATTCATTATCCCATTTTACAAGAACCATCCCTTGAGTATTGATGTCTCCATTTATGTTTGAAAGAATTACTCTTGTATATACAAGACTTCAAACATACCAATTGGGATCTAAACCTCGCTTAACTAGCGAATAATCTACAAATCAATTATTTCTTCTTTTAACTAAAGAAGACAAAATGTAACTTATTTGATTAATAATTTTGGACTACTAATTACGTTCACCTTAAATTCAATTTATTTAAGAATTTAACACGGAACCCTTGTTTAACCTAGATATCTAAAATGTCACTTACAACGACAACTCCCTAAAAAAGCCCTGAACACACGTATTCAATTGCTAATTTGTCTCGATACTTCTAGCAGTTTATTCTCTGTCTCCTTCTCTCTCTAGGATCAGTATCATTTCGCTGGCCTTCCGAAAAATCCGAATTTTACCGTTTTTCCACCGTGACCAATCACTGTATTAGACGTGGCCTATTTCAGTTCACATCTCATATACGCGCAGATACTCAATACGCCTATTCACCTCTATCTGTCGTGAATGAAATGGTGACGCCTTGACAACACAAATCACGAGGATCTGTGTTCTAATTCTTGTTACTTCGAGAAGCGCACATGGACTAAACTCCATATGTTTCCTGGGTCTAAATAGTCGGTCTGCCGTCTGTTTCCCAGAGATTTGCCCCCAAGTTGCTCACTGGTGATACCGAATACATCGCTCACAACTTGGCAGTTGGGCATACAATCATCCACTGTTGTCGATTCCGTCTCTACCTTCCTCTTTCAACATCACCAGTGATGTCGGCGTGTGGCACTAACAACCAAACCACGTGGAGGCAAAGTCTTTTGTCGCGAACAAAATCTTCTCGCCACATACAAACAACGGCTATTTTCTCTCCTGACGCAATATAGGAACCATAAAAGCAATACTCCTAAGGTAAGCATAACCAAAACTTCTGCTGATATCTGATGTCTACTCCATTCGTATTTTGTAGGTATATAAATAATATCATAAATACACTCGAGTAAATAATAGAAAATTGAGATTGAGATGGGGGTAAGTAGTAGGAAACAATTGTTGATTACGTTTTACAAACCGTAGGAGCAGAATATAACTTACTTTGTTTTCGTTGTCGTCTTTATCGTACATGGCTTCGTTTTTCTCGCGGAGTTTCTTGGCTTTGCGTTTCGCCTTGCCTCCCCAGTATGTGTAATTGACGGCGGCGTACTCAAGAAGGGCAGCGAACACAAACACGAAGCACATGACCAGATAGATGTCAATGGCTTTCACGTAGGATATACGAGGTAGCGAGGAGCGAACTCCGTTGCTTATGGTTGTCATAGTCAGGACAGTAGTTATTCCTGGAAAGAGAGAAAAAAAAAAGGAGTAACGATTTGAAAAGATTGCAAGCAAGTAATAATAATACACTACGGGAGAAAAACGCCTGTTCAAAAGTACATCCTCTCAAAATATGAGTGACAGAAATATTTTTTTTATGTTTTTGGGAAAATGATGGACGGTTTTATACCATAGTTTAGTCAGGTTGCGTAATATCTTATATACAAACGCATGTCTTTCGTTTTTTTTGGTCATGCTAAAGCAAAGGAACATTTAAAATCATGTCGTTATTCGAGATAAAAATGCAAACGACACGTTAAACCATCGCTCCGCTGTTTGAGTATAGCGTGAAATTAAATTACGAACACTATAGAAAGTTTGTGAAAGCGAAATAAAACAATGCATAAGGAGCAACTGGAAATCATTTGGTATGAATAGACACATAAAGATGTACCAAGAATACAATGAGTGCATAACGACTGCTATGACTTACAGATGGGAAACATGGAAAGTAACAAAACGAACTGAGAATCAACTTGGAGTGCAATGGAGGGATAACTGTTAATCAACATTGATCAGAGTGAGTACTAAAGTGAAGGATATTATATAGATAATTAAGCAACAAAAATGAAGATGGACTGTGAACACAGCAAGAAGATATGACAATGAATGGAGGAAAAGACTAAATGATTGGTGCCCATGGGACTTTAAATACAGCAAGAAAAGATTAGACTGAAGATGAATGGATGAGATAGAAAAGTTTGCCAGTAAGATGTTGCAGAAGTTTGCTCAATCACAGTCGTCCTGGATGGAGAGGGAAAAGGTCTTTGTCTAGCAGTTGACTCATGATGGCTACTGCTGCTACTGCTACTGCTGCTGCTGAAGTTAATAATATGTTTTCTATGTTTGTAATAACTATAATGAATCATTTATATCTCCCTGATCAAGAATAACACATTACATTAACTGCAATTGCTAAACTGAACTTTTTCTTGGTATTCTCTTATTACATTCAAACAATACAGTAATCGGTTTAGATTTTAAAATCTTTAACGCGTCTTTAATTATTTTTCCAAGCTATTACTTTATTTTAGTTAAGATATTAATTTCATGGAAGAAAAAAAAATATAATGCAATAACCTTTTTGTTCAAATACGATGAATGGGATCTTTTGATGAAGAACGCTTGTTCCTACTGCAACATCTTCAGCCTTTGTCAACTGAATGTAACTGCAAATTAAACTAACTAAAGTATCGAGTGGAGATTATGTCGGTCAGGGTAAACTCAGAGAATCATGTTTTCTTTTAATGTAAATCACTAAGAAGTATAAAAATAAATACATTTTTGCGAAAACATATACTTATATAATTTATCCATTCATAAATAATCCCTTATTTCTATTAATATTCGGACCATCCTCATCTTGGTTGTTTTTCATACAACGTTTCGGCCGTTGCACTCTACAGCCTTCATCAGGTAGGTGTGGGGAAGTAACGAACCGAACCCTTTATTTATCCGACGGGGATATATTGACCGCACTACCCTCTTAGCATTATTGTTATATTGTCTCACACTAGGATTGAACCTAGAACCATCAGATTACTTTGCAGTAATTTGTCTGATGCTGTAACCACTACGCTATGTGTCCATGTATATATTCCCCACACCTACCAGATGATACCTGTTGAAGGCCGTAGAGTGCAACGGCCGAAACGTTGTATGAAAAACAACCAAGATGAGGATGGTCCGAATATTGATAGAAATAATAATAATACCTCATCTCAAAAATTCAGATATAATAAATAATCCTGTTATTGTAGACGGATACTACGCTAGTATACTCATTAATTCTCGTGTATATATATACACATATATATATATATATATATATATATATATATATATATATATATATATATATATATAATTGGTCTATCAATTTGTTTTCCTTCTTTCACCAATAATATTTTGAATGTCTAATAACAACAGAATTAAGATGTGACTTTCCCCTGACATTTCGCAAAACGGAGTTAAGACTTCAAGAATGCTGACTCGATAGATGGTGTGTTTTATAACCAACTCCGATATTTATTTTAAAGTCGTTCTTGTTATTTGATGTAATAATATGTGATAATCTATTTGGCTTCCTTACGTTAGATTGAATGGTTATGCATCACGATCGTATTCATTGTCCACCCAACGCTGACAAAATGAGACACTGTCATCAGATTTTATTGTGAACAATTTACGAGATTCAGAATAGCGTTTTAGGGGGGGGGGGAGGGTAATCTCCAAAATAACATTGTTTCTCCAAACACTGCCATAGACAACTACCCCTGATCCTACATCTGGTACAATGGGATGTGCTGTCATTGTTCCCTAGTCTCAAGTTATTGCAAGTCATATCAGATAGATTATACGAGCAGATGATTAAGCTTATTGATACTCTTGCATACAATTACTTATATATATTTATATATATATATATATATATATGATGAATATCAAACAATTGTGTCATCAGCTGTTTTGTTTTAGGATCAAAACCTTCGCTTCAGACCCAGAGGCTGGCATCATACTCTGCCCTGCGAAGAACTGGACAGTCAATAAGGTTGAATTTAAGCTATATATTTACTCACGCATGAACTCACCATGCACCAGTGCTCTATTCTTAAGTTGGAAGAGCATTGCACACACACACACACACACGCATATATATATATATATATATATATATATATATAT
>OY735224.1:10180529-10310529 GCA_963457665.1 Thysanoteuthis rhombus
ATATATACATAAATGTAAACTAAGTTTATATATATATATGTCCATGAGTTCGTATGCATCGATCTCTCTTTAGATCTATTCGTCTGTCTCTCCCTCTCTGTCTCCTTTCTCTCTCTCACACTCTCTATTTCTCTGTCTATCTAAATCTGTTCATATCTATCTATCTATTTATCTATTTATATATCTATCCCTATATTAGCGTCTACTCTAATAGAATCGGTAAGTATGAAATGTACTTACTACGCGTCTTAAAAGCATCAGAGTCGAATTTAACAATTTATAAGTAACTCCAATTTCTTGCCTTCGCCACTTTCTTAAGTACATCTTTCTCACTCACAGTCTAATGGTGATATCTGACAGCCATGTCTACCGACTTGCTCTCGCTTTCTCATAGCGACAAGACATTTGACCTGAAAATCAAATCAATCTCTATTGAAATAACTGCATTATTTTCCTAGGCTAAATTTTGGCGGGAAATATTGAGCTTGCGTAAAAGAAGTGCATACTTAATTGCCACTAGATCTGGTGACCTCCGGTAGAGAGAAACATCCGAGTGGTACACAAAATCTGGAACAACGCCATCATCCGAGTGTCACCACTCGTAGAGTTTTGTAATGTCCATTAGGGTTTAGGGGTTGTTATTACCGTAATTGTTTTTTTTATCTGGGTCTTATCACATCAATAAATGAAAGTTGCGTCAAGCGAGAGTTCTTTAAAATGAGAGCAATTCGTCCACGGGGGTTGATGTACGTATTCAACCCATTAGATGCTTAGTTCTGAGGGTGTAGTGAAATACATATGCGCGCGTTTGTACATCGAACAAAGGAAACGAAACTGTTAGTTTTAGTGGTAATTAGTTGTGGGATCGGACGGCCAAGACACCCGTACAGAAAATTTTATTTGCATGGTCAGTCAGCGTACATCTTAGACGTATATATCTTTTCTCATCGGTTGACTCTTTAAACAAAGACCCCATGATGACAGTGTCAGCAGCAGATTTTTTTTTGGATCGTAGTTGGTAGTTGCAGCCAGCTGGGGGAACAGTGGGACAGTTGAAGATTTACAATCATTAGATTACTGTATGGTCGTTGGACTTGATATGAATTTCGAAAATTATAAAAGCTTTTATTTCAAACCAGAGAGAGAGAGAGAGAGAGAGAGAGAGAGAGAGAGAGAGAGAGAGAGAGAGAGAGAGAGAGAGAGAATAATTCTGAGTCTTGCTTCATGCTAAAGAAATTTTTATTATCCTTAGGGTTGGGGGCTTTCTTGTCTGAGTGTTGGATTGGTGAGGTTCCTTACTACCCCCTCATCTAGACGAAGATATACGTCAAATCTTAATTCAGGGAATATTTATATATCCTGATTTGAAATTTGACTGAGTCAAGATGTACAGAGATATATAGGGACATAGATAGAAAAAAATAATACTCTCTATGGTCTGAGTCAGCTTCTTACCGGCTCAGGAGTGAAAGGACTGGCAGATCTTGGAGAACATCGGTTTCCAACGACAGACTTTCAAAGGCTAATGATAATGATGATGATGATGATGATAATGATGAAGAGTCAGCAGCTTAGCTGTTTATTTATTTACTAGTATGTACGCGTGATAAAAGTCGGAATTATGTATGGATAGACACAAAGGAGAATAAAGATAATTCATTAAGAATTCACTTTTGATAGTTTAAGTATTCTAAATCATTCTAATTTTGAGTTTATTTAAGTTTCAACTCAACCCAAGCTGTTCTCATGAAGCATTGAGAAATGTCAGGTAAGTAAAGTCGTTACCACTAATATTATGCAGGGTAAGTAAAAAGTCATAGGAATAAACTTATTTTTAGAATAATTATCACTTATTTCATTGGAAATAAAATTGAAGATTTTATTGAAAACGAATAAGAAAAAATACGTCCATATTTATCAAATCTGAACTTTTAAAAAAGCATTTAGCAATAAACATTTGGTTGGTTCATATTTAAATTTTTGGACACGTTGACTTTTTTTGGATTGTATTTTTAATGAATTCCTTTTTTTTCTTTGTGTGCTAAGATTATAAATAATCATTATAATTATTTTTGCATTTGACCATTTTAGCGAGCTTTTGGTCAGAAACGTATCAAACCGTCTAGCAACTTCCTTGTTGTCTGCAGAGTTATCAAAAAAAATGGCTGCATCTAAAAGAAGACGAAAGAAAAGGAAGGAAGGAGAAAGAAAGAAAGAATCAATGAATCACTTTTCTCTTCCTTCCACGCAGTCTTTCTGTAACATATTCCGTTGCTATAACAGTAGACTATCACATTTAACAATTTTATTTCATTTTAGCCCCGTAAATGTATTTCAAATGTACCGATCCATTATAACTTTAAGTGATAACATAACTCTGACCAGACAGACAATTATACAGTCAACCAAATACACTAATTTACATATATGGCTCTTATATATATAGATTATAAATCTTCAGCTATTCATCATATAGTCATTGTACTCTTTTGGTTCGAGTGATTGTAAGTAGCCAAATCCCAGCAACGTTATTGAGCTTTAAGCTGGAGCATATGGAGATGTAGGTGGCCTAACGGTTAGTATAACAGGAAATAGAATCAGCGAGCTGTGTTCAAACTCCGACTTGGACAGTTTGTGTACACTTCGTAATAATGTGTTAAGAAGAGGCATGAATCTATCTATTCTTCACACACCAACTATAGATAAATAGCAGAGCAGACTTGATTCTTCAAACTTGGTTGTCAATCAATCTAGGAAAAAGTCCAACTCCATGCAGAATGTTTTGACAGAGTACAGAACTCGTTCGCGAAATGTGTGATTTACAAGGCTTTGGTGGAGCTTCAGTGGGTCTAGCAAGCCGGAAGTGGGTTATAATCAAATTCCCATATAAAACACTGGATAGTAAAAACATACTGACTGAATGACGTGATCCCCACCCCTATCTCCCGACGATACTATGACAACAATTTGTAACAAAACGAAAGGAAATTTGAAAAAAAAAGTGAAAATTGTAATATGCCATTTTTCCAAGTGGGGTGAGCTGTCAAACCTAGAAAATCAGTATTCGGAATCTTGGTTTCTATTTGGGTTTGAGCATAGGACTCCGCCACTGGTGGGAAATTGTTAGCTATTTCAGCCACGAGGCAGACCCTGTAGCAGACCTTGTAGGAATAACGCAACTGTCGTCCCCGGCTACCCCCTCGAACGCAAGTGGAAGATTAAGCAGAAAAACGTTAGAGCATTGAACAGATGAGGATTTTGATAAACAAAATCGATACCAAAGTTATGCGATTCAAATCTCTGGCGATGGGTGAAATAGCTTGTCGCTAAGAGATGACCAATCAGCGAACAGAGAATAACAATGGGGATCAATAAAATAGAATTATTCCCTGGACATGCAGGAAGGTTTCACGAAGGCATCAGTGACAAAAGTCTTTAACGATGTCACATCTGTGTTTATAACCTCTGCAGTGATGGATTAACTGTTTGGCTGAGTAAGCTTAAGCTTATGGGCCCGGAAAAAAAGATCCGGGAGTAAAAAAAATAAAATTTTAATATTATGTACGCGTGTGTATTTTGGATGATATTACAGTACTAATTCTTAGTTTTTTTTTCATGTCTGGAACATCACAAATGATATTTTTTTCTAAAATGGAAAACAAATGATCCGGTCTTGTTAGTCACCCAATAGAAACTGTCACATAACCAATGTCTTCTAGCAGCATGCTGTGTTTAGGTGATCAATTAAAAAATATAAAAAGGGGTAATCAATGGATGTTATATCTCTTTTGTTGGACAGTGATAAAAAAAAAAAACGGCTATATCTCCAAAAAGCAAACGCTAATATCGCTGGGTACAAACTAAAGGATTGATTTGGCATAAACTTACATAGCAAATTGAACCACGCACAAAAAAACCGATTTGGGGAGGGTTTAGAGAAAACAAACAGAAAAAAATTTTTTTTCAAATTTAAAAAAATTTAATTTTTCTATCTTAAGAAATTTTTTTTATTCATCATCATGATTATCATGAGGATCAACTTGTTTTCGAAGGTTGAGCTTGCTCTGCCAAAGGCTTGTCATTCTAGGGTGATTCCTCGCTTGATCTCTTCTTCCATTATGGGTTTCATAGAGATTCTCTTTCCTAGGTAGATGTTGTCTACTCTCCCCAGTTTTGCATCTTTGATTTTGACAGTTATGTCCTAATTCTCAATGTGATCGTTGCACAGAATTTTTATTTTACTGAAGTTCATGTGTAGGCCAACTATTGCTTTCTTTGTTTAGTTCATTTAGCATTAGTTGGAAGTCGTGTAGGTTTTCTGCGAGAAGGACGATGTCGTCTGCAAATCTTAGGTTGCTTAGATATTTACTGTCTATTTCGATTCTTCTATTTCTCCAGTTCACGTTTCGGAATATCATCTCGAGGCATGCTGTGAAGAGTTTGGGTGAGCTGGTATCACCTTGTCTTACCCCTTTTCGGAGCTGGAAGGGCTCAGAGTCCTTATGTAGCCTGATAAAGGAGTTGCTGTTACTATGTATACGTTGCAGTACTCTGAAGTATATATATATGTGGAATGATGGCCTTCATGGCCATGGGAATTTCTACAGAGTCACATGCCTTCTTGATGTCTATAAATGCTACAGCTAGTGGCATTTTATATTCTGCTGCTTTCTCTTTCAGCTGATTTATTGAGTGGAGGTGATCCGTGATCAAGTAGTTTCTTCTAAATCCAGCCTGTTCCTGTGGTTGGTTTTCATTCAATGTTTTAGTGATCCGGTTGGTGATGATTTTTGTGAAAAGTTTATAGGCGGAGTTTAGTAGGCTTATTGACCTGCAATTGTTAAGGTTTTTGGGGTTTCCTTTTTTATGTGGAAGCATTATGATTGCTGTGTTCCAGTCCTTCGGGACTTTACTCTGTTTTTGACATAAGTTAAATAGAATAGCTAGTTTTTTGGTTGACGATCTTACCAGCTTTATTGAGTAGATCGATGGTGATGTTATCTGATCCAGCAGCTTTTCCTTTTTTTGTTGGTTTGATGGCTTATTCAACCTCCCATGGTCTAACATCTGAGAAGTCCTCGAACTGATTGTCAGCGTCTTGTGTATCCTGGTCGTTGATTTGTTGCCCATGTCTCGAAGAGTAGAGTTCTTAGTAGAATTCTTGGGTGCGTACGACAATTCTGTCTTAGTTGTTATATCTCCGTTTTCTTCAAATATGCTAGTTATTTGTTTCCGTCCGATACTGAGAGCTTCAAAGCCCCGACGTTTTTTGAGAGTGGTTTCGATGATTACTGTCGTATATCGTCTTTTTTCTTCTTTCAGTTTCTTTTTTTATTGTTTTGTTTAGTTCGGTCTCCCCTATTTTTCCTTTGTTGTTGGTGGTAGTTTGAGGTTTTTGTGGTTTCCTGGTTTCGTCTGAGATTTCACCAAGGGTCTGTGTGCTTCTTGGTTTAAGCATAGTGGTAGCTTCTATTAGAGAGGTTGTTATTTTGCCGTGGAGTTCGTTGATGTTAGTGTTGTTCTCATCAGTAAGTATTTCAAATTTGTTCTTCTATTCTAGTTTGAAGGGTTGAGTGAGTTCTTTTGGTACTTTCAGTCGTCACTGTTTGATGTGGAACATTTTCCTACGTTCTTTATTAGTGTTTATCAGCATCTTATATCTTACCATTCTATGGTCACTTCCTATGTTTACTTGGTTTAGAATTTGAATGTCTTTGATTGTGTCGCTTCTGTCCGTTAGGATATAGTCTATTTCGTTTTTGGTTTCATGATCGGGGCTCTTCCAAAGTCAATTTCTATTGGGTTTCTTTTTGAAGAATGAATTCATGATTTTGAAGTATTTTGTGCAAAGTTTATACACATATATATATATATATATATATATATATATATATATATATATATATATATATAAACTTATATACATATATATATATATACTGAAAAGCGAATTGCTAATATGTTTAAAACGTATAGCACACAATCAGGACTCAATACCAACTATGACGTACTAAAGCAAGATCTGGACACTAACGAAACTCGACAATAAACCCAGAATAGCACTGAGGGCAATGGAGAGAGCAATGTTAGGAATGAGTGTTCGTGATACAAAAAATCAACATGGATTTGGCAGAGGACCAGTGTGAAAGATACCGTACAATTGATAAGGCAACAAAATGGAGATGTGCTTGGCACATAGTGAAACGAATGGACAACAGATGGAAAAAGCGAGTCACCGACTGGTGCCCTTGGTACAGTAAAAGCAGTAGTACTGAACACTAAACTGACTTATAAGATGATTTTTTATCTGTAATTTTCACTGAAAAATTTTCGTACTCTGTAATTAAGACCTCACTGCCAAATCAAGTATTTTCACAAACAAGGGGATTATGTTGAAAAAAAAAGATTTGTTGTATAAAATAAATGGTGCTTTCATCATTGGACAATGGATTTGAGATAAACCTGCTTTAGCACACACACAAACACACACACACACACAAACACACACACACACACACACACACATATATATATATATATATATATATATATATATATGTAACTGTAATGAGACAGACTCGGGAGTAAAGTGTATGGAAGTTAGGTTTATTCATCTGTAAATGTTTTTATCAATGGTCTAGACATGTTTCGGGAGGTATTCCCATCTTCAGTACTGTGCGCTCTGTGTATGCGTGCATGTGTGTACTTTGAGGAGTTACAGGTTATATATATATATTTTTATATATATATATATATACATATATATATATATATATATATATATATGTATATATATATATATGTATATATGTATGCATGTATGTATGTGTGTATAACATACGGAGATTAGGAAGTTTTTTCACACCCTCTCTCTCCCACTCAACGAGTGCGTGTTTTGGCTAGAAAATTATTGGGTGCGCACATTTTGATCCCCCGATTCCTGGAATCGAAACATATAAAAAAAAAATTCCAGTTTACCGAATCCCATAATCTGCAGATGTGTCTACGAATTGACTTTCTATAATCCGGCTTTGTAAATCTCGTCACGTTGGACGCTTCTCAAAATGCAACAGACGCTCTGGTTTCGGATGAGCTTTAAGCCGGAAGTCCGGAATCAGTGGAGCGTACTGGGCAGGGATTTTCGGCACTCTCGTCGGCGGGCAGCTCGAATTCAGTCTTCAGAATTAGATCTATTGGCCACTGTCCAACTCTGATTACACGGAGGCAAGTTCTTTGAGAGAATGCCAGACATTTTACATGAAACAAAGAATTAGGCCGGGAAAGATGGTAGCCACACAAACTCACGTACACACATATACACACACACATGCGCGCGCGCACACACACACACACACACACACACACACACACACACATATATATATATATATAAATATACTCATACATATATACTCATATCGACATAACCACACGCATCCACATGCACTTAAATGAACTCTCACACACATACCCACCCAAACAAACATATTTTATCTTTATGAGTGTGCTCATTAACCCACATTTTTCTCTTACTTCATTTTATCTTATTTCTCTTTCTCTATTCTGGTTCCTTTGTTCCTTTCTTTCTTTTCTTTTTCTCTGTCGATTTTCTCTATTCTCTCTATCTTCGTTTTTTCCAGATTCTTTTTTTTCTTTCAATTTCATTTTTTTCTTTCTCGTCTTTTTCTTTCTTTTTTTCTTATTTCTCTTTCTTTCTTCTAGATTATATCCTTTTTCTTTCAGTTTCACTTTTTTCTTTCTTTTCTACCTCTCTTCCTTTGAAAATGACCGATGACGACCTTAAACACGCGAAAAACTGCAGTACGAACTTTAGACAGTTTTTTTATTCTTGTAACCCAGCAAAACAACCACTGATTGGCCAAGAAGAAAAATAAATGAAAAAGTTGAATCGACAAAAATTTGTTTTATGAAACTTGTGTGAAAGAAAAAATGCTGCAAATACCCCCTCCTCTCTCTCTCTCTCTCTCTCTCTCTCTCTCTCTCTATATATATATATATATATATATATATACAAGACGTGGAAAAATGAACTTTGAGGTTAGTGGAAAATGATTGTCGAATTCTCTGGTTGAATATGTTGGTAGACAATCGACTCTAAGAAGTTTTCTCTGTGTAATTAGTATTCTTAAAGATGATATCATACGTTGGTTGGCATGCAGTCTGAGATTAAAACCGACACAATAGATTTGATATTTACATGCGAGAACATCAGTAGAAATTACACAAAGAGCGAGTCATGTCTATTGTCGAATTTACTGATCCCCAATCATTAAAAACGTTTTTAGGGTAACCTACCTCAATATGCCTTGTTCAAATAAATGTATAGAATAAAATGATATCAATATGAAATACACATAAAACTTTATATAAAATATATTTTTGGCAAGAACTATACAACAAAGGCATGTGGTATTTGGTCAACACCACTGGGGTACCATGTTCATATAACAGTTTTGCTTTTGAAAATTCCCGAAACAGTGCCATGGTAAACAACTTATGATCCCAACACGAGACAATTTAAACATTGTACCATGATAATAAAGTATAGGGGAAACAAAGAAGAGAACACTTTTGAAGAGTATCTTAATTGCATTGACAGATATTGGGAAATGGATGATTCAAGTGATACACACGAAAAGAGCTATTGAAAAAGTATTTTTATGCTTAGTGTTTAAAGCTGCAAAGCTTTCTAGAATACATACATACATACACACACACACACACTCACACACACACACATATATATATATATATATATATATATATATATATGTATATATATATATATATATCAAACATGAACAGTGAGTGAAAAATGAGACCTAGGACATAAAGCAGTTAGTTAGGCCTTTTCATTAACGGCGGCTCTATTTTGGTAGGAACAACACTACATTAAGCGGTTACCCTATTGGTGGCAGATTCAATCCCTGTGGCATAGGGCATTCTCTTTAATAGTCAATTCTATTATGTCCATTCACCAATAATAATAATGTTATATATTCATATATATATATATATATATATATATATTTATATATATAAATGCTGAACACAATGTAAATAATCAAATTAGCATAAGCGTTGCATACTTCCCAAAATGTATATTGATCTGGTTGAAGGAAATTTAACAAGAGCATTGTCAATCTATTCAAATACCAATGTTAGTTGGCCTTTTCAGACCCACTAATCAATAATGATCAAGATTTTACTAGAATAGGAATAAAAGTTCTTGATTTGATTTATTCAAGAATTTGATTCTATCAAAACTATGCTGCAGAAATGTAACATTCAGAATCTCAAAATATGAGAAATACACGCATAGTTGTGCTTATTGCAACAAAATTGGTTCTGGTGGTACAAAAGTCCTTTTTTTCACTTTGGAAACTGATACATATAAGCAGGATTTCTGTTTCTCCAAATACTATCGATACTGTATACACAGACACACGTATACATATATACACAAACATACGCACACACACATACACTCACACACACACACACACACAAACATATATATATATATATATATATATATATATATATATATACGAGCATAGATATATGCACATCTATATATAGAATCTAGGAATAAGCACTAAATATGAAAAAAAAATTCAAATATCTTTTTGAGTCACTTGAGTCACCCATTTCCCAATATATGTCAATACAATTTATGTAATTCTCTTCAGTGTTTTTTCCACTGTTTCACATGTACTTTGCTATTATGATACAACATATACATTGTATCTCATATATATATATATATATATATATATATATATATATATATATACGTATATTGACTGAAATGACATAGAGTTTGAAAAAACTTTTTGCTATTATGGTACAACATATAAATTGTATCTTATGTATATTGTACACACACACATATATATATATATATATATATATATATATATAAATATATTGACTGAAATGACACACAGTTGAAAAATTCTTTTATATCTTCAGTGTTTGAGGCTGTGAAGCTTTCTAGACTCTCTCTCTCTCTCTCTCTATATATATATATATATATGTACACACACACACACACACACACACACACACACACACATATATATATATATATATATATATATATATATATATATATATATATATATATATATATAAGCACATTTATATAGTCACGTACTTACACACATACATACATACAAATAAGTGTATGCTTACAATAAAGTGGACACCAACAAAACTATAAACATGTTTTTGTCTGACTTAAGTAAGAAAAATATACTGGAAAAACCGTAGGCAAAAAATAAAATTATAAAAATATCAACAAAATGTTTGGAGACTTCCATTACCCAAGAGACGTCTTAATAACAAAACATTGGCTTCTTCCCTTTTTGCTATTTTTTTAAGAAAAAAATTCTTTCCTTGTATGACTACTTATTTGTTACAATGATGGCGACTAGCTCCGTCAACTGGTAGTTGGCAAATGCGAAAACAACATTTTATTACTCAACACGAGAAGCAAGTCACTCTGAAATCCATATTTACATGCAAGATAATATCTTTTGTTAATTGGATGGGAGCAAAATAAGAAGAGAATGGGAAACAGAAAAAAACAAGCAGGACCAAACAAAAACTCAATATTAACCGTCAAGTGATTAATCTTTTGGCAGCATGCCGGACTGATGGTGATCAATTGAAAAATATAGGAAAAAGGTGATTGGCCTAGACAACATGAATAGAATAAACAGTAGGAGAAAATGGGGCTGCTACAGGAATCGAACTTTCGACCGATTGAATGAGTTACTCATCACACCTTTGTTATGCAGTGATCAGTAAAAAAAAGTCTGACCAAAATCTCTCCGCAGCATGTCGTGTTAGGGTGATCAAATAAAAATGGACAAAAGGATGATTGATGAATGAGAGACTGTTCTTGTATTCTGTTCGGTCGGGATCACTAAAAAGACTCAATTTTTTGACAGCATGCCGGACTGATGGTGCTCAATTAAAAAAAATCAGAAAAAAGGTAATTATGAATGAGTTACACCTCACTCCTTTGTTATGCAGTGATCAGTAAAAAAAAAGTCCGACCAAAGTCTCTTGGCAGCATGTCGTGTTGGGGTGATCAATTAAAAATGAAAAAGGGGATGATCAATGAATACGTGACTGCTCTTGCCTTTTGTTTGGTCGAGTTCACTAAAAAGACTTGATAAAAAAAAACTATTGCGAATGCTGCTGGACACAGATCAATTTAACATAAATTTACTTTGCAAACATTAATATGATGAGGAATAAATGATTACATTTTCAGCCCTCTAGCTCCATCGTTGCAGCCTGTACACGTGATACATTTGTACTTACATACTCGACCAGACAGTCAGTCAGCCAGCCAGCCAGACGAAATTGAAACCTGGAGATACCTATGTTGATAATTCTAGTGGCAGTAGTGGTTGACCGTTTCTAACAACAACAACAACAACAACAACAACAACATCATCAACAACAACAACAACAACAACAACAACAACAACAACAACAACAAACAATCAGCAAAGCTAAAAAAAAAAAACAATTCAAAAATTAACGAAAGGAGGGAAAAAAAAGAAGAAAGTATGAAAACCAAAATGGATGGCGGAAGAGGTAACAACGGAAGTAGAAGAAGACGGAAGTGGTGCAGACAATGACAGGCTTCAGTCCAGTGGCTGCCATATCGAAGTGGCAACGTAAACGGTTAGAGTTAATTGAAATCTAGAAGCTGTAATAATTGTTGCACTTCTCTGGCTTGGAATTAGATCTGATGGTAAAAATAGAATGATAACAACACCATCAATAATGTTAGTAAGACAAATCTGTTTATATATATCTATTTTAGTCTCTTCAGATCTATCTATCTATCTATCTATCTATCTATCTATCTATCTATCTATCTATCTATATACCTATCTATCTAATGAAAACGGTGTTTTTGTTTTTGGACTTCCCAAATGTGGTGGGGATGGAGGACGGGGGTTGATTTGCAATAGTTGATTTATGAATTAATCGCCATTTTTTGTCATGCTGCATCGATACAATACAGAGTCTCTTTAGTGATCACTGCCCAACGCAAGCCAAGCGAGGTAACTTATTCATCGGTCAACACTTTTTATTTTTTTTCAATTGATCACCTCAACCGTTCTGCCAAACAACGGTCATCACGTGACAGTTTCAATTGGGTGACTAACCAGTCATCTATCCATCTAACTATCTATGTATCTCAGCCTATTCATACCTAACTAAAAATCTACGTATTTGTCTATCTAATCACAGTAGCCCCCCAAATACCCCACCCGACCAACCAGTCAATTGCGCTAGAGATTATTCTCTCTTTGCTCGTCTATGTGTGTGTGTGTGTGTGTGTATGCTTGCGCGTGTGTGTCCAGAAGCTCCTGGTCACATTTTTGGACTACAACCTCGTGAATTTGACATCATCTAAAAAATGTTTTTTTTTTCCCAAATTACGCCTTTTCTGGTCTCTACAATCATTTTGAACTAATAGCACCCAAATCTTGTGCTGGTATATTCTTAAAAGATGATTTTAGGTAAAAGATCTATATTCTTTTTTTAAGATAATTTCAGATGATTTTTTTTTCAATGATTAGCACCTATCTATCTATCTATCTATCTATCTATCTATCTATCTAACAACGTACCTACCTACCTACTTACCTACCTATCTATCTATGTATCTATCTATCCATCTATCTATCTATCTATCTATCTTTTTACTTATTTATCTATATTTATATCTATCTATCTATCTATCTATCTATCTATCTATCTATCTATCTATCTATCTATCTATCTATCTCTAAATATGGTATTAATAATTGATGTCAGTGCGTATAATTGAATCAAAATGTCGGAGCTTTCTGCATGATCGCCCCCAACCGTCTTGCCGAGTCCTTGTTAGCTGTACGATCAACAGGATCTTGCATCAGGCAACCAGAGGAATGAAATGAAAGGTGCGCTTGGAGGTTGGCAAATAACGCAATGCTGTTGGCTCGTAATTTGTCATCTTTTAATTAGCTCGATTTATCGTAGTCTACTCACACACACACACACACACATACACACACACACACACACACACACATACAGACAAATACACATTTGAACTAGGATATTTGCTGATACACCCTAGCAATCACATATGTGCCTGTACATATGCACACACACACATACACACACATGACAGAGAGAGAGAGAGAGAGAGAGAGAGAGAGAGAGAGAGAGAGAGAGAGGGGAGGGGACATTGTGCAAATTGACCGTTGTCATGGAAACAGACAGTCAGATACAATGAAATAGTTTCCCCGCGATACAAAAACTAGAGCGTCCTTATATGAAAGAAAGAAAAACAAAAACAAACCCCAAACTTCCGTAAGCCGAAAGCGCGTTAAGTGAAGAAACAATTGCCATCGGGTTATATGGGAAAAATTCTTGACCGTCTTTAACCCTCCCCTCCTCCGTAATGGTGATGATGGTATGTCAGGTCGAGTCGTCACAGCTCAGAACAATGGCAGGCGCAGGCGAATGGTGCGTGACAGAGAGAGAGAGAGAGAGAGAGAGAGAGAGAGAGAGAGAGAGAGAGAGAGAGAGATAGAGATAGATAGATAGAGAGAGAGAGAGAGAGAGAGAGAGAGAGCTTGGAGGTGGCTACTATAATGATTTGTGACAAAACGTCGTCATCTTCATCATCATCTTCTTCTTCTTCTACTTCTTCTTCTTCTTCATCATCATCATCATCATCATCATCATTCTTTAATCTTAAGTCGTTGGATATACACTTTCCACAATTAGAAAGATGTGAATAGGTTGGGATAGATATCATGCACGTCGCGAAGCCAATACTTTCTGAATTTGTCTAATTTGTCATGCCATCTGATTAACTGTCGGCCTCAGTCTTGCATGTGATCTCCACGGATCCACGTTAGGAGTCACGGTGTATTCGTAAGAGCGAAGCACTGGTATGAAGCGAGAATTCGAATATCCAGGTATACCTATGTACTCTCCAGCATAAACATGTCCATACAATTGCATTTTTTTGGCTAATTAGGGAGAAACCTATCGGTCGCAGGTTCGATTCCTGTTGCAGCCCTATTTTCTTCTATTGTTTATTCTATTCATGTGGTCTAGGCCAAGTGACACATTAAGTGTGTAATGACGGAAAATCATTCCAAATAAGAGTTTCTATATGATATAACACAATTTACAATCATTCTGTCGGATCATATATCCACTTCTTGATATGTATACACACACACACACACACACAAACATACACACATACACACACACACACACACATATATATATATACAAATAAAGAGAGAGAGAGAGAGAGAGAGAACGAAGAAGGAAAGTAAGAGAGTGAAAGGTAGGTGATATTGTTCAAATTGACTATTGTTATGGGAACATATTCAGCACGAAATGGTATTATTATGGAAGGCAGCAACATAATTAAAACAGATCTTTCTTTCCTTCTGACACTGTCTGTATCAACTCTTTCCTTTTCTCCTTTCCCTCTTTTTCAATTTAGCTTCTAATTTCCCCTTTTTCTTTGTCTTTTCTTTTTTTCCTTTCTTCAACCTATTCATCCATCCATCCATCCATCACGTCTAGCTTTTTTCCTTCTCTTTCTCTTAAAAAATCATTCTTTTTTTCATTTCTTCTTCCCCATTTTATTTCCATCCTTTATTATTATCATCCACTGTTTTTCTCATTCTCTTACATTCTTCCTTTATTTTCTTCTACCTTTCAATCCTTCATCTTCCACTCTAGTTTTCTTTCTTCTATTGGTCTTTCTCTTTCATTTTTCATTACTTTTCCTTTCCTTTCTATTTCTTTCTTCATATGTAAGTTCCTCCTTTATCTAGTCAATTTTCATTCTCATTTTTCCTTCCCTTTTATTCCAACATCTTTCCACCCCTCTCCCTGCCTTCGGTATCATTCAGTTTTCACTTTCTCCATTTTACATCTACTTCTTTCATCCCCCCACGTTTTTTTCATTCTTACTCTCCTTTCATTAATTAATTAATTAATTCATTCATTCTCTCCTTTTTATCTTGACCCTTCTACCTTAATTTCTCACTGGTTTTTCTTTTTATCACTTTCATTCCTCCGAATCACATCTACCTCTTTCACCCTTCTAATTTTTTCATCTGTTCCTTTCCTTCTTTTTTCATCTTTCTTCTTTTTTCCCTTTTCTTTAGAATCCGTTCACTTTTTCCTTCCTTTCCTGTTTTTCTGTCAGCCTTTCTTTTCTTTCCTTTACTTCTGTCTTTTTAAAAAAAAAATCCAGCGTTCCTTCTTTCATCTTTACATCCACATTTTTCACCCTTCCTTCGTTCATTATTTTCATTATTCCAAGTCTCCCTCATTCGTCTTATTCCTTCGTTTCCTCTTATTTCCTCAATTTGCCTTCCTAATTATGGACACTCCACTTCTTTGCCTAGCAAAAATACCATTGTCGTTCACATTATTCCTTTTCAGCCATCACCTGCAGG
The DNA here is from genome assembly GCA_963457665.1 of Thysanoteuthis rhombus. NCBI lineage: Eukaryota > Metazoa > Mollusca > Cephalopoda > Oegopsida > Thysanoteuthidae > Thysanoteuthis > Thysanoteuthis major. The sequence continues at coordinate 10,196,069 of OY735224.1, forward strand.
CAATGAACAGTAAACGCGAATCATCATCGACTAGCAGCACCTGCCGATACGACGCGAGTCCATTGGCTCTCTTGTCGTTATTATTGACCGCAATCGTATCTAATGGTAGCCAATGCATTCCCAAGAGACAGATCCGCAAATTGAGAACCATGCAACGTGCACATGAAAGAATTATGCCGGGCCTCACATGGAGAGACCACAAGACAGCACAGTACATCCGGGAAAAGACAAGAGTCAGGGACATCATGGAATCCATTAAAAATCTCAAATGGCAGTTGGCTGGCCATGTTGCACGAATGGCAGACAACCGATGGACATCGTGACTCACGACACGGATCCCCCGAGATCGCATGCGCAACCGAAGCCGGCAGAATATTAAATGGAGAGACGAGCTAGACGAATTCAGAAAGTACTGGCTCCGTGACGCACATGATGGAGAAGTGTGGCGAATCCTGGGGAACGTCTATGATGTTGAAAGACTGATGATGATGATGATGATGAATGTATTTCCAAAGATCACCGTTCGTGCTCGCCTCCGGTTCAATGGACTGTGGTTCAATCCACCCCAAGTCATACCAAAGGCTTCGAATATAGAACTCGTTGCCTCTCTGCGAAGCACTCAGCCCAAGGACTAGGATTGAGGAACTTGGGTCTAAGGGGTTACGGCTAAATCACGTTGGATACAGCGGTTCTCACAAGGTCGCCGACTGTTTACCATATAAATCATTGTTAATTGCATTTTTGCTTCACGCTATCTTGGTTTGTAAAAGATTTTATATCACTCATTTCATGCACTTGCTGACCCGATGCAAGTTCGTTGGTTCCCAACTAAGCTTTTTCGTTATCATTTGTAGCGATAGTATTCATGAGCGGACGCACCCTGCGTTATTGTAAGTACAATATGTTAAGTAGAAAGATGACACAAGACAGAATGAAAGGAAGTTATTTTCAATTGATTTGTCATGTTAGCTTTCAATGCGTCTATCTGTTAAATTCCTGATTGTCTATCTTTCTGTACGAAATATGAGGGGACCTATAGATCTTTTTGTTGAAATTCCATACGTAAACTTTAGTCCTTGTCATTTTTCTTCCTTTATTTCAACCCCCCCTATCTCTCTGTTTTTCTGTCTGTGTGTATCTCCCTGTATCAGTTTATATTTCTCCCCTATGTCTGTCTCTTTCTCTTACTCTCTTTATACATATATATATATATATATATATATATATATATATATATATATATATATATATATATATATATATATAGATTGATAGATAGATAGATATACATATGTATATATGTGTATTTACATCTACTCTTTCTCTCTTTATATATATATATATATATATATATAAGTATGTATATATGCGTGTTTATATATATATATACACACATATATATATATATATATATATATATATGTATATATATATATATATATATATATATATATATATATATATATATATATATATATATATATATATATATATATATATATGTCTTGTTCTCGTCGAATCAGATAAGTCGATTGTAAGGGATTGGAGAAAAAGAGAAAAGAGAATAATATTACTGACAATAGAAAGAACAATCACGAGTGTACGACTTGGTATAAATATGACGCCCAGTGTTGTACGTAGATAATAAGTCCAATTAATCGCGCAAACTAAAGATCTTTTAGTGAAATTAATGATTTGTTATTGCTCAATTAAAGCAATAACACATTAATTCGAAAAAAAAATTATATATAATGTCGGCAGCTTCACGGGCAGCCATCAGAATAGCCAGTCATAAAAGACGCCAGACGTTCCGGTGTCAGTCGTTTTATTGAATTCGAAATTTGTACATTTATATTATTTACATTTGCCAGCGAATTAAGTAATACTGTCTTTTACTTTATTTTACTGATATTTCGACGATTCGTTTGTGATAAGATTTAACGATAACGTGTGAGAAAAATAGAGAAAATTAGAGAAATGCCCGGATTGTAGTTCGATTTCCCGTCGACATTTTTGTTCGATTTTGTGGCTACAGCCAGTTCTCTAACAATGTACGTATCATACGAGATTCAAACATTTTAGCCGATGACTAATCTATCAAATTCCTATTTAAAGATCCGAGAATTTCTTGTTCTAGGTTTGAAAAATTCCGATATCATAAATTATCGGTTGGAGTGTTAATATAACTTCAGACTTCCTGACGTAATTTCTTTCTTTTTTGGATTAAATAAATCAAATCGAAAAAAAAAGCAAATGATGATAGTTTGGGCTCTGCATTTGTTCCCACAGCTATCTATATTATAACTGATTCATCATAGAAGGTAAGTATTAAATGCTGATAATATATTACACCCATCAATCTAATTATGTTTATTTATTTGCTGATTCGTAGAAGACCAAGTCCAATTTGAACACATCAGATTTTTATTAGTAAATAATCAAACGGAATTTTAAAAATAATTGACATAAACAATATTTTGGTGTACGCCTTTAATAAAAAATGTAGAAAGTATTCATTATATCACCAGTAGAATTTTCTATTGCAATCTTTTCATAATTCATTTTGGAGTGTTGATATAACCTAAATCTTCCTGATGGAGTCTCTTGTTTTCCTGTTTTAGTGGATTATTCATAAAGCTATTTGTGAATTAATGTTTTCATTGGGTAACTTTGTACCACAGACTGAAGCTAATTGCCTTTTACTTAAAGGTAATATTTTTGTCTTTCCTTTTTCATTTTGTTGGTGTGTTTGTTTGAAAAAATATCTTTTTATGAATGTAGTAAGTATTTAAGTAAAAAAAATGTTTTTTTACTTTTTTTCTAATATTTTGGGTGGAGGAATATCTTTAACATAAGATCACACATCCCTCGTAGCGCAATGGCTCTGGATGTTTGCTTTTTTTTCTTAAATAAATACGTTTTATTTTTTCTTCTTCTCCTTCTTTTTCTTCCTCTTGAATAGAGACTTTTTTTTATATCTTTTGATTTTGAAAAATTAAAAAAATGTTTTTTAATTTTTTAATTTTAATTTTTTATTCATTTTTTCCCATTTCTCCTACTCCGCCTCATCATCATCATTCCTTCTTCTTCTTCTTCTTCTTCTTCTTCTTCTTCTTCTTCTTCTTCTTCTTCTTCTTCAAAACACTAATTGCGAGGCGCAGAAAAAAATGGTTGGTGTGGCCTCTCCAGCTAAAATCAAGCAACCGCTCTAGCAACGATGATGACGTACTGACTGACCAAAAATCAGCCCACCCTTTACATGGGCGAGCTCCTCATATTCAACTCACGATGACGACCGTCTCGTGGCCGCGAAAGCTATCAGTCTCTGTTAAGCCACAAAAAAGCCACTTGTTGGTTGTGGCGACAGATAACCTCTTGAGAAAATCCCGCAGTTAAAAAATTCCTGGTCAACGCTTATTATTTTCGAGTGGATGTTTCTAGTAATCAGCTTGACATCACACAGCCTATTTACCTATCTACCGAGTGCTCACACACGTGCATTTTTCCAACGGTAGTCCCAGTCGTTTGCTAGATTCCTCGTTAATCACTGTTCCTATTTATTCAGGCCTTTAGGTAACCGCTAACCAAAGCTATTACCGGAACTATCAATATAGGTCTCTTTAGTTTTCGAGCTGGTCTGGCTGACTGAGTATGTATGTATGTATGTATGTATGTATGTATGTATGTATCATACGTACAGGCCGGACCAATAGAACAAGAGGTCTGAAAATTTGAACATTTATTCATTATTGTGACAAGACAATTCTTGGGACCCCCAATTGTATTTCAGTCGGAGGTTCAATTTGAAATTGAAGTTCATATCATATTAGTCACTTAGTTTGTGTTCGGAAGCATTTACGCTTTAAAAAATAATAACGATCACCAACCAACAAAAGGTGACGGAAGTTATCTGTGCATTGATCACTTCTTTTTGAAATTTTTGAATCGATCATCCCCCGACATGGGATGTTGCCAAAATACGCTGGTCACGTGGTGGTTACTATTGAGTGACTAACCAGTTTTTATATTCGTTTTGAGCTATGAAACAGCTGTTACCACCGAAGTTAACCTTGACAGGAGCTAATAACCATCCTCACGCATATAAACGTATACATTTAACACGTATATACGCGGACATTTAGAGACACAAGCACATTCGCTCTCTCGAACGCACTTTTTCCCACCGATTTTTTCCACGGAACTTGGCTACATTTTTTTTTTCAAAGCAATTCTTTCACGTGAAATCGGAAATATTTTTTCCCCTTACTATCACGAATATAAAATATATGAATGGCCTCAAGGAAGTTAAATTTCTCCTCTTTTCTGGTCTAAAAAAAGTCTGCATCGAATGGGGTACCACTCACCACCCAACATTTGCCCCAGCCCCAACCCCGAAAGGAAATTAGGAATTCAACGCTTTCATTTTCGAAAACCGTCAACCGACACTGCCACCAAAACCCTCAACATAGATTCATTCAATTTTGATCTGGCCAAATGGTTGACTAATTATGTACATAATATATTTGTGTGTGGAATTTCAATATTTACTCCTCATTACTCTGTAAACCCCACCCCAACGACATTTTTTGTTGAAAATTCCACCCATATACTTTTTTAGTAGAGGGGGGTCAATTTACAACATAAGTATCTCATAAATTGGTCCCTTAGTTTGAGACTGGCAGCGTTTAGGGTTGTTTTTTTGCGAACATTCATTCAATGATTACCTTTTTTTTTTTTTTTTAGTTTATCAGGCCCAGCACAACATGCTGCCAAAAGATGATGGTCACGCGACGGTTTCTATGGAGTGTTTCTTTTCTGTTTTTAAGGAGAGGTCAGACGCTAAAAGGACCGGTCGGGGTCGGGGTCGCAATAATCAAAGAGTGCCAAGGAATCATGTTGGGCTGTGCAGTGAAAAGTTTAGTGAAGCAGAAAAAAAAAACTCCAAAGAAAGCAAATAAAGAGAGGAAAATAAAAAAAGGTCCAGATTGAAATAGCATCGAATAATTTCTCTACGACCTGTATATATATATATATATATATATATATATATATATATGTGTGTGTGTGTGTGTGTGTTTGTGTGTGAGTGTGTGTATATATATATATATATATATTATAAATATGTTTTTTTTATTTACAGCACTATTCTAACTGATTTCCCATTTTTTATACGGTGAATTCTCATTTGGCCTAGACAACGTATATAGTATAAACAATTGAAGGCATAGGCTGCGCCCTCTAAGGGACTGTCTTAATGCGACGCCGCTCTTACCATCTAGGCTAAGCAGCCAGCTGGTTAGTCGGGGGCTTGAATAACTGGTTTATACCCAGGTCTCGTCTTGTTCATTCACTGTGCTTATATGTCTTTATATTTCTCAACACGAATACTCATATCATTGGAAAATGTATGTATAATGCGACAGAATAATTATGAATGTATTATTTCATTTGAAACTCTATTTAAACCGACATCCTGTCGCTACACGGTGAATAAGCTAGATGAAAGAACTCAAATGGTAAGAGCAACGTCGCGTTAAAATGGTCTCCTGTTGAACGTACGTTCGATTCCTACAGCAGTCCATTTCTGTTGTATTATATATCCATTTTTCATGATATAATTGTCAACCTTAAAGAAGTGTATACATGTCAGCACGTAAAGACATGCACATTGCACACTGAGAAGGATTTAACTATCCCTCGGGCTCACTTATACCCCTTTCCCCTTCATCAAAACCCCAGTTGCTGTGTTTTTTGCAGTTTAGCATACCATCCGGAAATATGAGAATTGCACTCACTACAGACTTTCTGTATTGTAGCAGTGCGTCCGAAGATGCCGATGGAATACGGAGAAATGCATGGAGCCTTATAAGCCTTATCTTTATGATTATGAAATTGTTTAGAGAAGTGGCAATCTTTCACCTCCACATTATCAAATTACTCTCATTCATCTATCTCTCTCTCTCGTATCTACTCATTTAAACTGTGTATGATAAATACTTCTCAAAGTGTGATCCCCTGTATTTTATCAAAGTAAAAATTCTGAAACTTCATGGAAATTTAACGAGAATGTATCTTTTCTGATCAAAATGAATGCCATATTTTCCAATATCAAATTATAATGAAGGGGTACGTTTCACCTCAGCAAAAAGACAATATTTGGCTGGTCTTTTCATAGATACATACATACGCATATATATCAACCTATAAAGCACACCTGATGTGTGCTCATGACAACTGGAAATTGGAAATCGTAAACCATAATGTCAACAAAGGCTCGCTGGATAGCTATGCATGTATGCGTCATGAGTAAGAACCACACCAATGAAGCTGACGGGCTGAAAATTTAAAGGTTTACTCCTTATTGTGTACAGAAAAAAAAAATTTTGGAACATTCCATAATAGTTTATTTCTATTGATATTCTATAGTAGTATTGCTATACAGTCTCGCACAAATTACTGTAAAGTAATCTGATGGTTCTAGGTTCGATCCTAGTGCGAGACAGTATAACAATACTACTAATGCTAAGAGGGTAGTACGGTCAATATTCCCCCGTCGGATAAATAAAGGGTTCGGTTCGTTACTTCCCCACATCTACCAGATGATACATGACGAAGGCCGTTGAGTGCAACGGCCGAAACGTTGTATGAAAAACAACCAAGATGAGGATGGTCCGAATATTAATAGAAATAATAATAATACCTCATCTCAAAAATTCCGTGATATACTATTCCATAATAGGTTTTTATTGATGGGTTCAATTTGCAATGTAGGTTTTTGCTTAGTTGGTCACTTACTTTGTGTCCAGCAGCCTTCAAGCCTGATTTTACTTTTGAATTGTGACCTTTTTGTGATTTCCCTAACAAAAAGCGAGAGAATTAACATTCATTGATCACCAGATTTCTCAACAGCGAGTTGTCTAAAAAGGTTGGTTAGGTGACGGTTTCTATTAAGTGAACAACCAGACCTGGTATTTTCTTTTTTCCCTTTTATAATCTAACCCTGAGGAGAAATTTATTCACCTTGAAGATCGACGTTCTCATGTGATTTCCTTTACAGTCATCGTCGTTGTTACTGTTATCGCACGAGGTTGAAGGTTGTGGTCTACCTGACACAGAATGCTAAATTTTGTTCTACGTTACGAAGAATGCCAAATTTCATTCTACGTTACACAGAATGCTAAATTTCATTCTGCGTTACAAAAATGCCAAATTTCTTTCTACGTTACACAGAACGCTAAATTTCGTCCTATCTTTCACAGAACGCTTAATTTTCTTATACGTTACAAAGAATGCTAAATTTCGCTATATGTTAAAAAGAATGCCAAATTTCGTTCCATGTTACACAGAATTCTAAATTTTGTTCTATGTTGCACAAGACACTTGATTTTTTTCATTTAAGTTTAAAAAACTGATGTTTTCTTGAAGCTGCGAAAATGACACCCGTTTCATTTGATTGTTAGAATGCATCTCCAGACTCTGATATATAATAGACAAATAAACAAATCTGATGAAAAAAATAAGGAAGTCATATACCATTATTTTCCAAAAGGGACGGACTTACACTTCTGGATTATTAACATTCGAAATACCGTTCTTTTTTTAAATCTGGGTTCCAACATAGGCCTCTATCAATCGTGGGAAATATGTTTCTATTTCACCCACAAGGCAGACCATTTAACATTGATCTAAAGTGTTCTCTTTCACACGAGTGGTTTTTCTTCTCTAATACCCATTTTGTATCCCAAAGGACTTGTTGTATCTAAGCCTTGTGCTCTCAAGATGCAACTCTTGCGTTGCTTTGTTTCCATTGTACAAGTCTCTGCACATGGTAAATCCACAGCTCCTTGTTCATTCTCCAAGTTCCCCTTAGTATGGTGAGCCAGATCTCATGCTATCATCTGTCATTTTTCCCATAAATCTGGTCACTGTAGATATTGTTACCGAACAGGCATACTGTGCAGGACCCTTGGGGCCTAACATTAACCTTTACTATCCGATTGACCGGATGTAATCCCCATAGAAGCGGCGTCCCTATGGGAGAAGCGTGACTCCTGTCTTTTGTTGTATTATCGGATTCCATACTGGGCACGGACTGAATTAACCGCTACACAGGGCCCTACTTGAGGCTGCGCAAACCATGCAGCTGTAAAGGATCCCACGATTTTATCCCTGCTCTCTCTCTCTCTCTCTCTCTCTCTCTCTCTCTCTCTATATATATATATATATATATATATATATATATATATATATTAAAACACTTTCATTTTTAATGTTTTCCAGTCTTTCAATTTGATCGAAGTTTATCATGTTACATAGGGATTTTTAAGATACGAAGGGATTTACGTTGAATTAAAATCATAATTTTGGTCCGATTTGTTAGAAAATAATTGCTAAATAAAAGATCAAAAAGTCCCAAGAAATGTTAGGCACTTGGCCCAAGCGACTTTAAGTTCGGCCCGCACTCAAATCGCATCTTGAAATCATGATTCCAATATTCGAATACATGCTTGCATTACCGTGTGGACAGCTTGCCATAACTGTCTTGTAAAAAATAATTTCCCGTCGGTCTGACAATACTACGACCTCGAAATATTTCGGTTACTTCTCGTAAGTGTCGCCAATTTAGATAATTCCAGAGAGCGAAAGTCAAGGGTAATATTTTAATGAAATCGTTCGCTGACCAATATATATCAACCATCGACATAGTACAATGTCCAGTTGTCGAGTAATCAGGTAGCATACATATGCAAAAATCTCTTCATTTGTACTTGAATGTCCTATTATCGAACTATGGTCTCGACATTTTGTTTTGTTGCAGACTAACCATTGATTACTAAAAATCTGCGAATGTCTCAACACTGGTTTGCCAAGAAAATTAATCAAGTACTATCCTTGGTGATGAGGATCTATTCCAATTAATTTCCTAGCTCCTTTGGAGATAGCATGAAAAACGAAATCCCAACATGGCTTGGTGACAGTTTCTGGGTTATATGATAAGCCAACCAGTTAAACTTGATACATAAGTTTCAATTTACTGTACTCCTATCATAGCGTGATGTCTAACAAGCTTGTTCTGCAAATCAATTTAGTATTATTGAGAGTCTGTTCCTCAACGGGGACCAACCGCTGTTAACCTGTTCCAGCTTATGCCAAGTTTACTAATCATCAAGAGTGTGATTGTAAAGAAGCTCGCTATGGGAAATTGGTTATAACTTAATGTTTTCAAGACATCTGTTTTAGTAAATAAATTGACATCAAATAAGTATTGACATCAATATGGTTGAATCACTTCTTATTTCTTTTTACTAATGTTTCAGATGAAGAAATACGTTGCGAAAAAAAAAATCAAACGACAAAGCTTCCTGTTAGAGGTTAGCAAAATATTAGAGAGAATAAGAATAAAGGAGTAATTGAGCCATCATGATATCAATATTTATTCACTGGTCGATTGTAGTCAAACTAGCTTTACTTTGGACCATGCAATAGTAGGATTTGCTTTCTGTGTTGGAATCCAACGTAATTAGTCTGTTTCTGTTGGTAATTCGGTATGACCTCGATAGGCACGTTCAGTGATCTGTTGGCCGTAATATACCAAATGTTCTCCTCTACTTGATCCAGGGTTTGTAGTTTGGCGCGGTATTTAAAAAATTGTTGTATGATTTCTAATAGGGAGTTAGATCTCACCCAGTCTGAAGATAGGCAGCATTCTATTGAGTTATGGTATACAAAGTCATTTCATCGGCCATTGCAACAAACAACGTTCAATTAATAAGGCAACCTGCTGTTCACCGTTGGTGATCATATCTTCCGAATAAACAAGGTCTTTGAATTTCTGAATTGAATTCATTGCTTTCCAGCCATAACATTCAGCCACATATAATTTTTTTTTCTCAGCTTATTATACCTTTATTGCTATTGGTGTTGGGGCTGGGCAATTGTGAAACAAAATGAGCTGAAAGCGATCCTTCAGTCCATTAGCAAAGACCACAGGCAAGGTGTAGTATCTGTTAGCCCCCTTAATCTCGGTGATGGATGTTCTCCACTATATATATATATATATATATATATATATATATATGATATCAAAAATACTACTTCATTAAAAGATAATTTCAATAAAGAAATTGAGGAAGAAGAGGTGCAGATGAAGTTTAAAAATACTGTGCCCAAAAAGACATTTTAAAAGTAATTAGATGAAAGCTAAAATTAATCCACCGCTTTTGATACATGAATGAACCAAGAAACACGTATGGGATGTTTTCTCTTACAAACCTCAAGTATATATATATATATATATATATATATATATATATATATATATATATATATATATATATATATATATATATATTCAAGAAGGCTTTACAGCTTTAAACAGTGAACGTTAATTAATTTTATGAAATACTTTTTTTTTGCGTCACTTCAGGCGCCCATTTCCCAATACCTTTCAATGCAATTTATGTAATTCACTCTAGTATTTTTCCTATTTTCCCCTATACTTTGTTATTATGGTACAATTTATAAATTGTCTCTTGTTCAGATCATCAGTTCAGTCACCTATTTCCCAATATCTGTCGATGTAATTCAAGTAATTTTCTTTAGTGTTTTTATCTTGTTTCCCCTATGCTATGTTATTATAGTTCAATGTATAAATTGTCTCTTATGGGGATCATCAGTTGTTTACCATGTAACCGTTTCGGGGATTTTTAAAAACAAAACACATATATCAACATGGCACCCCAGCAGTGTTGATGAAACAACCCACCCCTTTCTTACTATATAGTTCTTGTCATACATGTATTTTGTCATTTTATGTAAAATTTTATGTGTAATGTATATTGATATCAATCTATACTTCATATCCATCTTTTGAAACAGGGCTTACTTGCGTAGGATCAGTGATATAAGAACAGACATGACTCACCCCTCGCTCTGATGATGCCCGGAGAGGGCAGAAACATGAGCTAGTTTGTGTAGCGAATCCACATTTTACTATTTATTTCCACCTCTACTCTAAAACAACTTAACTTCAATAGTAAAAAGTTGTATGTATCGAGCACTCCATGAAATAAATCCATCACATATCAGAAGTTGCTTTATATTATCAATATATTATTATATCATGCTATGATGCTAGCCTGATATGTAGCACATATATTTAATATATATGTATGTATATATATATATATATATATATATATATATATATATATATATATATATATACATATATATATATATATCTCCAATTGTAACTAAATGTTCTCATGTCTCTCTTGGTATGATATGTATGAAGAATTTTGATTACTGTATCCTGTAGAAATTTGTCTATGGTATGACTGAATTTATAACTATAGATAAACGACTATATGCCCATCACTGGGAAAGGGTAAACACATAACTCTCTTTATTTTCTACAGAAGTTACTCTGAAGTTTTTCTGGCAAAGGCATCCGGTGCAGAGGTCGATATCATACGAGTCAACGACATCAGTGGAGAATAAAACAGAGAGTTTGAGAGGAAAAATATGAATTAAAGATGGCAGAGTTTTCTAGTTTCTTCTGCACATGCGCACAAATAGAGATATGTTAATTTACATCTTTTCTTCTCTGGATGACGATTCTGAAAAACGAATATATTTTCAAATCTAGTCTCCGTTCCGTTTCCAACATACTTTCCAATGTATCCATCTGTCTATCCATCTATCGATCTGGTATTCATATATATATATATATATATATATATATATATATATATATATATATATATATAATGAACTCATATGCAAATTCCTCCTGCTTGTCACTGACGTATCTCCTTCCTATTATGACATAACAATCATAAATTGAGCCATAAAAACCCATTGGATCTGGAACGTCTGATCACATCTTGAAAATGCTGTTGAGGTGAGTTGAGTTGAGTTGCTTTCTGTGGCGCTAAGTTGAGACGAGACTTAACAATCTTTAAAATTTGGATGCTTGAATTATCAAAAAATAAATTAAAAAGTGATATAACTCTAGGCTAATCAGTGTCAATCAACCCATAAATAACCACGCCATTTTGGATGGGTTTATGCTAGAATAACTATATCTACCAATACTCGCATATTGTGTGGCAAATCAATTATTCCACCATATTGAAAGCTCTACTTTAACTAAATGTTTGGTGTGTAGAAAACTCCAAGAAGAAAGCCCATCACATAACGGATATTAAATTACTGATATATATGTATATATATATATATATATATATATATATATATATATATATATATATATATATATATATGCACACAAGAAAATAGATATGATTATCAAATTCGATAACATATACATATCTATACATTGAAATCACTTAATATATAGCGAGGTTAATCAGTTCAAGTTTGATTAATGTGACTCTGGAAATCCATAAACCCATATGTTTTTGTACTTCTAAAATGAAGTAATTGTAATTGTAATTTTGAAGTGGTCCAGTTATGATATAATGCTATGAATAATGGAGATGATTTTTTTCTTGTCACTTTCTCAAATCAGATTTCAACAATGTACTGAGAAAATTCAAGATTCAGATATCAATTATCTGGCCATCTATCTATCTGCCTCAGTCTATTCATACTATCTATCTATTTCAGTCTGTGCATATCTATCTATCTGTTCATATCTATTTATATCTCTTCACATCTCTCTCTCGCTCTATCTATCTATCTATCTATCTATCTATCTATCTATCTATCTATCTATCTATCTATCTATCTATCTCAGTCTATCTTGGTTCATATCTATTTGTTTATCTATCTATCTGTCCTTTCATATCTATTTATCTCTGTTCACATATCTATGTATCTGTATCAGTCTGTACATAACTATCTATCTATCTGTTCGTATCTATTTATCCCTGTTCACATCTCCCTCTCTCTCTGTCTGTCAATCTATCAATTTCAATCTGTTGATATCTATCTCTGTTCATATCTATCTATCTATCTATCTATCTATCTATCTATCTATCTATCTATCTATCTGTCTGTTCATATCTATGTATCTATCTATGTAATGTATACTTTGCAGGTACATCTTAAGAAATGATTCGAATCATGTTAACTCCATTAAACAAAAAGCCATTCGCAAGAAAAATCAAAGGAAATGAAGAAACATTTTCTTTTCTTTTTTACTTCATCTTTATAAGCAATGCAAAAAACGTAAATGTTGCAATTTTCTTTCAGCCCTAGAGCTCATTTGTGCATTAAAACTAAAACAGGTGTTTTAACACACACGCACCCACCCACCTATGTACACAGATACAGACACATGCGCGCACACGTACACATCTAAACGTATGCTCATGCATACACACTTATCCAAAGACACGCACACACACGCGAGCATACATGATTAGGTATTCAAAAATACAAATAAATACATTCAGGTGTATTCATATGTGCACATAAGTGATGGTGTAAACGTATATAAAATTAACATAATATATATATATATATATATATATATATATATATATATATATATATATATATATATATATAACATATCCATGTATGTACATTATTTCACAAATACACATAATTTTACGAATGTATATAATTATGTATTATATGCATATATACATTCACATTCTTACAGATATGCAAACTTTTCACACACACACACACACACACACACACACACATATATATATATATATATATATATATATATATATATATATATATATATATATATGTATATATATATACTTTCTACCTTTTTGAAATTCAAAATGAAACATACAATCAAGAGACAGTAATACTTGATTTGTGGAAATTATTTCGAGTGCTCAGTACCTACCGAGATATATAAAAAGAGCATTAAAATGATTGAAAAAAACCTGTCCCTGTCTTTTTTCTAAGTTTCACTTGTCATAAGCATTTTGAACAAACATACTTTTGGTTTCTAATCTCTTGGTATCGAGAGTTAAGAACAGAAAGTACTCAAGCCCCCATTTGTATTGCAATCAAGATATATACTTTTAGTTAAAAATGAAATACGAAAATTTTTTTGCTAGATATCCTAAACATCACTTCCTACAACGACTCCCTCTAAAAGTCCTGAACACACGTGTTTAATTGATTATTTGTCCCAGCTTTTTAGCTTCTAATCTTGCTTTTCTCTGAACTTGCGAAAGGAGTACTTTATATTCTTTGACCGTGACTACATATATTGTCTTTCGTCACTTATTTTCTAGATGTGGGAATTCGTAAATACTTATTATATTTATTCTATTTTTATTCTTTAGTCACTGAATGCAAATACTGCAATTACTTAATTTGATACATTTTTGTCGACAACGCAAACTATTTTGTCCTGTTTAGCTTCTTCTTGCTCCTAACCTGAACTAGCCACCTACTCGGTCGACTATAACACTCATCATGTTGGGCACTACACATCACTACTTCATTTATCGATAAATCAAACGGCATTAGACCCGCTATGTCACGTGTCCCCAAAATACTTATTCTTTCCTATATTTCATTTTTATGTATAGGAATAACCCTCTAAACTAAACAGGCCTCCTTTCTTCTCTTCTCTGCACGATCGATCAAATTAATGTTTTCACTATATGTATTCCATTTTCATTCTTTATTCGTCATAAATGTTATGCATTAAATGTACATTTAATTTTTCCATCTAAATACTTGAATGCGTTCTTTTTATCTTGTTTAATCTCCGTGTCCACTATCAAACATGGCGCATATATTCTCCCTTCGTCCTTTCAGAATTTCCACAGGCGTCCACGAGCGGGGCAGGAAAACATTGGACACTTTATTGAACAATATAGGCATCATATTACCTATAATAGCAAGTCTTGGATTTAGTCATGTTTAGTAGTTCTAAATGTTTGATATCTGGAAAATAATTTCAAAAAATAGGATTAGATTGTTGGATGAAAAATCTTTCTTCATCAAGCTTAGGTTACTTTCGTGTCCCCAATCTCTAAGGTGAGGAATGCCGACTGACCCACCTTGATATCCCAAAGCCTGATGAATGGGCTATTTCGAAGAACTCAAACCTCCCAGCCATAATTCAAACAATCCAGATTAACATAGAGTAAAAACAATCACACCCAAACACGTACTCAAACATATACACTCGTATACACACAGAAATTCATGTGCCTCCATTTAATGGGTGGCATTATGGTTAATATTCGTTCCACTGGAAAATGTATTCTTTCAAGTCCTCTTTCCGGGTTGCTTGCATAATATCGTTATATTTAAACATGTCTGCGGTCTGAAATCCCTGTAGAAAACGCATGCGACGAGAAGAAAGTCTCGCTTGGTCCTCGTGAATGTCTCGTTGACATGGTAAACAAGCTCATTGAATAGTATTTACAAACCAACTCTCTTTTCTGTCATCTATCGTCTCAGGTAAGTGGGGAGACATTTATGGAAAATATCTGGCCATGAGACAAAGCACATGAAGAGTTGAGTCATGCCAATTTTAAGGGCAGTAATGCAAAATTACCATAAGAAGCCAGAACCTGAATTTGAACTCGGTTCCCCAATTTTGTTCTTCGCACCGCCAATCATTTCGCCACCTATATCATGTTCTTGCACATACGTCCCGCGCGTGCAGTTGTATGCGTGGGTAATATTTGATCACTTTATAGTGTGTTTATTCGGAATGTTTGGATTTACATATGTATATATGTGTATTCGTGTAAGACAAAGCAACGATCTGTAAATAAGTTATGCGCATGCTCAAACTTTCAGAATTTACTAAACACATTTCTTTGCACACAAACACACACACACGCATACTTGAATGTGTTTATACGTATACATACATACATATATATATATATATATATATATATATATATATATATATATATATATATATATATATACCAAAAAAGTTGTTGTTTAAAATCCCGAAAGCATATATATATATATATATATATATATATATATATATATATATATATATATATATAAGTGTATTATATGATATGCCTACAAGCAAACGAGAAAATTGTATTTGCCTGCATTACCAAAACAAATATCATCACTGCATATATATATATATATATATGTGTGTGTGTGTGTGTGTGTGTGTGTAGGTGGATGGGTCCATATTTATATACGTTTTCGGGAAATGTTATTTAAATGTTTTCAAGTTCAGTCTAGCAAAAATTGATCAGAAGTTTGTAAACCGCCTACAGTCGATGGAGTTTGTGTATCAAAAGAAGTGTTTCACTTCTTTTTTTCGTTTCTTTGATGAATATCTTCCTGATTTTTTTTACAAGAAACTTTTTTCCTATGCCATCTTATAAACATATATTAGATTCCCGGTGCCATCTTATGTACTATGTGAAGGAAATCTTAGAAGTGTCTTTGATGTTTACTCAACTCTTTATTGTTACTGCAATCAATCCACTTCAGTAGACCGTGTACAATTCTCAGGAAACGTTCAGAAATCTTAAAAGTGAGTCTGAAGTTTATATTCTGCTCTTTGTTACATATATGGAAGTTTCCGCCCTCAATCATCGAACCCAAGAATTTCAATTTTGAAATATCGAAATAGTGATCAAAGAATTAATCAAATTAAAATTGAAATACGTCTTTTATAATGAAATTACTTGAAAGGCAGCGTGAGGTCAAAGAGGGACAGAGGATTAATTTGATGACTGAATAATGATGTTATAAATTTATATAAATTGACTACTTTGTCAAAGATTCTAGAAGTGTTTAGACCTAGCTAAAGCATACTTACATGCAGTAATTTGTTTACAAATGTACTAACTCGTTAACCAGCGTTAGAAAAAAAAATAGAAACTATAAAAATTAATTCAACCTGGACTTATCAAAATGATTAACGTTTAAACACTCATCTTTCTAGTCTGATTTGAGACAGAAAAAAAACAACGTTTTTCGAGAAATTAGTCTCTGGTGATAAAAAAATGGATTTGCTATGAAATCCCGAAACAAAGAAAAACCATGTTTAGAACCAGGACGGTCTTCGGCCCCTAAACCTTAATGGAATCTACAAAAGAAAATGTTTTTTTATGTTTGGTGAAATTTTTTTTGGTGGGATTTATAAATTACACGTCGCTGGAACCTGGATAAACTTTAGTGAGCAATTGGCTTGTTTGAACGATGCATTGGAACGAAAAAGATATATTTCTTTATTAGGATGTCGACTGGTGATTTTGTGTCCTTTCGTGGCAAATATAACGCAGCGATCGAACAAAGAGCTTGGATAGGATGTTCTCCGATATTTAGTGTATTCTCAAGACATGTCACGATCAGATATCACTTGCTTGGCTTTATGGAAATTTCCTTGTTTAATCAACAGTTCCAAGAAATTCAAAGTATCGAAATAATCTTCGTAGAATTAATTGATTGAAAACAAGAATAATGTTTTTTTTATGATGACATAATCACTTCAGCTGAAAGATGGTCGTAATGTTTGACATTGTCACAGAGAAAGAATACATTGATGTATGAATAATGATGCTATGAATTGATATAAACGAAATATTTTATCAAGAACACGTGAGTCTTTCGGACCCAACACACACATTGACTAATTATCATTCTTTTTTTTGCACAACATATATATATATATACAAGCGTGTGAATATGTAGTAGATAAGTAGTTCTCCAAAAAAGTACTCGATATCATCGATAGAGTGGTTATAACATGAGTAAAAATTATTTCAATGGTTCATCACAGATTGTAAATTCTGTTTCATTTAAAAATGTTTCTCAGAGGTTCATCCGACGTTGTTTCGTTCAGTACTGTGAATAATTCGATTAGGGCAAAATTTAGTTCCTAAAACTTTCTTTCATGATTCACATTGTTGGGTACTAATATCCACTACTCATCATACAGTCGACACAAAAACAGTAAAATATTGGTAGAAATACGTAAATACTAGTAGTTACGAGTCTAACAGAACACATAAACAAAACCTACCATCGATCAGAGAGGAGAAATGAGTTAAGGGTGTTATTTCGAGTCCCGTTGGCTCACTCGGTTAGAGCAGACCTAAGCTACATAGATGCTCCCATGGAATATTTATATATATATATATATATATATATATATATATATATATATATATATATATATATATATATATGGTACAGATCAGGCTAGCAGTATAACATGATGTGATAATATATTAGTCATATAAACTAACTTTAGATACGTAATGGATTTATTTCATTGAGTGCTGGATACATACAACTTATTACTATTGAAGTTAAGTTTTTTTAGAGTAGAGCTGGAAATTAAGATTAGAATGCAGATTCGTTACACAAACTAGCTCATTTTTCTGCCCTCTCCGGGCCTCAGGTGAGTTCGCCTGATGAGGCCCGGAGAGGGCAGAAACATGAGCTAGTTTGTGTAACGAGTCCACATTCTACTATATATATATATATATATATATATATATATATATATATATATATATATATATATATATATATATATATATTTGTCTACATCTATAATGAATACTTGAATAACATTCATGTTCAGAAATCAGGAATAAACGGTATATGATTACAAAAAGTTTATCCTTCATGACATTGTTTTGGAAAGACACTTTTTGCAACTCCACGATTGAAATTAGAAAATGAAAAAAACATTTCTCATTCTAACAACATACTTGACTGTATCATAAGCAATTTTCTCTTGTTCTTCTTGTCGTTAAATTCGTGACGGCATTCTAAATCGTCTAGGAGAGCAATAAATAAATGGAGAAGTAGATAAATCAAAGTACTTTTGATGACATGCATTCCGTTCACCTTTCCACACGAACACAAACGTAGGAGTGAAATATAGTCTCTCAAGATCTTACGCCAACGTTCATACGTCAATACATTATATGTTTAACCTGAAGCATTTTTAAAATCATGGACCAAAGGTACAATCTAGCCCCCAAATTGATTCAAATCAACAGTGAAAAATATCCAGATGACACCGTATATGACGTCACTTATGTCACTTACAGTTATGTATTACGCCAAGGTGTTAATATTCAAAAAATTAGGATATTTTCCTTTTTTTCCTACAGAAAATCAATGAATATGTATTTTCAAGAAAGACAATGAAACTGGTTCGGTGGGATGAATGTTTGAATGAAACAAATGTTTCTTTTTAAAAAAATGATTTTTATAATTTTCAATCAAATAATTTCTTACTCTTTAATCATTGCAATTATTTATGGTGTGTCAATCATGAAAATAAGTGGATGTCCCTAAGGTGAGTCAATCAGGAAAATAAGCGGATATCCTTAACGTGAGTCAATGTCTTTACTTAAGGCGAGTCAGTCAATACCAAAGGCGAATTAGTTATGAAAAATAAATGGATATTGTTTCCAAAGGCGAGTCAGTTATGAATTTAAGTGGATATTCTCACCTAAGGCGTGTCAATCATTTAAATAAGTGGATGTCGTTACCAAAAGCGAATTAGTCATGAAAAATAAATGGATGACATTACTAAAGGCGAGTCAATCCTGGAAATAATTGGATGTCGTTACCTAAAGCAAGTGAATCATGAAAATTGATGGATGCCGTTACCAAAGGCGAGTCCAATCATGAAAATAAGTGGATGCTCTTACCTAAGGCGACTCTTGCTGATGTCGCTTCATGGTTAATCCAAAAAGAAACCCAGGATAACATCACAATCAAAATGGACGGTAAATATGTTTGGAATATAAAATATCCAATATTCCTCTGTAGCTTGAAACTGAGAGACAATCTTTGGTAGTTTCCTGAAGGAATGAAAAAAAAAAACAAAACTGTAATGAAAACAAATATATATATGTATTTTCAAGGATTTTTTTCTGGTAATAGATGAGTTGGAGAAAATCCTTTTCACAGTACGGATGTCCAAAAGGACATAAAACAGATATGAAATTATGAATATCTTTGAACCACCAGATTATTATCCAAAGTGACTTCAACTAGTTAACATGCTTACTGCCACACGACGCACATGTAAGTCTACCGGCTTCTTGCTTACATTTCCGTCCATTCCACGGTTTTTTTCAACATCTAAATTCATACAAAGAAAATTGAACATCATCTTTATGGAAAATAACTACTGATTAAAATTATGTCTCTATTTCTTTTTACTATTTTATGATTCACAGAAGAAATCCACTACTTTTTATGCTATTCATTCAAAAGACTAACTGTCAATCACATGTAGTTTCAAGTAATTAATGAATTTGAAACCGGAATCAATATATTATTATACTATGAAATGACTGTTTTTTACTATCGTCTTTACGATCGCGATTCTGACAAATTAATTCTGAAGGAGGAAACGTACGTATACTTATCCAACTATTTATAAGGCATTAGAATTCCCAACTTATAATTAATTGATAACCAATACATCCTACCGATACTCAACCTCATAGTTGGGAGTTGAAAAATTTTGCCCTAACCAAAAAATTGACCTGCAAGCTGAGAACCATGCAACATGCACATGGAATAATCAAGCTCAACCTCACATGGAGAGATCATAAGACAGCATAGTATATTAGAGTAAAGACTGGAGTCTGAGATATCATAGGAAGTCTTACGAAACTCAAATAACAATGGTTTGGACACTTTGCAAGGATATCAGACAACCGCTAGCCATCAAGACTAACAACGTGGATCTCCAGAGATCATATGCGAAATTCGGGCCAACAGAAAGTGAGAAGACGTGACATGGCGATTCCCATGATAAAGAGGACCTGGGGAAGGTTTACGCTCAACGACTGATGCTAGAAGGATAATGATGATTATTGATATCAGTTCTTGATAAGATACCCTATAGAAATAAAATACCCCCCCCCATTCTAAGGAAATAAGATAATCCCTCACTTATCAAAGGAAATCAGAATATTGTTTTTACGTGAGTTCAGACTCGGTGAAAGTACTGTTCAAGCTCCCAAGAACATCATTTGGCATTTTGGATGGGAACTTGCTCAGAAAAAAAAGGTGCAACGCCGGTTTCACAAATTTCGTTCTTGGTATATGAGCCTGGATAATAACCCTCAAGGACGCCCTCGATCAGTTGATGATGATCAGAATTCAAGGCATGTCGTGATAACTGTAACAACTAGCACTGTTCAAGCTCTTGCTCAATATTTACAGATTTCGAAAAACAACAAAAGGGATATCATCAGGCATATCTTCCCTTTCGTGCAGGGTTACCTGATAAATAACTATGGCTACGATCTAGACTCAGTTTTCGTCTTGTGGCACCAAGCAGAGGACGTGTTTATTTTGTTGTCTAGGGTACTGCGCAGTATAAGATAGTAACGAACGAATCGAACCAATTAGATAAAATATTTTCTGCAAAATATTGTCATAGACATTTTTCTATTTCATCACAACTTATGTGCAAAAATAAATCAATAACCTTTTCAGTCGTTTTTTTAAACATAAATTTTTCATAAAAATACAAAAAAAAGGAATCATTTATTTTTAAATTGTAACAACCAGAGCGAAATTTGCAATCGAAGTACTCATTTGTAAACATCTTGCTATGAAATGTCTTTAATGCGTTCACTGTCACACGCAGCAAATATGCGTCTTGTGGCATATTGAATATCGTCTCTAATGTACATCAGCGTCCATTCCACAGTTCTATCCAGCCCAATCTACAGGATTGGTAGAAAGAAACTCCCTATTGGAGATTGGTGATAAGTTTATCGTTGTTTTTATGGGCATGAGGTTATAGTTGTAAATTTGTAAGTTGTAAAATAGTTGTAGTAATAAGACAATGTGGAAGCGAAAGATTTGAGAGCAAGTGTGTTACACCATCTCATTTTTCTTATCATTGTAAAGATAACCTGATGCATTTTATCGGGGTCTTCAAAGAAGAGCTCAGCGAAGCCGAAAAATAGGAGCAAAAAAGCAGTTGTTAACATGTCTCGATTTAGTACTAAACAGAAGAAAAAAAATTAACATTTGTTGTCTTGGTTGTTGAACAAGAGGAAGGGAAGTTATCCTGGGTGTAAGTTAGACGGGGTCCATTTTGAGATGTTTTTTTTTTGTCGTAGCAGGGGTGAGAAAGCAGAAGAATGTGTTTGGCTTTATTCTTTATTGGTCGATTGTAGTCAAACTAGCTGTACTTTGGACCATACAAAGGTAGATTTTGCCTGTTGGGTTAAAAATTAACGTTAACACTCATTTCTGTAAATATTTTGGTATGGGATCGACAGACCTCCACAGAAAATCAGGCAGTCTATTGTCCGTAACAATTCGAATGCGCCTCTCCAGTTGATGGAGAATTTATGGCTTGATGCGATACATCTCCTTCGCCGACCCCACAGGGTATGAATATGATTTCTGAAAGAGGGTTAATCTCCACCTATCCTGTGGACAGCCAGAACAACATGTGTGAACTGGCCGAGAAATACGAACAATCTTTATATCGAAGAATTTTCCTGGACTTACATAATGACCATTTTGAATCAACTATTTTGAATGGCTAGACGTGGCTAGACATTCCAAAATATCTCTGAAATTTGGCAGATTCAATTTTTACGTAGTGGTATATGCTTTGACAGTTATACAAAAACTCCAAAGAGTATATTCATACGATGTGTTGATAAGATAGTAACATTTATAAGTAACACTATTCTCAATCTAATGATCTAGACGTTGAATTATGTTATTCTCATCGATCAAAAGATATTTAAAAAAATCATATACATGAATATGAAAAAAAAGTAATGATATATATATATATATATATATATATATATATATATAAGTATATATATATATATATATATATTTATATATATATATATATATATATATATATATATATATATATATATGGTATAAATATACAACGAAATTATCTGTTATTAACAAAATAGAAGAAAACCTTTGTTCAAGAAACCGTTGGTAAACCTTCCTACTATCTGCCATCACACATCTAGTTCATTACAACAACGTATTCATCCAGAGAAAAGAAATAAACTTTGAAGAGTATATAGTTCTTAGCTATATAGTTACCTGGAAATTGAATCTAACCATTTTTAATCATTCAAAATGGCCATTATTCTCAAATGTAGCCACATTTAGCTACTCAGAATGGTCGTTAAGGAAATCTCAGAAAACTCGTCAATCCGAAGATCGTCAGAAAAGTGTTGATAACCATACTGACAAGCTGCAAAAATCGAAGGGGGCGGAGAGAATTGGTTTCAGCATAAAGGGAATTAAAAACATCATTATCTTGAGGTACGAACCTGTCATCAATTTTTCTATAGTCACAACAGTCTTATACTCTTTGATGTCAAATTGTGGTAGCTCCACGCTTTCGACTCCCATCACAGCATTCTTCCCATTTCGCCAGTACATGATCACGTCGAACATGGTATAGCCATCTGAAACGAAACACAAAAAGGCGAATTATTAAATAACAAAGACAATTTGGAGGGGGCCAGAGTTATGGTGCGTGGAGCAGCCTGTCGCAATCATCATGTAAAATGATATCCCGTCTTTCGTACGAAACTGCAGATTTGAAGTATTCCAGTCACTTCTATCTAGAGTTTCCAATTAAAATAACTTGCATCTAAATTTGAACAATTATATATTTCATACCTGGATTCAGATATTCTATATTATATTTCTTGCGAGTTGCATATAAGAAAACAACACCAATGACTTTATACTCGACGCCGCACGATCTTATGTGCTGACTTATGTGTCTGATAAATGTCATCTTCCTAAAATGGCCTATTGTTGAGTGTTCAGTGTACATACATACAAAGATTTTTTTTCAATTCTAATATCATCATCTCTCTCTCCCTCTAGATCATTTTTGCATCAAAACTAAATCACATCTTTTAACACACACACACGCACACACACAGACATGCATACACACATGTACGCTTAAAAAAATCATCATTCTCTTGAGATACATCGAGGAATTGTCGGATTATGTCGTCTGTGAGAGATGCATCGAGTTCGTCGAAAAAGTTTCAACGAGTAACTTCTAGAAGCGATGGGGGTGAATAAATACGGCTGAACAAAAGAGAGTAGATAAAAAATGTTGTGCACCGTTGTTGTAAATTTTCTTTCCATCCCAACTGGAATAAAAGTTCAGACGTGACATATAAAAATATCACGACTCATTCTATTTCCTGTGAATCTTTACAGGGGGCGAAGAAAAAACGTCGTTCTGAAGGTAGAAAAATTGGCCAGTCTTTTCGCATGTGTATTTTTATATGTATGTGTATATGTGTATGAGTGATTACTTGTGATGTTACTTCCTACGCTGAACTGTTATCAGAGAAAGGGAGGGTCTGTCTGATTTGAGTGACACGTTATTTTACCGAAAACCTAGCACGACACTTGAAGAATACAGGGTTCGGTCATTGTGAATACGACGGTTAGACAGTACAAATGCTCTCTTAAAGTCGTCTCACTGCAAAGTGAGTAACTCAAATAGTTCGCAAATGCGCACTGAAGTCCTCTGTGATAGGATACCAAGTTACATCATAGCCACACAACCAGTTTTCGAGATATTCAAAATGCTGGTCACTTTCCGGACAGAAATCATAACACTTTCTCTCATCCTTGATCCCAGTTTGTTATTTGATTGATTCGTTTTATATCATTGATTCATTTTCTTTGCTCCCGTCTTTTTTTTCTATCTTCTTTTCAGGACACTTCTTACTTTGTCTCTTCCTGACGGACTTGGCCGCCATTAAATCATTTGGCCAGCACTTCCATTTGTATAGAGTATATCAACTTAAGGATTACTCTTTTCTGCAGGTACCATTTAACCAAATACAACCTGTTACATGTTACTTGGAGAAGAGATGGAAGCCATCAAGTAGTACCCATTGTCCATCCCCTGGGCCACTGTGACAAGGTAAGTTCAATCATTCCCCCTGTCTTACATCAGGGGTCGTCAAACGTTCCTGACCATTGACACCTCCTCGGAATCCCGGTTCCCTTATCGACCCACAGACATAGCTGCCAAAAGAAATATGATAAATGTTCCAATAACACATTTTAAATCGTACCAAATCAGAAATTCGTGTCGGCAAGTTGTATTCCATGCATTTTCATTTCTTGTCGGAACGTCAGCTTTTGACAGAAAAATCAATAGACTCCTACTGGGGTTTATCAATTCCCTTTTGAACCCCAAGCCTTTATCGACCCCATGGATAGTCCCATAGACCCCTCGGAAGACCCATCGACACCCAGGGGTCAATATCGACCACTTTGGCGACCCTTGCCTTACACTTATACTCCCAAAGGCGACAGATGGCTACAATAAATTGACTCAATTGAACTGTTACCAAATTGATGTTCTCTCAGCAACAATACAAGATACAAATTAACAGAAAAGAAGAAAGGATAATGAAAGACAATCTTTCTTTTTTTTCGAACAAATGTCTCCTACAATTGTACTGCCAAATCACGTTGAATATACCGATTTTTGTGCAATTACTGAAGTTAAGCAACTTAAATCATGGTTTTAACTAAGATGGGTGACTATCTTGGAATAACAAGATTGTTGTCAGCCTAAGCTCTATCGCTGATTAACAGAAAATCTTGCCAAACTTGCCATTACCACCATCGTCCTCCATTAGGCATAGACCTTCCCATACCTTCGCCAAACCTCTTTATCAAGGGCGTCGTAGAGTCAATACTTTCTGGACCTTTCTAGCTCATCACACTATTTGATTTTTTTCGCGGTCCACAATTTTGCATATGATCTTTGGGGATCCACTAGTGTAGTGATATCCTGCATTCCTTACGATATGACCACTCCATTGCTATTTGATTTTTCTGATGGATTCTATAATATCTTCGATTCCCGTCCTTTTAAAAAAATATATTTTTTTTGTCTTGTGATCGCTCCATGTGAGATTGAACACGATTCTCTCCTGAATACGTTGCACGGTTCTCAGTTTAATGGTCAATCTTTTGGTTATCATCCATCTTTCAGCTCCATAGGTGACAATCTGAACTATGTATTGGTTGTATACCCTTTTTTTTTTTTAAGGAATAATGGGAATTTTTAGTTCTTGAAGGTTGATATTGCTCTACCGAAAGCTTACAAAACTAGAGTGATTCTTTGCTTGATGTCTCTTCTTTTGAGGGTCTCATGGATATTCATTGTCCCAGGTATATATAGTGGTTTAGTTCCTTCAGCTCAGCCTTTCTGACCATCGTTTCTCCGTCCTCAACATATTTGTCGTATTGTATTTTATGGGGAGACCAATTTTCTTGCTATCTTCATTCACTTCATCTTGCGTTATCATAACTCTAACCAGCATTTTTTTTGCAACTCCATACATGAAATTCCCTGATCGATATTATCGTATTTTATTCTTTATTTTTTTCTGCTATTGTGGTTTCTTCATGATATCAAGCTTCACACTTGGTATGCCATTTTTGCAGACGTGTCCCATATTCTGTTTTCTTATTTACTCATTCTACAGTGGTTCTCATCTATTTATCTATTATTCATATCTTATGAATAGACCGTGACTTTCCGTTCGTATGTCATATGTTACGCCATCATAAAACGGCCAAGCTAACTTGAGCTTACTTTCTATCTATCTACCTATCTATCTATCTATACAAACGTATATATATATATATATATATATATATATATATATATATATATATATATATTACCTGAATATATCAACGCATGAAATTATATTATTCATACTGATGGATAGTCATGACAGGTTTGTTTCATGATCCTATGATATTTTGCACATAAAAATTACCCTAACGAGTAATTTTCGGATACAAAACTCACCTGAAGATCGTAGGATCGTAAAACTGTCCTATTGTAAGTATCCATCAGTTTAAAGATTACGCTAGCTTTATTTGAGAAATTGTTATCTTTTTTCTGTAGAAAAAAAACACTTCATATATATATATATATATATATATATATATATCAGCACGTGGCCTGCTGGCAATGCAGCTTCCTTAATTTCCTGCCACTGGAAGGTTAGCAAGAAAGGAAAAATTTAATCAACATATACACACATACATTTACATTCACTTTCACTGCTCTTTCAAGGTCAGCAGATTCCCTATATATACGTTGTGCAGATCATGCATACATATATATCACAACTCCTCCTATTTTTCAAATGTATGGATCCATATTTCGTTATGCAGTTTCTTCGTGATTCAAAATACTTGGCGTTTGTACTCGTGCGTTATGATATTACTTACTGTTTCATTGAAAATTACAATTTAGACAAATCCAAAATGTGAAATATGTTAGTATGATAAACTTGATTCAAATGGTTTTATTTCCCGTATTGTCCTCTCGATATCATATATATGTATACATTCGACATTGAGATATATATATATATATATATATATATATATTCTCCCGAAAGTGAGAATGAAAATATGAATATATATACAAATATAACTAAATTACATACACTGAGATCTCTTGATTGATTAAAAATAGTTATATACTTTAAAATAACACTGATCGAATTAAATATCACTTGTGTTATACGGAGACGTATATAAACTAAAATGCCAAAATATCAAAGACACCAGTTGATAAAGTGATTTCGCCTTCCTCTACTTGAAGGAACGGACTGAGTCAGATGACATGTATGATACAAAAAAGGTAAAGATATAGAATAGTTGTGGCAGTGTATCTGTGACAGCCATGGTATGCGAGTAGGATTCAACATCATTTTAGCAGAATGACTGTAAGAACCATGAAGATGGGGTACTCTATCTCCAAGATGGCATCGGCAGTAGGTTTCTTTCGGATGTGTTAGAAAAGCAAGTTCTCACCAGGGATTTCACGACAGACGTCAGCGGTACGTAAAAACTGTGGATCGAACAAAGGGGAACTTTGCATCAAGTCACATCCCAATTCAACGCTGGTGTCACTCAACCCATCATCCACGCAATGTATAGCGTATTTGGTTTCCATGGTTGTTATTAGTGACACACCGCACCATTTGGCTGTGGAAGACTGGTGCTGTGTCACCAGGTCACCCGAGTCACGTTTCCCGCTCTTTTGAGCAGACGATAGAGTTCGTTTGCGGAGGAGACTGTGCGACATCATGGATCCAACCTGTCAGTAGAGTGTTGTCCAAGCTAGTGGTATGGGATGTGATGGTGTGTTCATTTAAGAGTTTGCGAGGATCACAAGTGTTGCAGACCATTTTCATCCCTTAATGACCGCCATGTTTCCTGGTGGTGATGGTTTGTTATAGCAAGATGATGCAACTCTCATCGTGCACGGTTGAAACGAAACTGGTTCCAGAAACAGTTGACGTCCAAATACCCCAGTGGCCCTAGAGCTTGTCAGACCTCGCTAAATTCTCTATGGCCACACCCAATAAACACTACTCTGGACAGTCCTGGAAAGAAATACTCACACAACGACTCTGGCACCTCGTAAACTCCGTGGCACATCAAATAGTCACCGTCGATCATGTAAAGGGAGGAACTGCAGATCATTAGGTAGCTGTATCTAATTTTAGCTCTTCCGTTTCAATGGAAAGAAAATGTTAGGAATATCTCTTCGCAATAGACAAAAGATTAACGTGGATCCAAGAGAGGACCAGGGTGAATTATATATAAATAATTAAGCAACAAAAATGGAGATGGGCTGGTCAGTTTGCAAGATGATATGAAAACGGATAGGATAGAATGCTGACCGATTGATGCCCATCAGACATTTAACGTAGTAGGAAAAGACCAGACAGAAGATGGAGGGATGAGATACAATGGTTTGCTGGTAGGACATGGAAGAGGTTTGCGCAGCCACTTGTGTTTGTGCAATCGCCATGAAAGGAGATGGGACAGGCCTTTGTCGAGCAGTGAACTCACGGCTGTTGATGACGGTGGCGGTGGTGAGGATATATAGTCAGAGAGGGTTTCTGCTCATGAGAATCTTGCTCATATATATATGCATATGTAAGCCTGCCATAAAAGTTCAAGAGGGGGAAAAAAGAAAGAAAAAAGAAAACGAAAAAGAAAAGGTTCAATTAGACGTGAAATAAGCGAACAGTCTTTGCTCTATGCTTTCGTGTCGACTGTGTCACATACAATATGGCACAGGGGGGGAAATGAGGTTAGCAACCGAGTTGGAATGCGCAGGCGTATTGGAAAACAAGATTAAAACAGAAGGATAGAGCAAACAGTGGCGCGGCACGTGCAAGAACACACGTTGTACTTACATATGTCTATCTGTCATTTTGCACTCAGTTGCACTTCACCGGTCTATCTATCTATCTATCTATCTATCAGGATTGTATGTATGTATGTATGTATGTATGTATGTCCCTTATCTATCTATATCTCTAAGTACTCATTATCTATCTATCTATCTATCTATCTATCTATCTAACAAGCACTCACATACCAAACACACGGACAGAGACACAGACACATTAAACACACGCACACACACACACACACACACACACACACACACACACACACACACACACACATATATATATGTATATATATATACATGTATTTACACGCAAATGAAGTCATATACTTACGTATTTACACATACAGGTAACCGATTGTGAATTGCGTTTTATTACATAGAAACACTTATTCGAAATGATCACCCGTTATTACACTGGAAATGTACCATTTGGCCCAGTCGACGTGAATAGAATGAACCACCAAAGAAAATAGGGCTGCTGCATTTTCTTTAAGTGTTTATTCTATTTACATTGTTTACGCCAAATTGTACATTCCCTGTGTAATAACAGGTGTTCATTTAGAATAAAAGTTTCAATTACGCGATGCATAATCATTCTGTTGGATCATATATATCCATTTCATACAAACTAATTGTAAATGTATTTCTTTATGAATATAAGCAAGATCATCAATCAATCAATCAATCTATCTATCTATCAATCTATCTATGTATCCAATTATATTCATTATCTATCCATATTCACATCTATGTATTTATCTATCTATATTCATATCTATCTAACCAACTATCTATCTATCTATCTATCTATCTATCTATCTATCTATCTATCTATCTATCTATGTGCATATGTATGTATGTATGTATGTATGTATGTATGTATGTATCTATCTATCTATCTATCTATCTATCTATCTCAGTTTGTTCATTGTTAACTCTCTCTTCTCCCTCCTCTCTCTCTCTTTTTTCTCTCTTTCCATCTCCGTCAGTTTATATTTATCCATCTATCAAACTATCTATCCATCTATCGCTTTCAGTTTGTCTTTCTTCGTATTATTTTGAAAGAGATTGGGAAGCTTTTACTCAATATCACTGAGTGATTGGTGCAGTGCCACAACAATGTTTTCAAGCCAAATATCTTTCTCCCCCTCCAAGTTACCAATAATATCTATCAATGTCTCTTTCTCTCTTCCTGTCTCTCCCCATCTCTCCTTATCAGTGTATTTCAGCATATACCTGGCACGTAAACTAAGCTCATCAAATATCAAAAGTAGATGCCACGCACACGTTAGCAAACTAGTCGGTCAGATGTAAGTTCGATCCTCACTGAGTACCCATCAATCACGCTGTCAACGCAATTTTTGTTCCTTGATAGTGAGTGTTGTTGTCTAATTGTTCACAAGCAAAATATATAGAAATATCAATTTTCCCCTCCAAATTTTGCTTTTGTAGCCTGGACCAAACGGTATTGTTTTTAGACCACTACATCTACATAGGATAACAAATCTCCACTAAACCCACAAAAGAAGACGAAATCAAGCAAAGAATCACCCTAGTATGGCAAGACTTCGACAGAGCAAGCTCAATCTTCAGAAACAAGACGATCCCAATAATCCTAAAAAGAAAAGTATACAACCACTGCATCCTTCCGATAGTCACTTCTGGAGTTAAACATTGAACCTAACCAAGAGACAAATCCGCAAACTGAGAAGCTTGCAGCGTGCGCTTGAAAAAATTATGCTCAACCTCACATGGAGAGACCGCAAGACAGCACAGTATATCAGGGAGAAAATGGGGGTTTGAGACATCATAGAATCAATGAGAAAACTCAAATGGCAATGGGCAGGCCATGTTGCATGAATGGCAGACAACTCACCACATGGATCCTCGGAGATCATATGCAAAACTGAGGCCGACAATGTACAAGATGGAGAGATGAACTAAACAAATTTAGAAAAATACTGGCTCTGCAACGCCCATGATAGAGAAATGTGGTGAATCCTGGAGAAGGTCTATGTCCAACGACGGACATTAAATACTGATGACGATGAATGATCATAATTTTTAAAAATACGAAAGTTTGTTTCTCGTCCAACTGAAAACAAGTAAAATTCAAAACTATCCTGGTCGCAAAAGCAGACTTTAAAGGTAATGATTGGCATTTTCTATACTTTTTAGGTATAATAATTGTGATGAGCATAAAGATACGATATATATGCGAGAGTATGTTTTAAGTTGACAATGAGGGAAATAGTCGTATTCGCATTACGATTTCTTCGTAATTTTAATACTTGATATTTGCCTCTTACGCATTATGATTTCGTTACTTGGAATAAACGAAAACGTTTATACGGCTCAATTCAAAATTGATACTTTGACAAAGCTGAAAAGTGAAATATATCAGCATAATACATTCAATTCAATTACAACTATTTCCCCTTATGGTCAACTTGATAATCAATTAGGAAAATAATACTTATTACCCAGGAACAGAACAAAGTAAAAATGTGTTGCACAATGTTTATCAATTTGAGTTGAGTTGAATAGAGCTTAGTAAATACTGGTAAAGTTGAATGTTTGATTATTGATTTAAAACATTTCTTTCCTTTCTCGTTGATTTCCATTAAAATGCTCCGGTCGATACAATTCTGGTTGTTGAAAAAGGACAAGTGTCTCCGTCTCTAAACAAGTCCCACCCTTAAACTATGAGCGTAGCCGAGCCAAATTTGACTTCTATTCAAAGTGTATCTTGTGGGATACCTTGGACTATTAGTTTTTTTCCTAAAAATCTTTTCGGGAGGGTTATAGAGGGGTGGTGGTGGTTGTCATATTTACCATGTAACTAAAATGCTAGACTTACTTTCAATTTAGAACTGGTGGATTTTCTGCTACTCCCACCCCCGGTAGTACAGTGTTCAGGTAGTCCAGAGTAAAGGAGTTGCTTCGAATCAGATTTTAACTAACAACCTACATTTATGTTACTTATTTATTTGTGAAGAATGGATCAACTGGAAAACGGTGTGATAAAAAGCATTAAAACTAAGAAACAAAACAAAAACAAAAATCAAACAAAAAATAAATAAAAACAAAAAAACGGGACCCTCGCTGTCTCGATGGTCAAAAATACACCCACTCAACCCCTGAAGACAGCCGTGGGGTACAACAGCCGAAACACTGTGTCCAAAAAATCAACCAAGATGAGAAAAAAGTCCACACAAAACATTACATTAAGATGAAACAATCAATGGAGAAATTTATCGAAACAAAGAACACAGTATAAAAAAATTGTAATAAATAATGAAAATGCAATGCTTCAGATGTTTTTAATACCCTTCAATATAGTTAGTTAAAACGCACACATAACTACAGTTACTCACCTAACACAATAAATGTACCTGCCAATTTTTTTTACAATACACATGAATACGTATATTCAAATATAGGTACTAACAAACATGGGGAAAAAATAGAAGAAAAGAAAAGAAAGGTTTACCAGGAGTTTATCAGGTGTGAAGTCAGATGACAGAAGCCGCCATATTGTTTTTATGATTTCCCGCTCATCTAGACTCCAATTTGAAGCGTTTGTTGCGAGGCCCATTATGCCATTCATTTTCCATTTCGGCTTCGATCATTTTCGACTACGTCTTATTATCATTGATTTTGCCCATTTGGGAATATCATTGAACTTTGGTTACCTATCTATCTTTGCTTATCTCCCGTCTCTCTTACTTACTCTATCTTTCACCTATTTCCTATCTCCAGCTATCTATCTGTTTCTATTTCTCCCTCCCATTGTCTGTCTGGTCCTGAATCTCCTTCTGTCTGTCTATCTGCCTGCCTGCCTGCCTGTCTGTCTTTCTGTATCTATCTATCTTTATTTCCTGTCACTGTGACTCAGTCACTCTATCTTTCCCCTATCTTCTCTCTCCTGCTATCTATCTGTTTCTATTCCTCCCTCCCATTGTACGTCCGTCCCTGACTCTCCTTCTATCTATTTATCTATCTATCTATCTATCTATGTTAATCTCCTATCTCTCTGATTCACCCACTCTATCTTTCCCCTATTTATCTCTCCAGTTATCTATCTGTTTCTGTCTCTCCCTTTGTCTGTCTATTTGTCTTCCTGCATCTATCTATCCATGTATGTATCTATCTATCTCTATCTCAATTTTTTAACCTCCTGTCCCTCTTTCTTTTGTTTCATCCCTCTAAGCATCTATCTGTATCTCTTTCTCCCTATCTGTCTGTCTGTCTGTCTGTCCGTCTGTCTCTCTACTTATATCTATGGCTAAGTGAATCAACGTGATAGATAAATGTGCCTTTGAAGTAAATTGAGTTTCAGCTATTCAAAAGAAAAGCAATAGAATAGTCGACCATGATGTGACTGGAGGACATCTTGTGAGCAGAATGGTGGAATAAGAGTGAAGAAAATGCACGTTTTCAATTTCCCTGCTAAATGCACTCCTCCTACCTCTGAAAAAAATGAACGAAGGGGAAAGGCAGAGGAGGGAAAGAAGAATACCTCGGAGGAGACAGGTTGAAGAACAAGGAAAAAACTGAATAAAAAAAGTTGCATGGTATTGAGCAGTAGTTTCTATACGTCTGAAAATTAGGTAAAATCTGGAAAAAACCCAACTGAAACGCCCAATACTAACACACACATACACGTTACAACAAGGTATAAAAGAGAATTATATCAGTAATTGATGATATATATATATACATATATATATATATATATATATATATATATATATATATATAATTGTGTCATCCACAGACAGCTGTTTCGTTGCATTACAACTCTTCAGTGTGGCTATAGATTAACCATTATTGCATCCAGCACCACGATCGAAACCTTAGCTTCAGACCCAGAAGCTGGTATCCAGCCTCTACTCCACGGAACTGGACAGTCAGTTAGGTTGAATTTAAGCGATATATCTATTTACGCATATATATTCTACGTCCACCAGAGTGCTCCATTCCATGTTGGAAGATATATATATATATATATATATATATATATATATATATATATATATATATATATATATATGGCAATTCAATAATCTTGCTAAAATTCTAAGGAGATAAAGATATGAAGAGGAGTGAGACGAGGGGATACAATATCAAAAAACTCTTTACAGTGTACCTTTTGAAGCAACTTGGAAACAAACTGAAAAAATGAGGAAGTAAATATACAAGGGGAATATTTGAACAATTCAAGATGCTGTAATGATGATACATTAACATTGGAAATTCTAAAGGATCCACAAATCATGTCAAGTGATCAAAATAGAGGAAGACAAATAATAGGGTCAAAGATGACCCAAACAAAGACAAAAGCAAAGTTCAATGATACGGTATTGAGAAAGACCATAAGAATGGACGGTGAAGCCGTAGAGGAACCTCAGCAATACATTTAGCTGAGCCAAGCGATGAAGCCCGAGAAGGACCACGGAAATGAAATGAAACAGTACATCAAGATCAATGCATAAGATTACCTGCGACGTTCGGCTGTGAAACCTGAAAACTTA
Source organism: Thysanoteuthis rhombus (assembly GCA_963457665.1). Lineage (NCBI taxonomy): Eukaryota > Metazoa > Mollusca > Cephalopoda > Oegopsida > Thysanoteuthidae > Thysanoteuthis > Thysanoteuthis major. Next base: position 10,230,839 of record OY735224.1, read on the forward strand.
CAAAAACCACTTAAAAGCAAAGTCAGAATAGCAGAGAGGGCAATGGGAGAAATAAGGTCAGGAATAACACTTACTGGAAGAAAAAGATCAACATGAACCCGAGCAACAAAAATGGAGATGTGGATGCACACAGTGATAGAAAAAGGCAACAGAGAGAGTAAGAGGATTACTGATTAGTGTTTGTAGGACAGTAAACAAATTAGAAAAAGACCAGACATACAATGGAGAGATGAAATGGAAAGGTTTGCCGGTAAGACGTTGCAGTGATTAACACAATCACACTCATCGTGGTAGGAGATGAGGAAAGCATTTGTCAAGCAGTATATATATATATATATATATATATATATATATATATATATACTAAGTATTAGAACAGTCTAATATGTGCTATGTTCTAAGCACTAAAACAGACTATATGTACTAAGTACTAAAACAGTCTAACACTAAAAGTACTATCCAACGTCTCAATATCTATGATGACCAATGCTTAAGAATGCCCAACCTCTCTGACCAGCACAAACAATAAAACACCCATAACTGCCGCTACTTTGAACATAATATCCAAGCATACTACCCTAGATTTTTTCGCCGACACAATATAGTCCGGAATCGCCATTATGACTTCCAAGGAATCCTTTTCCTTGATTTTCATTTTTACTTTCTAGGGGAACCTTTAAATCACTTAATGTTCCATACATGCTACTGAAGACGGGAACCCCTTCTGAAACATGTATAGCATACTAATTAATTCATTTATGAATCGATTAGTTAATAATAAAGTCTTCATATACTTTTAGCCTTGAGTCTGTCACATTTTCTATTGTTCTTATAAATATATATATATATATATATATATATATATATGGTAACTAAGCAAAATGAATCACGGGCCTAAGTGAACCATTGTGATATTTTGAAAATACACAAATACAATAGGACAGCCGCTATTCTCTTTTCTCGAGTCAACACAACCACCATCTTATTTTGTGAAAGACTTCCCTACTTGAGTATTGCTGTTGATTGTGCAAGCTAAAGGGCCCAATTTAAAGCCAGAAATAACATTCAGAGGTACTCCCACTTTCATTGTAGAGCCGCGACTAATCAGAATTCTCTAATTCTGGATCACTTCTGGGACTGAGCCAGACACAAATGACACTTCTTTTGATGTATTTGAGCAGATGGCTGGCATCTTATCACAGCTCATTAAAAAGAGGGAATAGCCCGAGTGAGCGTGCCACTATGGATTCTCTGTCGACATGAGAAAATATTCTGATTCTCTGCGATAACAATTGAATTCTTTCAATCAAAACGATCCTGTCAATTCATTTCATGCACTGTTCCAAGAAAATAAATGAGCATTTTACTTGTTTATCGCTCTATTTTCTTCTTGAATAGCATATGAGACTGTGTGAAAGTGATTTTGTGTTATGTGCTTCCTTAAGAATACCTAACTTTTGCCAATGAATGTTTGATAGATTTTTATGATCACTTTCGGAAAACATTCTATAATTCAACAATACTTTGATAAAATATGTAGTAGGTTTCACTCCGGGTATTCTTTTCTTAGGATCATTCAATATTATCTTGATTCACTGGGGGATCACTCACTGTGTAATATGGCTGAGGTAAGTGTCGGCCAGTTGCTGACTTGGGGAGATATTACTTTCTTATCTACGTATTTCACAGCCAGCACAGTTGATTTTCCTCTTTTTTTTTTACCCAAGTATCTAAAAAAATGTTTCTAGCTACCATTACTTTCTTCTGACCCTCAGTGCTTTGGTTTCATATATATATATATATATATATATATATATGTGTGTGTGTGTGTGTGTGTGTGAACGAAAGAAACATTCAACAAAAAAAAACGAAAAATTCATTGCAGTGGTACAGGGCAACTATTCGTAAAACAATATTTTTTGCCTATTTTATGGTCATATATTATTGTTAGTATTAAATATTTTTTCAATTACATCAACAAATTGTGAAGGTTCAGATTAATTCTTGCTGTTCCTGTTTTCTTCAATATTAATGTGTACACACAGCGTCCTCAACTATGACAACACACTAAACACTACACGACGCAGACATTTGTACAAAAAATAATGTATTTCCGAATAAACATCTTTTAAAGCTCATTTCCGAAATCTTTCCCATTTCTAACACTAAAACTCTTGTTATACGTTTATGAATTGGTGAATTTGCTTTTTTTCCTAGGAAAACATTCGGGGCACCAAATTGAGTGGATGTGGACAGTTTAGCATCATTCACCTCTGCAGTTTTGGCACACATTGCATTATATCAAATTTGAAGCAAACATTCCCTTCGAATTGTATCTAACATGTTTCAGATCAATTTTCGTGCTATTGGGGAAATTATTCATAATAAACGTCCTAACAAGAATATAAATTTTATTAAAATCGGTTGAGTTTTTTCAAAAGGTATAACAAAATTAAAGTCATCAAATAAAAACTCAACATACTCATATTAAGGGCTGTGCGCTAAATGGGTCTGCTAGAAATTCGTGCTACGCCAGTCAGAGAGGAAATAATTACATTTTACAACGTTAATTCGTGAAACGCCATCCTAAACAGGAATTCAAAGAAAAACGTTGAGAAGCCGGGAGCAAGAAAAAGAAAATGGCGGTTGAATAACGCTTGCCAAAAAAAAAAAAAGAAAAAAAAAAAGCTAAAAATTAACAAATGATCCAACTGCAGGGAAAAGTGAAAGGAATTAATTGGAAAGAAAAACCAGGAGTTAAAGAAACGAAAAATTAGATGTGCATGTAAAATATGACTGCAGACGAAAACCAAGTTATTTCCTCAGTGGAAACACTAACTGATGTAGCCCAATTCACGGATATATATGGATTTCTGTGATAATTCTTTTTTAGAAAGAAATTGCTGAACTCAATTCAGTAAAAGGATCCCTCGTTTTTAATGGTGCATTGGAGAAATATTTATCAGCAAAATTGTAACCAGACAAAAGAAAAGAGAAAAATTACACACGCACACGCACACTAACACACACACATGCACACACACACATATATATACACACACACATATATATATATATATATATATATATATATATATATATATATATATATATATATATCAATGTATATATATATATACATTGATAGATGGATAGATCATCAGAAATACTACTTTCATTCAAAGTAATTTTGATAAAAAATTGATAAACAAATTCTAGCTGTTGATTTTTTTAACATATGATTTTCATTGAATTGTATTGAAAAGTGCTCATTGTGTTGATAATATAATATAGAGCAATATACTGAAATTTTGGGAAAGTGATTAGATCCAACCTGAAGAAGGCCACCACTCTTGACAGATGATTGAATCAAGAAACGCTTGTTGGATGGATTCTCTCACAAACTTTTAGTATATATCTGAAGCGAAGGTTTCAATCCTGCCTCGTGGTACTGAATGGGATAATGGATTGTCTATAGCCACACTGAAAAGTTGTAATACAACGAAACAGCTGTCTGTGGATGACACAATAAGTATATATATATATATATATATATATATATATATATATATAATGTAGTGCTTTCGATAGCGATATGGTTATCAGACACAGGACACACACACACACACACACACACACATACACACACACACATACGCACGTATATGCAAGAACAAATCCATACACGAAACCTTACACCACCTACAATGCATGATCACGCGCTGTCTAGCCTTCATAGAGTTTTCTGAAATAAAGTATCAGTATGCCATAATCTATTTGAGCGGGTATCTTCATCATTCTTGTTTATATATTTCGGCCGGTTCACTTTCTTACATTCTGAGAATTTCCAGAAGTTTCGAGATCAGATATTATCAAATACATAAATTATTACGACTAGTACCCTAATCTTCGTTATTTTGATCACTGTCTTGTCTCTCAGTTAATGCCCTCCTCCGGTCTTCCAGGTGTTGTCCGAAGATTTAAGATAAAGTGTTCTCAAAGCAGGAATTGTTCAAACTAGCAACCCGGCTTTTGTTATTTTTTGAGAGTCCAACTTTCCTGTTTTTGTCTGAGATGAAAGAATGACCCTTGAAGAAATTTTCAAACTGACAGCGAGTTCCCCTCCACTTGTTTGTAATTACTGCGTTCAATAATCTAATGCTGCACAATTTTCTTTCCTGTCACAAAAGCATGTGTGTACCGACTGCTTGGGTGGATATTAATTTGTAATTGTTTGATGATTAGACAAAACATCTATAATCATTTCTTATTTTTATATGATACAGTTGAGCACTCCTTACACGGAATGCCCGAAATCTGAAGAGTTTCGTATTTGGGAAAGTTTTCGGATTTTGGACTATTTTTGTATGCCTAATGAGATATATTTGGGATTGGAGGCTTCTTATGTAACGGGAGTAATTCAAGGGTTTCTTGATATACGTTTATCTCCTATTGATTAGATTATGTAAATAAAATGATTGTTTTTGTACTATATTGTGAAAAGAAGATTTTAAATCATTTTATTTCATTTTCATTGTTTACTGGAGTCTTTCCGTGTTCAGACAATAAACAGAGATATTGAATTAAGTTAGGAAGAGAAAGTGACGCGATAGAAATGGATAAAAACTAAACTAGATAAGAATGTGTACGTTTTGAGGGGGGAAACATTTGAAGGATAACAAATAAGAGAATAGATGACAATACACTGTATCTTTTGAGATATACATAAACAAATAAGCATTGAATTATAAGTTGCTGTAAATGTAATAGAAACTAACTCTCAGAATTTCAACTTGTTTCGTATTTCACTGTTTGTGGTGTAAATATAATTTCACGTTTCTAGGGAGTTAAAGGAAGATAACTCAACTTATACTCAAATCAAGACGAATCACGTGCCTTGATGGCTTTTCGAAATTTCAAATTTCGGAATATTTCAGCTTTTGGATAAGGGGTGCTGAACTGTACAATGCATACTAGTATGATATTTGAAATCAGAATTAGTTTGTCAAGAAATTATTTGCAATAAGTATAAATATAACATATTTACTCTCATAACAGTAGTTTTGTAACTTCTACATCTGATTGTAAGCGTTTTTTTCAGAGTTATATCCCCTTTTGTATTGACCGTTTCCTCGAGGCCATAGATCGGATTAAAATTGGTTTATATAGTTACATGGAATTATATCAGGAAAGTATGGCAAATAAAGTACTGCTAGATAAACGAAAATTTTCGTATTTAGCAGTTGTAGCCCAGGGATGTTTTCTAAGATGATCTCCGTAGAAATCATTAAAAGTGTTAATATGTTATTTCAGGTAACAAACCATTTGTGCACATAATAGTTTCCCTTCGGCGTTGGTTACCAATGTGAGCCAACACACAAACTAGAAGGAATTATAGTTAGCAGCACAATTTGAGTTGCTTTACTAAAAATGTTACAGTGAAGATGAAGATATCAGCCCAAGTATTTCAAGGAATTGAAAGCACATAGATATGGATTTTGAAGATGGTGGAGCATATAACGATACAAATAAGATTCATGCAAAACTATGTTAAAATAAATAAAAAATAGAAGGGAATTTGCAGCACAACAAGGGAAAGTGGGACAAAAAAAAAATAAATCTAGAGAGGAAAATTGAAGTGCCTGAGTCTAAAATGAAAGTAGAATATGATATATAAAGCGATTGTGAAGTATTAAGAGTTTTACTATGGTAATAAGATAAAGATCAGAACAAGAAAAGGAGACAAAAACATTGATGAAATAAAGGAAAAGTGAAAGTAGAATTGGAAGGAAAAGTGAAAGTAGACGTGAAAATTAAAGGGAAAACAGATAAAGAGTGAATAAGAACCAGAGTAAGGTTCCTATGAGAATCCAGATTAGAATCTAAATAAAAGCACACACATACGAATTATATGCACACACATAGATATCACATACACACACACACTCACACACACACACACACACACACACACACATATATATATATATATATATATATATATATTGTCACCAAAGCTTTATGCATTAGAAAAATTATTTTGTGTCTCTTCAGTCACCTAGTTCCAAATATCTGTTGATGCAATTCATATGATTTTCTTCAGTGTTTTTTTTAAATGTTTTACGTATACTCTGTTATTATGGTACTTTGTGTAATTTTCTTTTTCGAGGATCATCAGTTGTTCAGTTGTTCATCATGTAAACGTTTCGAGGATTTTAAAAACAAAACAGTTATACTAACATGGCACCCTAGCAGCGTTGATTATGTACACACATATACACACACATATATTTATATATATATATATATATATATATATATATATGCACACACACATATACACATATATATGTATACATACATATATATATGTATATACATATATATATATATATATATATATTATTGTGTCATCCACAGACAGCTGTTTCGTTGTATTACAACTCTTCAGTGTGGCTATAGACTATTGATTATCGATCGAAACCTTAGTTTCAGGCCAAGAGGCTGGTATCCTCCCTCTACTCCAAGGAAATGGACAGTCGGTAAGTTGAATTTAAGCGATATATCTATTTATGCATATATCTTCCCTATCCACCAGAGTGCTCCATTCCATTTTGGAAGAGCATCGCATAAGCTTACAATGAACGAGTTACCTTACTTAAAGAGGGCTCAACCCTGAATAGAGGAACGTTAATTCATATACATATATATATGTATATATATATATATATATATGTATATATATATATATATATATATATATATATATATATATATATATATATATATGTGTGTGTGTGTGTGTGTGTGTGTGTGTGTGTGCGTGTGTGCATACCTATATAATGAACAGCGTGTTTTTTTTCTGTTCCTCTCACTTCTACGATGGGCTCTCCCGATTTAAACTAACAATTTTGCGGATGAAAACGAAGTGAGCGTTTTTTTCTAAAGAACACTGATAAAAATTCTACCTGCTTATTTCTTTATTCCCCCTCCCCCTCTCTCTCTGTCTCTCCGTCTCCGTCTGTCCCTGCCTCTGTCTCTGTCTCTCTCAATATATATATATATATATATATATATATATATATATATATATATATTGGCTGGCTCAAAAAAGTGGAAAAGCGTAAATCAAATGAGAATCCTTTCAGGTACGAAAAAATGGAACATGTGAATTCATTACAGAGAAGATGTAGATAAATGAAGAGTCAAGAAAGAATTACGAATAGAAAAAAGCATTAGAATTTAGGGAACAAGGTAAATTGGTGGGAGATTAAACGAAAGAAGCAAGGTAAACTCGTTAGGAAAATGAAAAAAGTTGTGGGAAATTCAGGCAAGATTGTTTAAAAAATGAAAATGACAAAGAAGAGCGAATGAAAGTAGTAAATATAATATATGAAAGGAGCAGTAAATGAAGTTTGATGGTGGGGAAAGGACCGGTCGAATAAAGAAGGGAAGAGAAATGTTTAACCCACGTACATCTGGTAAAGTTAAACAATAATGGACGCTGATGAAAGTAGGCGGTAAAAAAGTGTGGGGGGGGAAAGACTTGATTTTTGAAAATTCGAATTCGGGGACAGAATGAGCTGAAGAATAAAAAGAGTAAAAAAGACGAAACGAAAGTTGGTAAATTAAAAATTGGGAACGTGTTCGACGAATAGAGAAGAAAAACAATGAGGAGACGAAAGAGACAATGAAACGTGGAAAATAAAATCAATGGAAGATACCAAGATGAAAGCGTTGTGTGAAGATCTGAATACAAAAACTGGGAATAGCAAAAAAAAAAAAAAGAAAAAAGAAGACATAGAAATAGAACAAAGAGATGAAGTTGATTGAACAGAAAAAACTACGAGAAGTCTATTCATCTATTCAAAACCATTCGAAACAGTCACCAAATCTGTCAATCTCTTCGGTTTTCAAATTGGCCAGAGTGGCTCAACATATCTATTGCATTGACACCGTACCAAAGGAGCTAGAGGGTTGAAGTTTTCTGCATTTACTCTCTATTACTTCAAGAGAACACACACTTTTGTTTTTTGAAAATTTCCCCCCACATCGATTTTTAGTTCAAAGGTAGGTGGGGTGGGAGTCAATTTGCAATGGATGTTTATGCTAAATTTATCCCTTAGTTTATGTCCAGCAGTGTTCACATTTTTTCAGCGATCATTGCCCAACAAAAGTCGTGGGAAAAAACTCATCCATTGATCATCAATTTTACCAATTTTTTATTGATCACGCCCAACATGGCATGCTATCAAACGGAATTGGCCACGTGACGTTTTCTATTGAGTGACTATCTATCTATTTATCTATCTATCTATCTATCTATCCCACCGTCGAATATTTCCTCTATGATTGTGATAATAGAAAAGTTTTTGCTAAAAAATGATAAAAAAGCTTGGCTCATTTCTTTTTGCCCGGAAGGGTATGTATGTATGTATGTATGTATGTATGTATGTATGTATGTATGTATGTATGTATGTATGTATGTATCTATCTATCTATCTATCAGGAGTGTATGTATGTATATATGTATGTATGTATATCTCCGGAGTGTATATTTCTGTGTATGTATCTATTTTTGTGTTCATTATCTATCTATTTGAGTGCTCATTATCGCTCTGTCCATGATCCATCTATCTATCTATCTATCTATCTATCTATCTATCTATCTATCTATCTATCTATCTATCTATCTAAATATCTATCTATCAATCTATCTATCTATCCCTCAGGAGTGTATGTATGTATGTATATATGAATGTATGTATGTATATATGTATGAATGCATGTATGTATGTATCAACACTGCAAATATCAACAAAGCAAATCTTGAAATAGGCAGAGCGAATACAGCAAAAAAAAAAAAAAAAATCAGGTAAGTGAAGAATCAACAGGAAACACACGTATGAAAAGTAGTGAGATATAGAATGAATCATTATGGTTTGAGAAAACGTAAAATGAACATCTCGAACGGGAGGACCGAAATTGAAAGGCGGATTTTTATCAGTAAACACGAAATGACACATCTAATATGCCTGACAGAATGAAATGCATGCCATATCAGAACGAATTTCCGTACATCTTTTGTGCTCCGATGAGAAAAATAAGCTAAAACTCTGCTAAGAGCAGACATCGAAAAAAAAGTTTCGTTTCGGTAATTGAATGCTTTGTTCAAAATGACAGTTTTTGTATTCACCCGAAGGTAAATTTTAGTAATTCAAAATGTTATTCAAATAGAGAACAAGAGAAACATCCATCCATCCATCTATCTATCTATCTACCTGCGTATTATGTCTAAATAACATGTATGATTTAAATTTATCATAATCAATCTATTTATTTATGTATGTGTGTAAGTATCATTGCTCTTACGATTGAGCTAAACAGCTGCATGTAATGCAAAAGTCGAAAAAGTATATTTTCACTCCTAATTCTCATTCTGTTTATTCACGGTCTGTATCACCATTTCTAACCACACAAAAATACACAAGTGAATTATGTTATTAAGAAACGGATATATAATACACATATACATATTCAAGAAATTGGACTAATTTTGGTCCGACGGAATGAATTATGTTATGTTATATAGAAATTCATCTGAAATGATTCCCCGTCGCCACACAGTTAATATATCAATTAAATTCGACAACATAAATAGAATAAACAATTGATGAAAATGGGTCTGCTGCAGAAATCGAACCTGCTACCGATAGGTAGCCAGTTCATTGTAGCGATGCACTTACCATTGTGCTAAACAGGCCACGGATGATATAAAGGTCGACTGCTTTCAACCCAAATTCTCGTCTCGTCTATTTTCGGTCTTTTCGTCTCTTATTCTATTTACGTTGTCTAATTCAATTGATATTTTAACCGTGTGGCGACAGGAAATCATTTCAGATGAGTTTCTATATGATATAACACAATCTATAATTCATATATATGTATATACATATATATATATATATATATATATATATATATATATATATATATATATATATATATATATATATATATATATGTGTGATTACAAATTGGTTAATGTTATAGTGAAACTCTGATTTGAAATGATCTCCCGTCATTACCCGGTGAATGTATTATTTAGTTAAGACAACGTACAAAGAAAAAACAGCAGCTCCATTTTCTTTGATTGTTTATTCTATCTAAGTTGTCTAGGCCAAATGAAACGTTCACCGTGTGACGGCAGGAGATCATTCTAAAGGAGAGTTTCAATATAATATAACGCAATTTATTATCAAATATGCATATTAAAGCTTTTTATCTACATATATATCTATTTTGGTCTATGAGACTAGCACAGTAAATATCAATCAAGTGAGAAAAAAAAAACCCACAAATAATTAAAAAACCTGCAGGTATTTGCCCTCGAGTCACTGCGATCTTATTCGTGCGGATCTGAATCTTTAATTCAAAAAGAACGACAGGAGTTGGAAGAGTATTGGATGGGAGAATGTAGCCTCAAGCGCATTTCATTCGCATCTTGAGCAATAAAGAAAGCTTATATATCGGAATTAACATGGCTGAATGGTGTGAAGTGGCCGAGTGGTTAATGGTATGGAGGATAGAACAGGGAAAGGCATGTACCTTTTCTCTTTTCTCTCTCAACATGTCATGGACCAGCGTGGCGGGTTAAGCACCATCGCCCCCCCCCCCGTCACACTTTTGGAAAGCCTAGGTCCCACAACGAACCTTAAAACGCTGATAAAGTAAAGAAAAAGGCACACTAATGCTTTGCTGAGCCCATTCATGCCTAGAGTGAGATATCGATTTTGGTATAATAAGAAATTTGTGATAAATTAAAGAATATTAAAATGGTAATGCAAATGTATTTGCAAAAGAAAAAAAAATCATCATGAAAATTTCTATTCGGAGGATGCTTGGAAAATGGAAGTTTGATACAAAATGTCATTTTTTTCTTTTCGAAGATGCATTCATTCCAGGTGATATGACTAGAAGCATTTTACGTGGAGACCTTTATTGCATTTTTTTTCTTCTCACACCTTCTTGTTGTTTTCATGTGAGAATAAGCACAGCGAAGTTTTTCTTGAAGAATAACCCCGTGGGTATGCACGTCAAACCCACTCTCTTCCGTCCTTTCAAATCTTCTTTTCAATCCTTGCCGTGGTGGATTTCAATACCTCTCCTAATAAAATCGAAGTACACTTCTGCGAAAGGCTAGAAGGTCCATGGCATCTTTTCACGAGAAATGTATTATTCATTACTACATCAATCAACTGGGTGACTAGCGATGAATACTATTTCTTGCCTCGGATGCCAATTCGATATCATGAGATATTCTAATCCATCCTTACTCTCCCGTGTGTTCATTACGGATCTTCACAAGATGTGTCTGTTGAATATGAACCCGGCTTTTGCTTGCCGGTGGATATCGAGAAACGTGACCGACAGGTTCAATACCATCTGTATTTGAACGTATACTTTCAACACTGGTATCGTTCCAACTGCATTATATTTCCTTGTCTGCGTCAGTTCTATAGTCAAATGAACCCCCGCTACTTTTCTTTGATACATCTTTTTTTTTTCAAATGGACATTTCTCTTGTCTGTTGTCAATGCTGTCATTAGCTTTTCATGGGTAGAAAAATTATCAAAGCACACATGAGATGACTATGGATTGCGCTCTGAAAGTTTTCCAGTCTATTTATGTACCACGATATTTCATTTAATCCTTATTCAACATCTTCCCCTGTTGGTTCGTCTATCTTCATATCCCTAGATATGTTACGAGTTCAAAACTGACTAGTTACACGGTTCTTCGGACACGTAGTGAACTGAATATCGGACGTTTTCTTTTTCCATGATATTACACAAGCAAGTATGATTTATCAAACTTTTGAACTTTCTACGTATGGATATGCCGTATCGTCATGAATATGTTCATTTAAAACAAGATAATAAAAAGCGAATTCACCACAATATAGTTACCTGAAAAATATGAGGTAAAAGAAAAATTATCCCAGAATTTTGTCGAATTTTATCAGTACACTATGACAAACATTTGGCTCTCAATTCATGGACAAGACTAGAAGCATGTTTCTTATCATCTTGAGAGTGTTCATATATAGTCTGATCCACTTTCTTCCATAAGTATATTTTCTATGGTAATTTTCTTAGAGTGATTCAAATATAGCTTAATACGCATAAAGCGGTTAACGTGCACGATATATTCTTGAAATATATGTAAAACGTATGCCGGAATTTTTGCTATTTTTTCCCTCATTTCAAATACCGCTGACTAAAGAAACAGTAGTATTATTTATAACCATAATCTATTTCACTCAGTATAAGTATTTGTAAGGTTCAGGCAGAGATTTTGTCATCCCCTAACAATCGACTTAATTGTCTACTCTATGAACGGTACTTTTGCAACCATTCCCTAATCCTAAAAATCCCGAAAAAACGAAAAAGAATTCGGGTAAGAGATTGCATCATCATCATCATCATCATCATCATCATCATCATCATCATCATCATCATCCTCCTCCTCCTTTCAATGTTGGGACATGAACCTTCCCAAGGATTCGCCACACTTCTCTATCATGGGCGTCGCAGGGCCAGTGCTTTCTGAATTTGTCTATCTCGTCTTTCCATCTAATACACTGCCAGCCTCGGTTGCACATGTGATCTCTTGGGATCCATGTTGTGAGTTGCAATATCCATCAGTTGTCTGCCATTCTTGCAACATAGCCAGCCCATTGTCATTTGAGATTTTTAATGTATTCTATGATGTCCCTGACTCCTGTCTTCTTCAGGATGTATTGTACTGTCTTGTGGTCTCTTCATATGAGATTGAGCATAATTCTCTCATGTGCACGTTGCAAGAGTGACGCAGTGGAAGAGATTGTGTACCTGTAAGTAATTTATTGAGCGTTCCTTCGTCTGACACAAGGCCAAATTACATTGATATGAAGTGAAGATTGAACTGACTGTACGGAATATCAGATTTTCGAAAAGGGCTTCTTAACCAATGTGCTATGATAAGCACGACTAATACACCTTCTTGTGTGGAAGTTGTATCTCTTTTGGTAAGTACCATTGGAGAAGGTCTGCAAGCAGTATTTCTCCCCATAGTTACTTATGGAGCTGAAATATAAAACCTGAGAGAATAGGCTGCTCAAACTGAGTGCCAAGCTGAATGAACAGGAAAAATTCATGTACAGATCACGAAACATTACATTACGTAAGAGTAAAGCAGGTGTCAGAGGTATCATAGAAACAGTCACACAACTTGAATGGGAGTGGGAATACCATGATACAAGAATATGAGACATCACAACCCTCGAAATGGATGCAACGAGACCATGGGCCTGAACAGTGGTCTGCAAAAAGTAAGACTGCATGATAATCTAGATCAGGTGTCGCTCAAGTAGTCGATATAGAGAACAGACTATCCAAGGGGTCGACAAAATATCTGGGGCCCAAAATAGGGTCGATAAACGCCGGTGGGGGTCTATTGAACTTTTTTTCGGTCAAAAGCTAAGAGTAGTTCTTTATATACAAATACAAATCGCTGTAATAATTATCATATCGGTTGATATATGATTGTATTTTGATCTTATCAATTCTTTTTTGGGGGGAGATTTGGTGCGTTTCAATATATGGTTTAAGGAAGTTTGATAAATTTCTTTTGGCAGCCTCACCTGGGAGCTGACGAGGGATCAAGGAATCTAAAAACAGGTCGATGGTCTAAAAGATTTGGTGATCAGAGCTGGATGAATTCAGTATATTTTGACAACATAGTACTCAAAAGCAACCCCCACAAAAAAACAAAACAAACTGGCACGCCATTGGAAAAGCCTATATCCAACAACTGACTTTAATGATACTGCTGCTACCGATATTTGAGAGATTCCAGTTGTAAAAACTACGCATTGCATAACTAAAGCTTTGACTTTTCCTCGACGCAATAGATTCAAAAAAAAAAAAATTTCGTTAGGCTTTCAAGGAAGGAAGACGAACAGTGAAAGAGTATTGAAAAATAATTATGTTACTCACATAAAGCATGTCTCCAGACAGGATGACGACAATGTATAAATCATACGGAGAAATCTTTATATAAATAATAAATGAAGCCAATTTACCTCTGCAAGCAATGTTGGGAGATATGCACGGTTGCCGCGCATGATGAGTGCCCAACGAACCATTTTTGAAAAGTTGATGCTTTTGTTATTTTTAGTGTTACATTGATGATTTTTTTCATATTCTTCAGATTGATCATTTAGCATTATAATTCATAAATAGTTCAAGCTTGAAAATTAAGAAGAACGGAGCATAGTGGCCCTAAAAATGAAGAAAATACCATCTTTCCAAAAACAGTTCAGTGGGCATTTATCATGCGAGGTCAACCATATGGATCCATTTACACGTGTCTGTCAACAAAATATCTCCAAATGTTTTCAAAGTATTCAATGAAATTTAGAGGAAGTTTTGGACATGGGCCAAGAAATAATTGAATGATTTTGGGGGCAGATCAAGGATTTTTTCGGTTGAGAAATGGTTTTCGTATATTGAGACCACAGTTCAAAATATCGAAAATGCAAATTTGTACAATAGCCTCACCTGCATCTTAGCTATATATATATATATATATATATATATATATATATATATATATATATATATATATATATATATACCGATTTTCATCGTTTTTGATTTTGGGATATATAAGAACTGTATGCACTTTCTATTTTTGTACGTTTTTCAAAAGTATAAAAATAACCTTCGAATAGTGAACAAAGAAAAAAAAATTGAATTTATGTATTCGGCATTCATATCCTGTCTCTATTCTGAGACATATCTTTTATTGGAAGTGTAGACTTGGCCTAATGGTTGACAGCATGAAAAATGGGTATCGGAGAACCGAGTTCAAAATCTGGCGATGGTTGTTTTTGATCAATTTTCACCAAAGCATGGATTCCCTTCTCAAATATATTATGTTACGGACCATTCTCTGTAGTATGTACCATATAAGCTTGTATAACTTGTCACGTGCTACTTGGTAAGAGACAGGATTCTGTAGCCACGATTGGCAACCTGTCTATTAGACGTATAAATGAATTCTAAAAACCTGGGATTGGAGCCTTCTTGAGGCGGATGCGCGTCAACTTTGATTTTTTTCCGGCTGCTCCTGCAGCCAACTTAATTCCAGGCGTATCACTTCAGTTTCCTTTAGGCTATATCAGCGAGGCCAAGAGGGGTTTGCTATTAACTAGGCATCAAAGAATCTCCATACGCTACACCCAGTCTTGTGCCCAAGACGGATCACTCGCATTGTTTCATTGACTATCAAGACAGAAAGGGACTTTCTCCATAAAGTCCTATCAGTAAAACTCTGAGTGGTTTTCAACGTACTTCCAGATTACCGCATGCTTTCCTTCTGGCCCCCACACATAAACACAAAGACTCACCCAAGTATATATCAGCAAATGTCTCCTGTTTCATAGTTTTTTTTGTTGCCTAAGTCATGTCGGACAATAGATATTTCATCATCATTAGTCTGTCGTTGGACATAGACCTCCCCCAGGATCTGCCACATTTGTCTATGATAGGCGTTGTGGTCAGGACAGTATAAATACTTTTTTGTACCAATCTTACAAGCCAGTGGCATACACCTGCCTTGAAAATTAGCATTTAAAATCATGGCTTATAATTGGCCTTGAACACAAAGAGCTGACACTGTTATAAAACGTACAATCACCTCATCAGTAAAGCAGGTCTAAAATGCATTACTTGGGCTTACACTTATGGTGCTCATATTAATGCTTGGCTCACTCTCTATGGAACTAAATCAAAATGACAGATATAGAACAACACAGGAGAATAAAATCACTGAGGAGTCACTGCAAATACTATATTCAAATAATCCAATTAGTAGGCCAAGCATACATATGAAAACCATATGGAAGTCACTAATTAGGGTAAAAACAGACTCAAGTTTTAAAGCTCCTATGTGGAAAACGGTAGTAAAGTTCATTTATTCACTGGAAATCGAAAGTTCAACGCCTGGTTGAGGATGTGCAGAAATATGCATGTGCTCAAAGATGTGGAAATTCCCTAGGAAAGACAGCAGAAGGTTAGTGAAAATAACATACTCAAAAAGGGGCTCCGTTTGACATCGCCAGAGGTAACCGAAGGCAAGATACAATCGAGGAAGTTCAGATTGTTCAGAAGGGAAGACATTAAGAAAAAGGCGGCAAAAACATGAGATCGGGCCGGAAAGAATCAATGTATGATAATTACGAAGCCTCAGATGGGAAGATGGCCACATGGTACAGAGGTCAAAATATTGTGAAAGTCCCAAAACATGATGATAATTGTTCCTGAAGAATCAATGTATAATAGTAAGAACACTTTGTCTTTTATATTCAAGCAGGAAGAGAACAGCACGACACAGAGGACAAAACAGAGACAAGGAAGCTTGCCCGACAGAATCAATGTATTATAGTAACGATGGCTTGTCTCAGGACAATAGTCAGAGAAACAGCCAGATTGTACAAAAGACCAAAAGGTCGTGGTAAAATGAACAATGAGAAGGAAACCGTTCCCTACAAAATCAATGTTTTATAGCAAGAATACCTCATTCCAGATATAAGGAAAGGCTAGTACGAAATCCCGAAAGATGCGATAAAGACAACAAAGTCTGAGAAAAAGGTAAAAAAGAATCAACTTATAATTGTAAAAATACCTCATCTCAAAATTTGAACAAAAAGAAGGCCGGGTGGTACAGCGGCCAAAAAGATGCGATAAAGAAAACAGAAACAAGAAAATTGGTTCAAAACTAATGTATAACAAGATCAGTATATTATATCAAGTTTTGGCTCAAGATTTTTTTTTGCCAATGTTAAACTATTTACTTGGCAGACATTCAGAGACTTAGTCAATAAGTTTGTTCTTGTTATTAAATTAAATTCGAAAGTAGATACATTGGAACATCTGTGGCACCATTTATCAACACGAAAATCTCACAAAGGCAGTCTGTTATTTATTTTTGGTTGATGTTTAGAGATTGTACCATGTGATGTATCGGTAAGTTATTTGATACAAAAGTAAATCGGATCTTACGAAAGGTTATACTGGTGTATACAATATTGTTGGCCTCGATTGTTTTCACACAACAGACAAGTTAACAGATAACACAAAACTGAAATATCTATCTCTCTCTCTCTCTCTCTCTCTCTCTCTCTCTCTATATATATATATATATATATATATATATATATATATGTATTTATAATTATAATTGTGGTTAAATAATTGAGCATAATTGTATATAAAATAAATATGAATGAGAAATTTGAGTGATAGCATATATATGTGTGTGTTGTGGGAAAGTCGACTGTATAGAAAAAGAAAAAAAGACTTGAAACTATTAGGTACGTCACAAATCTTCAATTAAAAGGTGAAATAGCTTAAGTGCATTGAAATGAGTTTCTTTGGTGCTAGGAAAGGGAACATTGTTTTGAGAAAAACCGTGATAATTAACGGAAATGCCTGGATCATAGTTGGGGTAGAGACTTTGATACTATTACCTGAGTATTTTCCGTTTTTTTTTTCGATTTCAATGATTTGAGGTGTAATAAGAAGTCTGAAGTCCTTTTCTTTTTTTTCGATATTGTCTACTTTTCCACAAAATTCCGTCGGATATACATCCTTTAGCTTCATACATATATATTTGAAGCTGTAAAGCTTCCTAAACAATATATATATATATATATATATATATATATATATATATATATATATATACTAGAAAGGAAATTTCATTAGTCAAAATTCGTATTGTCCGAAAGTATTGACGACTACATGCTATGCAAAACATCAATCATCTGGTCACTATTATTTCAACGTGTTTCTTTGAATTTCAAAAACGAATTATTTCAGGAGTCAAATGTTGGAGTTATATTTCTTGTACTATCTGTAATTCTGTTCCTTATTTTTAGGGGTTCATCCGCTGTTGGTCTGCTACTGAAAGGAGCCCTTTCCCAACTCCCTCCATAATGACTGCGACTGTGTTGATCTCTGCCATGTCTTACTGGCAAACCTGTCTATCCCATCATGCCTGGTCAATCCCTGCGTTTAATGAGCCATGGTCTTGTTAAGTGTCCAGCACATTTACGTTTTTGTTGCTTAAATATGCAATTTTCTATTGCTTTTCCAAACTCGAATACGTGCACAATCAAAAGAAGATAAAATTTATTGAAAATTGGCATATAAATTGTTTCATCGCAAATATTCACAAACAACACAGATATGTGTTATTGTACACTTTATAAGTGAACATACTAGAAACCATCAACCGAATCTGTCACTAAAACGGTGGAAAGAATGGTTTCTCGAGTTTCCAAGCTAATTCAGTTGGTTCAATGCGTACGTATGTATCACGCTTACAAGCTATATCAATAGGGATTAAAATCTGAACATTTACCCCCTATCCTGTCTAGAAAGAAAATACTGGCTCTACGACGCTCATGATACAGAAGTGTGGCAAGTCCTGGGGAAGGTCTATGTCCAACGACGGACGTTGAAAGACTGATGATGATGTCCAGGAAAGAGTTTTAGAAAAGATCCCTCCCCTAAAGCTTATGCGTAATTGGTCACTAGATTGTTTTTGCTTGTTCTTTTGGAAGATTCAAACTTTACTGTGACAAGGAAGATGAAGAAAATAACCTTATCTTTTTAAAAAGATTACCCCATATTCTAATTTCTCGATTAATCACTCCCAATACGGACTGTTGCCAATAGCCGTGAGTCACACGACAGTTTCTTTCGAGAGTTTCTGAAACTTTTGAGTGAAAATAGGAATTGCTTTGTTTATTGTCTTCTCAAAAGATCTGAAAGAAACTGCTGGCGCCATTTCATCAAACTGACTCAATGCATATGTAAGGCCATTATATGATAATTGTACAAGAATATACGCAAGAAAATAGAGCGGTGTGTCTATCGAGAACAATTTCAACGCACATATAGACTCACTGATACAAACACACACACAACTACTTGCACACGCATACATCAACTGACACGCACGTATATAACGTAAATATATATATATATATATATATATATATATATATATATATGTATATATATATGTATATATATATATATTTATATATATATATATATATATATCATACCACAGACACTCACACGCACACATACATGTGTTCTACAAATATATATATATATATATATATATATATATATATATATATATATATATATATATATACAAATACTTGCACACACATACATCACATACACACACGTATATAACGTACAATATATATATGTATATATATGTATATATTATACCACTGACACTCACACACATGTATGTCCTACAAATATATATATATATATATATATATATATATATATATATATATATATATAACTACTTGCACACATACATCACATACATGCACACGTATATAACGTACAATGCATATATATATCGCAGACACTCACACACACATACATATATCCTACAAATATATATGTATATCCTACAAATCATTGTTACCTACCAACAGATGCGAAAATAAATTCATAAATGTATATTGAAAAATCGACTTTCAAGGAAATTAATTTCTAATTAGAATTTCTTTGAAATCCAACCAGGAGAATGCCATTATTAATTTATGTAAATGTAAGTGTTTGATCAATACCAATTTTCTGCCGTTTCATCAGAATTTAATATCTACAGTGGGAGCCAAAAGTGTGCTATGCTTTTCGAAAAAAAAGTTACTTTCTTCTTCTGCAAGCATCTTTGAAATTGACTGAATTTGGACTGAAGATTTCCTATTGTTATACATAACTTTGCAATGCTCAATCTTGCATAAATTAGAAAGAAAATTGTACTTTTTTACTTTTTGCTCCAAATTCTGTGAATTTTGAAGCCACATCAGGATGTTGAAATGGACTCTTTGAAATATATAAGATACTTTTTCCAACCACACTCTCCCTTTACCTCTGTCTCCCCTCTCTCTTTTTGTCTCTGTCTCTGTCTCTGTCCCTATCTATCTATCTATCTATCTATCTATCTATGTAAGTGCTCATTATTTGTTCATTATCTATCAATGCATGTATCTATCTATATCTATCTATCTTTCAAATCCTCATTATTCATTTGATCATAATCTATCCATCTGTAGATTTCCGTAGCATCCCGATGTATGTATGTATGTATGTATGTATGTATGTATGTATGTATGTATGTATGTATGTATCAGATATTCATTATCTATCTATCTATCTATCTATCTATCTATCTATCTATCTATCTATCGATCTATCTATCTATCTATCCATCAGATATTCATTATCTATCTATCTATCTATCTATCTATCTATCAATTTCTGTTCAATATGTAAGTATGTATGTATTTATGTATCAATCAATCTATGTATGTATCTATCTATCTATCAATCAAATGTTCATTATCTATCCCTTCATTATCTATCTATCTATCTATCTATCTATCTATCTATCTATCTATCTATCTATCTATCTATCTATCTATCTGACACATTGCTAATATTTAGCCGAGTCATTCAACGCCTCTAAAATTCCAAGCCTGAAATACAAGTAAAACGAATTGCATTCACTCCCATCGATTTGCACCTAAAATCGATTCAGCCAAGTTGATGAAGAGAAGAAAAAAGACCGGAAGAGATAAGGAAAGAAGAAGCGGAACAGGAGGAGAAATAAGATAGAGAAAGACAAGGAAAGTGAGAAAACGAAAAAAGAACAGAGGTCGAGTTGAGAGAAGATAGAAAGAGCTGGGAAAAGAGAAAAGGAGAAAGAGGAAAACAAAAGAAAGAGAGATGAAAGGGGGAGGATAAGAAAGGGAGAAACAGAGGATATTGACAAAAACAATAAGAGATTACACGACAAAGAGAAGATATGTAAAGAAAAAAAAAGGATGATAAGAAGAGCTATATGTCTGGTTAGTCATTCAATGGAAACCCACACGTGACTAACGTTTTTTTGCAACAGGTCGTATTAGGGTTGATTAATTAAAAAAACTGGAGAAAAGGGGGATGAATGCATATCTGAATTGAAAAATAAACAAACCCCCAAAAATCAAAACAAAAAACCCCGGATTATTTTAGCATATACCTACATTGTAAGTTGACCCCAACCAACTAAAATGAATTGGGGGAATTTCAAAAGGAAAAAAAAAAGACACTTATTCTTGGATGTATCAATCAGTAATAGCTTGAATTTTCATCCCTTTAATACTATTGGTGCGATTTGTACATGTGACACATACATGACCAGCGAGTCTGAATCATTTGGAAGCTGGAGGAACCTACGTTGACAGTTCTGGAAACGGTTTCAATTGACGTTTTCCAGAAACAGAATAAAAGAATAGAAAGAAGGGAATAAGAAAGAAAGGGGAAAAGAGAAGAAGATATAGAGGGGAAGAAGATAAATGTGGGGGAGAAAAAATAAGAGAAAGTAAGGATGTGAAATGAAAGAAAAAGAGAAAAAGGAATATAGAAAAAAATACGGAGAGAGAGAGAGAGAGAGAGAGATAGAGAGAGAGAGATAGAGAGAGAGAGATGAGTTAGGTCAGAGTGACACAGAGCCGAAGGAGTTAGTGAATGCCAAGTTGAATGCAGGTAAACATAAGACGAAAATATGGTGGAAACTGGGGCGGGGTTGGGGGCAAGCAAGACCGATGACAGAGAGAGAGAGAGACAGACAGACAGACAGACAGACAGACGGACGGACAGAGGGAGATATGAGGGCAGCAAGAGGAAGGAAGAGCAGAGAAGAAAAAAATTGAGATAGACAGAGAGAAAATGTCCGTGGGAGAAATGACGTACTGTTATCGCCAGAAAAGATAGAGAGACAAAAGAGAACAGAAAAGAAGAGAGAGAGAGAGAGAGAGAGAGAGAGAGAGAGAGAGAGAGAGAGAGAGAGAGAGAGAGAGAGAAAGAATAGATGGATAGATAGAGAGAGAGAGAGAGAATAGAAGGAATGAGAATAAAAAGGAGAGAGCATGAGTATCATAAACAATGTTCTCTCTAATTTTCAGTTGTCAGTGTGCATAAAATCTCATGTTAAGCAAATCTTGTTTCCCTCTGATCAAAGTATTTGCGCAGTAAATGTTATTCAAAATATAAACTTGAAATCGTTTCAAAATAATTTCTTCCATCAATATTTTTTCAATAAAAGAAATTTATCAACAAAATTTTATATAGATCTTCATAAACTTTATAATATGGACACTGGTCTAAAAAATCTCATCAAAAACAAAACACCTCATAACAAAACAAGAAATAATAAAAGCTGTACAAACCTGGAATAGAAAGATAGCGATTTTTTATTCCAAAAAACCGTGTAACTAGTAAATAGAACCAGTTAGTTTATAGGTCATTTTTAATACGTATAATTGCTGGTAATTTGACAATGTAGGAGTGAAAGATTGAGAAGGCGTGTTGCATCACAAACTTTTGTTTACCAACATCAAAATAAGGCTTGATCTATTTCATCGTTTTTCAGCGGAGACATGGATGGAAACAGTGAAATGCATCAAGCCTCACCTTGATGATGACATTTTTTTATTGATGTAACTCACTTTCTCAGTTTTTAACCCCCAATTACAATTACAACCATTATGTTTGATTACCTTGTACTCATGCAATAAATATAAGTATAATGATGATATCTCATTATCATACTTAATCATTATTGATAATTGCTACTTTAGTAACTAACCTTTTTTGCGCACATTAATTTCCTTTGTGCCCTTGTTGCGAAAGCGCGCACACAGCTCTGGGAAAACTTTGGCTGTGAGGTTTAGTTAGTCCTCGGTTGATTATAGGTTAATTGCACTCGATTTCACGATAGTGAGTTCGATTCTAACTGCTTACAATAATCAAATCGAAAATGTAGTTCTGAAGAAAGTGGACCACTACATCTACTTGGGATAACGAATATCCATGGATTCCTCAAAAGGAGAAGAAATAAAGCGAAGAATCACACCAGGTTGGCAAGCTTTTGGTAGAGCAAGCTCACTTTCAAGAAGAAGAAAATCCCACAAATCTTTAAAAAAAAGCTTGAGTTCCTGATAAAGCTAGAACATAGAACCTAACCAAAAGAATCATGCTCAAACTCACATGGAGATATCACAAGACAACAGTATATTAAAGAAAGGACAGGAATTCGAGATATTGTAGAAATAATTAAAATACTTAAGTGGCAATGGGCTGGACATGTTGTAAGAATGTCAGAAAGCATCTCGACAAGATGGATACCTAAAGATCACATGCAGAGTTGTGGCTGACGGAAAATGGGATGGCACGACGAGCTAGATAAATTCAGAAAGTACTGTCTCCGCGATGCCCATGATAGAGAGGTCTGGTGAATATAAGGAAAGGTCTATGTCCAACGACAGACGCCATTACGATGTCGATAATTTGCGACCATTCTTTGCAGCTATAACTCATAATAATTTCATTGTTGAATTCAACTCGTTACGTAAACTTCGAACTGACAAGCTTCACAAGCGCTAAAGTGTCCGTATTCCTTCTTGTTTTGTTGACGTTCACTGCTCTCCTGACTTCCCAAGCAGGGAGGCATATGGCACACATAGACCACACCGCTGCTACGGCGGTCTATCCGGCCCCACCAAGCAGGGATATCCCTGTGGAGGAGGAAGGATTATGTGCCTCTCTGGCCCTGGTGATCCTTTCCCTTCCCCGATTTTGTCGGCTATCTATTGACACTGCAGGCTTGCTCACGTCATTATACAGACGTTGCAACAACAGCGTATTGTGTTATTCACATTTATTCAACAGTTAAAGAACAGTCTTGATTTAACATCTCGTTTACGTATTCTGTTTCTCTATTTTGAAAATTCCTATCTGGATATTTCGAAACTAATCTTGACATGACAATAACAACAATCTGTCTGGTTAGATTATTTCTGCTGTCAACATACCAGTTCAAAGACGTTTATCAATAACGTGATATCGCATGCTGACTCGTATTCTTCTCGGTTAGACAAAGTGATAGCTCAAATGGGATACCATATTGGAACCTCTAATAATGAAAGACAGAAAACAGTAACATCAAATACCAAAAACTGCTAGCTGAGGTTTAAGGCTCCTAAAAATTAGCACCGGTTGTCCACATGGACACATGGCGTAGGGGTTAGAGAATCAGACAGAATTACTGCAAATGATCTAACGGTTCTAGTTTCAATAATAATTCGAAAATACTACTACTGCTAAGAGGGGAGTGCAGTCTATATACCCCCGTCGGTTAAATAAAGGGTTCGGTTCGTTACTCCCCCCCACACCTACCAGATGATACCTGATGAAGGCCGTAGAGTACAACGGCCGAAACGTTGTATGGAAAACAACCAAGATGAGGATAGTCCGAACAATAATAGAGATAATAATGATACCTCACCTCAAATTTCAGAGAAACACCAAAGTGATACCTCATTCTCTGTTTTTATAAACGAAATCCTATCCTTCTAAAATTTTCGATACACAACCCATCCAACCTACGAAATCGCACTAAGAGGACCTCGAGGGTGAACCACAGGATCTTTGAGGCACACGAACGGCAAGGTAGTAGCGCATCGTAATATTTTTTTCTATCACATCCGTTCAAACAGGCCAGTCCCAATCAGCCCTTGGAAGTCACAATATTGAATAAAAACAGCTCATTACCCATTTTGAAATCTTTACATGGAACATTTTCTATATAATTGATATGTTATTTCTGGTCACTTTCCTACTCTATCAATATTCTTGCTTTTTTATTTTTTATCTTTTGTATAGAATGCGTGGTCGAAGAGTGCATCGATCCTGAATGTTTGAATAGAAAGCAACATTAATTAGATGGAGCGAATTTAATAATAAAACAGATTAATAAAAATGCCTAATCTAAAAAAAATCCCTTCATCATCATCATCATCTCTTCCAGGACCACTCTTTCAATGACAACCGTGAATTTGCTAATCTCTGCCAGGTCTTAAAAAACTTGACTGTTCGCCGTGTCACCTACTCCCTCGTTTGAACTCGGGTCGCTGATTCAATTATTGTTTTCAGTAACCGTTAAGCTACTTACACCTCCGTATCGTGTGGATATAAAAAAATTATAGATAGATGGAGTAAAGCTTATAATCAATCATTGTATGTATCGTTGTTCTCCCGTTATAGCCTCATCGAGAGAGTTGGAAGGTTAGGCATATACGGGAAAATTGCTTGTAAGACCCACTTCCGGCTTCCGAGAACTGTCGTAACTCCATTCTGCTTACAGGACCTGGTGTTTCCCAATGATCACTCATCTAAGCTTTGACGAGGCTCAACTGGTAACCAAAGTTATTTGGTCGTTACACTATAGCCTCTGAGAGGGGTTCCTCAATCCCAATCCTTGAGCCGAGTACTTAAAGTATTTGGTCCGACCGGATAGTGAATTGAACTGCGGCCTACAGAAACAGAGGCGGGCACTCTACCACTGGGCCACAGCGATCGGAAAAACCAATAATGATAGAGTAGAGCTACTAATAAAATTAATCAAAGTTTTCAGCTTACATTCAACTGCCCGGGGGCTTAACTATGCTATTGATCGTAAGAGGCAGCGTAAATTGGTCAGAGACGTTGATTAACTGTATTCACGAGATTTAATTCAGGCAATCTGAACGGCTGCAATAAATTGTACAATGTGCATTAAAATCCCCCCCCCCAGGAATTTTTCCCACGTTAAATCAGGGTTAAGGACATTGGCCTATTCATCAGATTTAATCAATGATATGGATTGATTTGACGTGTAAACTAAGTTTCTAATACATTAAAATCTTGTAGTGATGTTATCAAAGGCTCTAAGAGAATATCAGTGACTGCCAGTGATTTTAAGCCTATGGAAAATGGTAGGATTTTATAGGATTATTAAAAAAAAATAAGCAAAAAATATGAAATCATAGTTAAATGTAAGTTGACTATTGACTATTAAAATTTAAGAAAAGAAAGAAATGAAAACTATGGTTGATGAACAGTAATAACTTTTTAAGTATTTGGTTTGACGTCGTTGTTCAAAGCTGGCCGTAGGGATTATATGCTTATTAGGAATATTGGTTTGGATACGATAAACAAAAATGAAACCGGAACAAACAAACAAATGAACAAACAAATAAACAAAAAAAAAAAAGAGAAAAGAAATTGGAAAGTGGAGATTTGGAAAATAAAATAAAAGATGAAAATGAAGATAGAGAGGGAAGAGAAGAGGAAAGTAAGACACAAATACAACAAACATCCATATCCAGCGCTTGAGCAAAAATAAATTATATGAAGAATTGTAAAAAATCTAGATATCTAAAAATATCTGAAATATTATCTAAAAAGAGACAGGATTTGGGCATTGTTGCTCCAAAATGACCATAAAGGCCCCTAAAAGCATTTTATTTAAATAAAAACAACAACAAAACATTTTTAACTGGTGGATAGAGACGTATTTTTTTATGTCCTTTATTTTTTATTCTCCTGTATATTTTTTGTTTCTTTGTTCGTTCGTTTGTTTCACTTGTCTTTTTTTCTTCTAAGCCCTATTCTCCATTTCTGTCTTCTCCAACGACAGAAGCAAAAAGCCACCTCACACCTCCATAAATACGTACATAAATGTATACATACTTAGATACATGCAAACTAAGATTATTTGAATCTCTCAAATGGAATTTTCTTGTCAGATACACACCAGTGTATGTGTATGCGTGGATAGATAGGTACATGTAGATATATGTTAGCGCACTGACATACACATATACGTATATAAATACACGC
The DNA here is from genome assembly GCA_963457665.1 of Thysanoteuthis rhombus. Taxonomy (NCBI): domain Eukaryota; kingdom Metazoa; phylum Mollusca; class Cephalopoda; order Oegopsida; family Thysanoteuthidae; genus Thysanoteuthis; species Thysanoteuthis major. The sequence continues at coordinate 10,257,691 of OY735224.1, forward strand.
TTATAAATAGACTGAAAACTGGAGCGATCAATAAAACTTGAAATGAATAAATATCTTGCATGGCAAGAACGTTTTTAAAATTCTCGCTTCGTGGAACCGATTGAATTTCATTGAACAAAAAAATTCATTGTGTGGCTTATGGGAAAAAAATGAAGGCGAAAAAGAACTACATAACAATAAATGTATATATAAAAAAAATCAATTCAAAATGGCTGTCATTCAAAACGTTTATAATTCAAAATGGTGCTGATAGAAAAATGGCGGCTCTTTGCGCGGGTATCCTACGCTTTGTTTTCCTATAGCGACAATATCTTTTCTTTTCTGCAGACATTTTCTTCGCTTATTCAACATGAATTTCTTTTTCTGCACTGGAATATTTTTTTTTTCTATTTGCAGTTTTAAAAGGCAAGGTGAGACAAAAGAAGACATTTTCTTTACAGACTTTCCACCGAGAAAATTATAAATCGTAAAACGGAGAAAAAATACCATAGAAAAAAGAATTATTAAAAACGAATAAAAACATTATTACTAATAATATTATCATGGTGAAATACCTGAGATTTTCCTTTCATAATTTATTAGGCAGTTTTATGTTATTATTTGTCTTGCAAACTGTGAGAAAATTTGAGAATCTCTTTCCCTGGAAAAACAATCCGCGAGAGAAAGGGACTAGTTTTATCTAGAATCTATTTACATTAGTCACAGAAGTTGGTCTCTTTTTCTAAGGTAAGTAGAGCTTGCCACCGTGATAAATATAGAACCCCCCAAAAATACCTCACTGGTTACAAAAGTTGGCAAAAGACAAGACTTACAATAATTTAAACCCCCCAAAACCTTCTTGTTGCTTCTTATAATTATTTAAATTCGTCTTAGTATCCGCTTGTTTTCATGTTCTTGTTTACTGTTGTTAATTAAAAAAAAACCCTTTTCGACCATGCATTCTATATTAATTGAGATTTTCACCCTCAACCATGCGTATTCAACTTATACCTGGGGTATCCTGAGGAAATACCGACGACGGCTGTATTATTTCACCCTCATTAGTAATTCATCATAATTCACTTCCGACTCGCTAAGCCTGTCGAAGTTTCAAGTGAACTGAACTTGAAGATGTTGCCTACTCTGCCGATTACCAGCTTCTTGCAACGTTGAGCGGGAATTCGTAATAAGTTGTCTGTTTCCTGAACTGGCTGCCAATCAAGGCCAAAGAGCGTACTCTGCCTCGAATAGAACGCAAACGGTTTCAGTCAAAATTTATTTTTGTGCTACGAACCGTTAGGCGATCGGTACCTCCCTTTCAACGTTATTTTCGTAATATTCGTCAGTATCAGATTTAACATTAAAACATTATCGGAATTTAATTGTTATTTTGGGGCTTGAATGCAAAGATTATCTCTATCTATGATTTATGGTATTCCTAGAATATGAAATAAACTGATTATCAACCATCATTCACATCCTTGTCATTGCTGCAACCCCAAGCAATACAATGACTAATCCAAACTTGTAATATTTAGCAATGTGTTCTTTGTGTATCCTGTCACGCCAAGGGACGCAACTGACGAAGTAAAATAGAATTTTATGTTCTGCTGACGCAGTGAAAATGCTGAATTCAAAGAACAATAGAAAATATCTAAAAATGAGAACAAAACAAATAACAAAACAAGACTGGTCAGTATAGGTTCAAACTCCACTTAAAATATCTATTCTGACCAAAGATGATTATCGCAACTTTTGTATTGTATATATATATATATATATATATATATATATATATATATATATATATATATATATATATATATATATATATATTTATATGTATATATATATATATATATATATTTATATATATATATATACATATATATATATATATATATTTATATATAAAGTAGAAATTCATTTATTAGAATGAAATAAGCTTTTGCGTATCCGTATGATACGTTTTTGTTGACATCTAAGACTTGTCATTTTAGCACAGTCAGTAAGGCAGCCTCCTGCTAATCAGTTTGTGAATTCAAATCACGATAGAAGATGATAATTTTTCACACTTAATATTATTGAGGACTGTTCTCGTTGTTTCTGTTGTCATTTTCTTGTTTCGGTGGAAAAGTAAAGTTTTGGATATTAACCATAAAAAATCCGTTCATGGTCAACAGAACGCTCTTCTCTCAGCTCACTGCAATGCAAAAGTCTATCATTGTGTTTATTCATATAAAATTCAATGTTTATGTTCATTAGTCCTTTTGTTCATTGGACCTTTTACTAATTGACTGGCCATTTTTTAAATTGTATTTGCACGTTTGGAGCTGAAACTACCTATATATTCGGTATATGCCATCATAATATATGTCACGGGTTAACTAGTGCGACTGATATTTTTTAAAGCGTGCTAAAAAGGAAGGAATAGTGTCTCCTGCGTTGCATACTGCTCTACGAATGCAGGAAATTCAGTAAAAAAAGAAAGAAAATCTTGAGAATCAGTCTAGAAAAAGCGGACGAGGTGAACTATCTGTGCATTAGAATAATCAAAACAAGTAAAATTAATTAGAGAGAAGATTGCATTGCGAATAATACGTCATTTCATTTCATTGTATCTGATTTAGAATCCATATTCTGAGCAGAAAATTAAAGTAAGAAAAAAAATCAACGTGAGTTAAAATTAAAGTCATCATATCTTGGGCAGGAGCACAAATGTGTTCGTGTGGCAATTCTATTATTTAATCATCATCATCATCATCATCATATATATATATATATATATATATATATATATGATGATGATATATATAAACTGAATTATGAAAAGTATTACTTTCCACTTGGAATATGGTGAAAAATATATTTCTATACTGTGGATATCTTTCACTTCTCAACTCAGTTCAAACGTCAAATTAATATTGACTCAGCTTTCGAATACTAATATTGAGGAACGTCCGCTTAAATTCACGAAGGTGTCTAGGGACATCTGAAGTGTGGATGGCCAAAAATAAAAAAACAACAAAAAACCCTATATTACTCACGTTATCAAAACGATATTCCCAACGTTGTCAGTCTGTTCGTGACACTAAGGTAGGTTACTTTGCAAAATTGCTTTTAGAGTTAGGTCTCTTAATCTATTATTATTTTCTCACTAACTGTATGATGGTAACGAGCCAGAAAATACACAGAATTTGGATCTTTCGGTAAATTCAAACTTAAGGTTATTGAGCAAAAGCAAGAATCATGCCATTTTAAGGGCTTTACGTGTTCTGAAAATTGCAGCGAATCATCATCATCATCATCATCATTCTTTATTCTTCTGTTGTTAGATGTAGACCTCTTTCAAGGGTCCACAAAACATCTTCATCATGGGCGTTGCGGAGCCAATATTTTCTGAACTTGTCTCGCCAACTCATATTCTAAAGGCATCAGTTCCGCATTTGATATCAGGATATCCATGTTGTGAGTCGTGATGCTTAGCATGATTCTCTCCTGTGCGTATTGCATAGTTCTCAGTTCGACGGTCAGTTTCTTTGGTACGTTCTAATTTTTCAGCTCGATAGGTGACTATCGGGAAGATGCACTGGCTGTATATTTCTTCTTTTTCGGACTAATGCTATTTTGTTGTTCTTGAAGGTTGATCTTTCTCAGCCGAAGGCTTTCAATCCTAGAGTGATTCTTCGCTTGATTCCTCCTTCTTGTCTGAAGGTTTTTGGAAGATTCTTGTCCTAGGTAGATGTAGTGGTCTACTCTCTCTGGCATTGCGTTTTTGATTGTGATCGTTGTGTGTTTATTTCCGATATATCTGTTTTACGTGGCCTTTGTTTTGCTGAAGTTCAAGCGAAGAAGGTAAAATATCTGACTGATATCACGAAATATCAAATTAATAAATACTTTCCAATTGTACCCCATCGTATATCTTTGCAATCCATATCTCGATATCCACTTCCTCCTACTGTACTTCACTTACTAACAAGCAAGATTCCCCTAACTTTGTATACGTCATCAGACCATCAAGTTTTACGTCTGACGATCAGATAACAGTAGTGTTTTTTAAAAATCTATATATTTGTATGAAATACCATAATAGACGACCGGACCTAAGCACAGAAGAGTGATTATGTATATAGCTTGATCATGAATAATTTAGAAATTACTTAACAGATAATGTGTTAAACTATCTTAAATAAATGACGGATATATCATTCATTCTATTAACCCTTCTACTAGCCAAATGATATTTCTATTATCATTAGATTATCGGTTGAGCAACTATACTTTCGTTTCCTCTCAGCAATACATCGTGTCAAGATACACTGCCTGTCAAATGCAATACACGAGGCTGCAGTGTCCAATGTTAGTTGGATATTCCCAAATTTGCCGATCGGTCCTTCAAAATGGCCAAAGAAAATCACAAGAAAGTAATGAAGAATGTTCCCAATGTTGCTATTGATTACAAGGCTGGCATAGTTGATGTAGATGAATCAGATCAGATGACAGATCAGTTTACTATACAAGAATCCAAACTGACAGGGAACTCGTTTAAACCATTTGAAATTCATCATATCAGTTATAGAAGGTCTTATCGGTGGGTATGAAGAACGGTGCAAAGGGGTAGACAGGTGCAGTGTAGCAAGAAAATCTGCAAGACGTTTCATCGGTAGAATTCTCGAGTCAAGTGGGATGGAATGTGTATATTGTGCCAAGTCAAAACAAGCTGTTTACAAAGGCAGCAGAATAGGTGGGTCGTGTAAGGAATGTGAAGCTGGGTCGGGCGGCAATAAGTGCTTTGAAAAGTACGAATGAAACAAATTTGCACTAAAAATGTCTGAAAAATACGATAGATAAAACTGTTCACACCAAAAGTCTTTAATGTAACCGCATATATGGTGAATAAGCATTTTACACAAAAAATCTTACTTGATCTTAAGAAGAAATTGTCACATAATTGTACTCTTTTTAGTTTAATCCCCCCCCCAAATAATCACCGAATGGTATTGTATAACTGGAAGTGAAAGGAATAAATATGGCTTTGTCGTTTCTCACATCCCCTCATACACTAAATTTTTTCAGATACTACCATGCTTTAATTTCTACCATATGGTATACTATTAGTAAAACAAAGGTATTTTACTAAATAGAACTTACTATCTTCACCGAATAAAACATTTGGTATCTAATCTTTGATTACAGTATCTATGAGAAAGTCACTTTGTAAATAGAATTGGTGTAAATATATCTTTACCTAAGGACTTCAGCCTTATTTGATTTTAAAACTTCTGAATAGATAGTGAATCAAACAATTACCTCCGTTTCTATACAATGAAAGGGGATGATTTTAAAATCGGTTCTCAATTTCATGACAAAGACCTACTATGAGCAATCATCATCAGTCTTTTGACATCGATTGTTGGACATGCATTTTACCCAGGATTTGCCACACTTCTCTATTGTATTTTCTAAATTCATTTAGTTCATTTCTCGATCTTGTCTTCTATCGGCCTCGGTTTTGCATGTGATCTTGGGATCCATGTTGTGAGTTGTGTTGTTCATCGGTTAAGTGTCATTCTTCCAACATGGCCTGCCCTTTGCCATATAAGTTTTTAATAAATTCTATGATGTCTCTCTCCTGTTTTTTTTCCTGATATGCTGTGCAGTCTTGTGATCTCTCCATGTGAGGTTGAGCGTGATTCTCTCACGTGCACGTTGCATGGTTCTCAGTTTGCGATTCTGTCTCTTGGTTAGGTTCCGTGTTTCAGCTCCATGAGGATGCATTGATTGTATACTCTTCTTTTTAGGATTATTGGGATCAACTTGTTTCTGAAGGTTGAGCTTGCTCTGCCGAAGGCTTGCCATTCTAGAGTGATTCTTCACTCGATCTCATCCTCTTTCGTGGGTTTCATAGAGATCCGTTGAAGCCCAAGACCAAAAAGTGTATCTCTAGTTTAAAAAAAAAATTGTTTCAAGTTTAATACGAAATGAATGCAACGCTTTTAGTTATCAACACTTTGCTTTAACCTCCCGAATCGCCGTGTTAACACATTGCCAAAGAGCACAGCTTTAAAGTTAGCGAAACAACAGGTATTTACTAGTAATTACGATAACCAATAAACTTCCTGTGATAAACAGAGAAAGAAAAAAATAGATAGAATGTTGGGAATTGTAGAAAACAATTAGGGCCAAAAAATCAACGAATTACAAGCAGGATCGATACGTTACATATTGAACATAAAGGAAGAGGGAGAAAAGATGTCGGGATATTTCTAGAAAGATCAGGAAATTGGCGAATATGAAAATGATAATTGCATTGTTATTGGAAGGAAATCCCTGGAGGAGAAATTGGGAATCAGATACAAAATAGTGATTATGGTAACTTTTCAGCTCTAACGTTGATGAGAGCGCTGAGAAAAAGTGCTGATAAGATCATTGGCGAAAGTTTGATTTGAAGGGAATACCGGAGAAGTGAGGGGACTTGTAGTCACTTGATCTCCAGTGAAAAACTCTCAGGTTCTCCAGGTGTGAAAACCAGTATGATAATGATATCCTGTATCGTGTTAATTCCACACAAGATTAGCAGATTACGTACAAATGTGCAAAGAAGGGATTATGATGACAGTTAGGAAATTATGAATAAAAGAGTCTCTTTAGTCAGTAAGGCTTGTATGAATTCCTGGCCATTGACAATCATTTTCTTTTCGATTTTCAGTGCATTCCCATAGAAAAATCTAGATCACAGGCAGAATCCCAACGTTACATGGATATGCAGCAGGAACGAATCAACAGCTCGAACATCAGTGGGCAATTTTCATGCATTGTGTATCGAGGAATATGCCTTTCAAGTATTGGACTTTGAAGCCATCATAAAAGACATTCTGAAACTCTTCCTGACAATGATAATCACTGATGATGATGATGGAACCATTTCAATGCATTCTTAATAGTAAGATCATTTTCAATGTATTCATATTGTAAAATCATTGGCAATACGTTCCAATAGCCAGGACGTTTACAATGTATTCCCATAGTAAAATCATTTTCAATGCGTTTCTACTTTAAATCACTTTTAATGAATTCCCATAGTAAGATCACGAGCAACGCATTTCCATGGTAAAATTGTTTTTGATGCAATCCTACGGCAAAATCATTTGTAGTGCATTCTAATAGTAAAATCACTTCCAGTACATTCCTATACGAACGTAATTTTCAATACATTCCAACTGCAAAGTCATATTCTATGTATTCTTACGAAGGAAATTATTTCCATTGAATTTCTATTGTAGAATCATTTAGATGTTTTTTCCTACTGTAAAATTATTTCTCATGTATTTCTAAATCAAAATAATTTACAATGCATTTTATAGTTAGATCATTTGAAATGCATCGTTACAATAAAAAAAATTCCAATACATTCCTATAGTGAAATAACTCAAAATGAAGTCCAATGCATTCCTATATCAAAATCATAGGTAATACATTTCTACAGTAAAATCATTTTATATTTATTCCTAAAGTAAAATCTTTTGAAGGTTTTCCGTCATTAAATTGATATTCAATGCAATTCAATGAATTCATATAGTAAAATCACTTTTCCAATGCATTTTTACAGTAAAAATAATTCACAATACATTTTTACCATGAGAAATCATTTACAATGCATTCCTATGGTAGTATCGTTTTTATGCCCTCTTTCAGTAAAATAACGTGCAATGCATGCACATCATTTATATATATATATATATATATATATATATATATATATATATATATATATATATATATTTTTTTTTGTCAGTAATGTTGGCATTATTTTTTGAACACTGATTTCCAATGCACAACATGCTATGCAAATTGGTTACCGAATCATGTCAATACCTTTTTTGGATCAAAATTTCAAAAATCAGTTTTATTCATCAATTCCCCCCTACTGCAAATTGTGTTTAGTAAAAATTAAAAAAAAGATAACAAAATGAAGACAACTCCTAAGATTGGGAATGGTTTAATTTGAAGCAAATTGGTTAGTATTGATATGAGAATCCGAGACTTTGTCCACCTATGAAGGATTCAAATGTAATCAGCATTAAAATACAACCATGATGATCTCTCCAGCCCTCTTCAGATGTGAAATATAATATCCGAAAGGAATGAGAGTTACTTCGAGTCATTGGAAGAAAAGACCAATGGTGCAGACTTTTTTTCCTAACGGATATTAAATTTTACACCTGAAGAGGGCCATAGAAATTGATCAGCCGAAGCGTCGTGACTATATCAATGACTGTTCTTGAAGTTATAGACTATACGAATGCTAATATTGATTATCAATTTTTGTCTAATTTTACCCTCAATTTTCAGTTTGTTTTAAATCACAACTAGGACTCGAATTGTCATTCTACGGTAATGACTATACCGTCCCCGGTGAGAACCAAAAGTCATACCTTCTATCCCAAAGGAGTCTAATGTTCGCCTGGCTGCTTTTAACCATTCAGCCACAAGGATCCATAGATAAAAAAGCTGATTTTATACCTATAAACTTCACTCTTCTCAACCGGTATTTGACACCATGTTTGTTTGTATTTCGAGACTTAACAAAGCGATCTATATTCTTATCATTGGATGAAATATTGTATACAATATTTCTATTTATATTTTGACTAGTTTTTACCTTCATCTTAATCTTTAGTTGCATTTTATCACATCTTCATCCAACAAAGAGAATAAACTATAATTATTGTTTCATTCTTCCCCGAACCAATCATTTGCGTTCCTCTATATTATAAGAAATGATTCTTATTTTGCTTTTATCTTCATGAGCGGAATTTAGATAAACTTTGAAAGAAAAAATTCAGTTTTATATATTAATTAATCATACGATGTTAAGTTTCTTTTTAATTTTCAACATGATTTATCATATCAGTTTTGATGAGATGATATCCGACTCTAAGAAATCGATATTATTGTTATTGTTTGAGTTCAAGCTCAATAAAAATGCCGTTGTGAAAAAGATCAAAAGAGGATTCGGAAACTCAAACATATAGCCAACTAATTGATGAAATCTATTCAGAATTAGCAAGAAAATATATGGAATTCATATCAGACATTGGCCCATTCCGTTGCACGACAATGCCTCTACCTATTATGTCAATCTGGAAAGAACAAAGTTGTTGCAACTTGATAATAAAACATTCATCTTATTTCACTATACTTATCTCTAAGAGATTATCACCCACTCAATCATCTTGAGCATATTCTTCGCAAACAATTTTTACCTTCAGAATACTCTAATTTCTATGAAAGAAGGCTATTTACATTAGAAGCCCCATGGAAAAGAGTTATTGAAGAAAATACAGCTTTTTTTCAATAATAAACTAGGCTATCCGACATTTTGATTTCGTTTTTATTTTTTCTTTCATAGGTGGCCCTTGATATGCTATCATTTGGGTAAATAAATGTTTTGTATGTTGTATTAGTTCCATAAATCCTACTTGAGAAATAACTTTTAATGATAATTAGAGTATAAAGCATAAAAAAAGCTCTCAAACATTTGAGCTGCCAATTTAGATTTGAGATTTTTCAATATTTCGATCCCGGAAGCCACCCTTAGATTCGAAAAATTAAAAATAACAGCTCAATTGGCAAAGAAATAGCACCTCAACTAGACTTTAGAATATGGAAAAAACAAAACAATAACAAACATTTAAATATTGTCAACATTGAATTTACAAATTCGAAAGAAACAAACATCAAAATTGGCAACCTTGCAACACACACGCCCATACAGACAAACACAGAGACATACGCACATTGGTATATATTATGAGTAGTAAGATAAGTAATATTGATTACTTACAGCTTTCAACCTCCACTGTGCAATTCTGCACGTCCAGTGGATAATAATGTAGGTCCATCATACAAGCTAGTGTCGTGGTGAACCTGAAAAATGGCAAGGAAAAGTGTCAGTGGGCAGTCTGTTAAAAGAGAGTGGAAGAAGAATTAATAAGAGACAGGTCTGGTTAGTCACACAATAAAGATCCTTGTGCTACTAATGTCTTTGACTGCATGCTGTATTGGGGTTGATCAATTAAAAATTAAAAAAAAAAGGGTGATAAATTTATAAGTTAATTATCTTGCCTTTCGTTGGATAGGAATCACAAAAAAGTCAGAATTTTCACAAAAACATCCCCCCCCCAAAAGCATGAACATAAACCCTAGGACCAATTTGGCAAATACTTACATTACTAACTGAACCATCGAAAAACCTATTGAGTCAGAGTTCAGAAGACAAAAATAAAATCCAAGCATAACACATGTTTATAGTACGTTTAAATTTTCATCCCTTTAGCTCCGTTGGTGCGGACTGGATACGCTACGCATATATATATATATATATATATATATATATATATATATATATATATAGCCAATCCAGTCAGATCAGCTTATAAACTGATGATACCTGTATTGGTTGTTTTGGTGACAGTTTTAGTTGACAGTGACTAATATATGAATTTTGATCCATGGAAAATGTCGACCTTTACACGGAGACATAGATCCATTGAGTGAACGAGAGTTCATGGACATGACATTGCAATAATTGGACTTCATAAGGATGGAGATAAGACAAATTCGTCCAACACACCTTTCGAGAAACTGATGGAGAAAAAATTGGTGTGAACACGGAAAGAGAATATTTGAACCAATTAGGTCTTAGCTAGTGATATTCTATTGATACCAGAAACATCAGATGTGTAACAAAACGTGTTAGGGGAAGTACAAAATAGGGTTAGAAATTAACAGAAGACAAGAGTATTCTTCGATAACAGTTCCAAAAAAGACCTTGAAAGTAGAGGACGAAAACTGTTAAAAGGTTCAGGAATACATTTACATACGTCAGATAATAAACAAAGAGGAGAACAGGATCCGTTCAAAAGCTGCGACGTTGTACGTTCATTTTGACAGAACTCGTCTACATTTGTTTCCGTAATAAAATTACTTGTTTCTAATTCAATTTTTGGAGCTAATTTGCGTTCAAAAATAATGATTGTATCCAACATGAACGGAAAAAAAACATCGTCCAAAATACAGTATAATACTTTGGAAAATGAAAGTGTTATGAATATAGATATGGAGTGCATACATTAGTTATAAACACTGTTAAAATATTTGGCTTTTTTTTCTCCCTCCGTCTTCTCTTGCTGTCTTTCTTTTTCGAACTTAATATCTTTTCTATTTCAAGAATTGATCTGGAAAAAGGAATAATATGCTCACACTTTATATTGTATACATCTATCTTTACTAATGCGATGAATTGATTATAACAAAAAACAAAAAAACAAACAAAAAGCAAAACGAAACAATGTCTTCTCCACTTTGACCACTCTTCCTTCGGGTCACATAATTCCTTACAAACGGTGTTGATAATTGGTCTCAACATGACATTTTCTGCGAACTATCAACTCTTGTTGCAGTTACCCCCCCCAAAAAAAACCCCGAATGGTAACTGTATGACATCTCGTTTTATTCATTGTGGGATACAGTAAAAATCGTACAGTAGCACGTATTTGCTTCGTGGATTGAAGATTGGGTGTCCCAAAGAAGGACACAGATTCAGTGTCCTGTTTCTCAAGATAAGTACATTGTAAACCGACCAACCACTTTACAGTTGATTCACTCGCTTCCTCTAAAAAGTTACCAAGGTCAGATTCAGTCTAAGTAGTTAAGTCTTTATAGAAAAAGTATGTTTTATAACGTTTTCCGTAAGTTCAAATTTCCGGGCTCTGAATGTATCCTGCCTACTCAGATTTATCGTCTATGCACGTCGATGATACATATGTATGTATGTATGTATGTATGTATGTATGTATGTATGTATGTATGTATCTATCTATCTATCTATCTATCTATCTATCAATCTATCTATCTATCAATCTATCTATCTATCTATCTATCTATCTATCTGTTTATCCATATATATTTTCTATGCAATATATTTCTTGCGGTATTCCTATAATAATCATTCGAATCTTGTATACATTTAGACCCAGTAAGAGTCTCCGGCGAAATTTAATCTTTGTATACGTATATCTATATATACTCTTCAGTTCTCGGCAGAGAAATTGTTTTTTTTCCCCAAGTTCCTTACAACACCTTTTTCTACCCACTTTGATGTCCATAATTTGAAGAAACAATCATTTATAGCCATTTTCAGTTCCCGAACTTTCCTCAGACAAAGTTATGAATTTTTTCTCCAGCAAAGTCCAGAGTCTATTATTACCAGTTCTCATGTCTGGACTTCAAACAGTTCATGCCTTCTTTGATGCTGGACCAATCAGTCGTCTGCTAATATTTCTTATGCATAAATTCTCTTATCGTGTATAAGCCGTGTCGCCGCTCCCATCGACAGTCTCTCTCTGTGTCTCCGAAGGCAATTGGGTGTGCACCCAGGAATAGTCTTTAATTGAGTTGCAACGTCCGCTATGACTATACATAGAGATAGAAAAACCCCTTCCCTGGTTTTACAAGCTAGCAGCATACAACCATTTTGCATTCAGGGCTGGTCAGATATTCAATCAAGAAGACGGGAATCTCAGACCATCCTACATTTAACTCCGTTACGGCTAAATCAAATTTGGCACACATATTCTCTTGAGAGTTTCCCAAGAGTCTCTTGTGGTGATACTGTTGATTTGTTCCATGAGGAGACCGATCTTTACACTACACTCAATGACATAAGCCAAAGGTCCCTCCTGTTACACCAACCCCTTGGAACCAATGACTGGCCTGGCTAAAAGTGACAAAAATACAAATGAATGAAACCTTGAATCACTCTTAATCTCAAGGAATTGTAATTATCAGAGCTAGATAATAAAGGGAATAGTTAAACTGACTACGCACATAACTGATTACGTACATAGCAATTCTATGGTAAACAGCTTATAATCCCCACAATAAAATTAAACGTACAGCATTAGGATCCCTAATTCAAACAATAGTAATTCAAATAAAATCAAATATAGCTCAAAATACGGAAAGCTCTGAACACAGAAAATTAGCGGCGATATATATATATATATATGTATATATATATATATATATATATATATGTATATATATATATATATATATATATATATATATATATAGATAGATATATTATGATGATTAATTAGATAATTGTGTCATCCACAGACAGCTGTTTTGTTGTATTTCAACTCTTTAGTATGGAAATAGACTATCCATTATCCCATCTAGTACCAGGATCTATATATATATACATATGAAATGAATGGATGTAGATCCGACGGATTGATGTTGAAAGGAAAAAGACTAGAGACTAAATGCATCTCAATCTTTTTGTTATTAAATGCTACGTTGTACGTTTTGCCCAGGAATAGTAGGCTTCATCAGAGCAAAATATAGTTTTAATTAGTCTATACCTTCCACATCATATATACTTTGAGATTCAAAAAAAAATTCCATCAGACTGGTTGATTTTACAGGCTTCTTCTGTTGTGTTTCTGTCAATTCTAAACATCGTTGTTGCTCATTTGTGCATATATAATTCGGTCTGTGTTCTATTGCTCTTTCCCTGTACACCTTCTTGCTGGCTTTTAAGGTCTTGCGGAATCGATTTTTCTTTTCAACATATTGTTGATTCTAGTTTTTCTCTCCCTGGTGTGCAGGTATGCGAAAATATCTCAGTCAAATAACTCTTCTCTTCAAAATTCCATGCCACCGTTTGGAAAGGTGTAGCCTCTGTAAACCGATTTGTAAGCCTCCTGGAATTACAACAAAAAAACGATTTGCTAGAGCTGGCCGTCTGGAATCACCCCAAAAGCAAACACAAAATTCTCTTCCTCTCCCTCTTTTTCTATTTATCTATATATCTTTCTTTATCCATATCTATCTACCTATCCATCTCTATGAATATACGTTAAATTAAGAATCACTTTCAAGTCACTATCCTTTCCACATTGTCAACATTCCACAACATTCTCTAGTATCTACGTCCAATTATAGATATCTCTGTCTGTTCATATATATCTATCTACCAATCTACTTATATCTATCTACCCCAGTCTATTCATTTTAGTTTATTCCTATCAATCTATCTATCTCGATCAAAATGTATCTCAACGTTTTCATATTTGTATTCATATCTTTCTATTCATATCTATCTATACATCTATATGTCTATCAAATAAAACAGACGATTTCACATTCATTGTTCCCCCCGGATCGACCGATCTCCTGCATCTAAAAAGAAAGCAATATAAGCCGAACACGATCACCCATTTTCTTAGACTATCCTCAAGTAGCTAGCCGCCATTTTTCCGATTAAATCCCGAGCGGCTTTTCTCGGAAACTTGAGAATTGGAGCCAACGGGAATTGGACTGTCTCATATTTTTGTCGCCTCTCGCATCTTAAGCTTTTATTCCTGGTATTAAAAAGAATAAAAGAAAGGATGGAAAGCTGATGCGTCCTTGACACCAAAGCAGATTTGGTCATATTTGCCGATTCTTGCAATCTCAGACTTTCATTTTCTGGATTAGTAGTCCATTTTTATTCATTTTAAATAACAGAAGTTACTCTGTTTTTATCTATTTTTCTGTCGTTGGTAGTCATGTCGGTCGGTTAGTTGGAGCCCATTTTATCATATAAATATACGATACATTTATTTATACCTTTATGAAAGGTTTATTTATTTATACATGTACAAATCGATAATATCTTTTTATTTCTCTAACCCCTTCATTTCTCCATTAGAAACTATCTAACAATATTGTCAACCGAGGTTTCTCCAGTCCGGCTGGCTGGCTAAGAATATATCACCCATGCAGGCTTCACCGATGGAGCTTGAGGGCTGAAATTCTAAACATTTACTCCTTATATCTAAACTTTTCGATTTTCTGAAAATTCACCCCAAGTAGGTTTTTAGCGGGGGTTGAATTTACATCGTAAGCGTGTACTAATTTGCTTTGTGTCCGCTTCTTATCTGAAAATAAGATTTTCTAGTGATGAGTGCCGAAATAAAACGCAAAAGTATAAATTTATTCATCGATCATCCGTTTTTTCGAATTTTTAATTGATCAACCCAAACAAGGCACACTGCCGAAAGACTTTGATTATGTGACTGTTTCTATTGAGAGACTAATCAAACCTGTTCGTTTATTTCTTTAAAAAGAATCTTGCACTGAGGTCATTCGGTGCTTTTCTCGTCTTTCTTTCTTCATCTTATTCTTTTTTACCCCTTTTTTAAAATTTTCTTCTTAACTTTCTTATCAGTTCCTTTCATTTTTCTTCTTCATGTTTTTCTTCTTCTTCTTCTTCTTTTGTTTCAACCTAATTAACGTATTTAATCAATCCATTCTACGGCCCCTTCTCCTTCTCTCCTTTCTCCTCCTCCTCCTTCTTCTTTCCTTCCAAACCTCCTTCAATCTCTTCACTTTCCCTTTTCGTTTCCTTTCCTTCATTCATCCTCGTCTTCTTGTTCTTCTTTTCAACCACGTTCTTTCCTTTCATATCTTCTCTTTTTTTCACCCTACTCTTCCTCATTATTTTCCCCTTGTCCTTGATCTAAATTTTTTCTTTTCATTCGTTGTACCTTTCTCCTTCACTTGTCTTTTCCTTCCTCGTCTTTTCCTTCCTTCCCTTCTCTCTTCTATCTTCTTTCAAACAGTACTTTTTGTTTTGATTCTTGTTCTAGTTCTTTTTTTAAAATTATTCTTCTTCACGTTTTCTCCGGTTTCCGAGAACGTTCTTTCACATAGTTCTGACTTCCGGTGAGTTATAAAGAAACATGTCGACGTCCTCCACAATAGCTACTCACAAAACATTTGTTATGACTATCGTTCTAACAAGATATCTAAAGAAAAACTGTATATGAAGACAGACAGTAGAAATATATCCTTTGAGATTAGGAAACATGTGTTGCGATAGCTTGGTCATATTCTGACAATGCTCCTTGAAAGAATACCTGAAGTTGTCTTCAAGTGTTCTTTCAATGTAATCGAAATGATTAAATTAGGATGGATCCATGAATTTTTACAGTTACCTCCATTTAACCTTAGCTATGTAGCCAGACTATTTTCCCAAGAGTTTGCAATGAATTTCACTGAAAATATCTTGAAAGATGCACAATGGGATAAAAGAGAATTGGTCAAATTTTCTGACAGATCCAATTGTTTTTAAAGTTATCATCTCTGCATTGTAGCTACATATGAACTGATTTTCCTTCAGTTTTCAGTGGAAAATGGTATTCACAGAGGTATGCACTCTTGGAGTGCTTCCTTGTTTAGTTTTGTATTGACATGTTTTTCCCAATTAAATATTTTTTTTTATCAAATTGCATCCACTTTCGCCTTTTTTCCCCGTGGATTGTTTATTTATTTCCTGAGTTAGTTGTTAAATAAAACTGAGAGCGGCACACAGACGCCATGCAAACGATAAAGTTCTTTTTTTCGTTTCCTAAGCGATTCAAGTGTTGCCTCATCAGTTTGTTTGAACTTGCAGACGACAATTATTGATTGAAGGAGAAAGTATTTCTTTTACATTCCCGACTTTGTAATCTAATTTCTATTTGCATTTAGGATTTTTCTGCAGTGTATGCTGCGTCAACCGAGTGCAACTTATAATAAAAAGGTCTGTCCGGAAAGTATCCAGTCATTTAATATTAACGAACATATACCCCACTCAGGACAGTGACATCTTGGTCTGCTTCGAAGTACTCCTATTGATCCTGACCCATAACCCTAACACCAAGATAACACTTAAATGAAAATAACATATCAGTTAACACAGGTCATGGAAATTGTGGTCTGGTGAGGACTGACGGAAAAGTACAGAACTTTTTGCTCTATATTGTTACGTTGGGGACCATATAAACAACAGGCACCCAACAATTTATCGAATTGGAAAGGACGTATTTCGATTCTTCACCGAATGCATCATCTCGTTTGCAACGAGCCTTTAATATCTATTTTCAATTTCAATTTCAATTTATTTGTTATTATTGAATGAAACATTCTAAAACAGTATTCCTATTATAAATTTTGAATAATGTCTCTTTCTTTTTTTATATCTAGTTGCTTTTTATCACAACTTTGATTTGGATCGTAATTCTACGATAATCAGTGTTTATTTCCGATCGTGCTGTTTACCCGTTGCAGCAAAATTAAGATGTTGGGTAAAAATTGGTTAAAAATATTAATAGAAATACGGTTCGGTTTTACGAGGATTCATTAAGATAAAATAGAATGGAAAGTTACGACATATTTTACCTCACCGACTTGAAGAATCCTAACATAATATCGATTTGAGAGGAGCGAAGCATATCGATCTAAACTGGTTATGAAAAGCTTGGTCAGGTAGCATTAACGAATAAGCACCAAATGCTATGTTCTTTCGTTTTCCTTTCTTCAAACATTTAACATTATTAGCCCCTTCATCGGGCTATGTTGCAAGAATCTGACAACTCAACTGATAAGGAACATAACTAAAAAGATATACAGGACTGATCGTACGAGAGAAAAGTTGTAATGTTTGATTTTTCCAAGTTAAGTATAACTGAGAGGAGCACATAGTCGCCATGTAAATGCCGATTTCTTTAGCGTTTTCTAAGCGATCCGAGTGTTATCTCATCTGTTTGAACTTGCAGACGACAACTATTGATCGCAAGGAAAAGTATTTCTTTTATATTCTCTACTTTGTAATCTAATTTCTATTTACATTTGAGCTCTTTTTCTCAGTGTCAGCTGCGTCAACCGAGTGCCACTGATAATAGAGTTGAGTCTCTTTAGCCCGGCAACCCAAGGAAAAAACGCTGTAAAATAGAATTTTGAAAATACTATTATGTCATAAATCGTAGCAGTTTATCGATTTTTAACGATTTTTTTTTTATTAATGGCGTCGAAAATAGAACGATATATTTTTGATACAAATCATATAATACAAAACCATCATCTGTACATATTGATACCATTGTCACTTTTCTGTGCAGATGTCTCGTCGCTTTTCACGCTATTCCGAACCGATATATAGAATTATAAAATACAACTGTGGTATCGCCTAATGTAGACCTTCGTTGACTGGTGACATGAATATGAGTTACCACTATAGAGGTGAAATGAATCAGGTTTGCCGTATTGTCAGTCAGTTAAATTGGGTAGGAGGGTATCGGATAACTAACAAGCAAAAATCACTTCACAAAGGGCCTAAATCGTAGATCACTGTGACAAGCAAATCGCAGATGTATTGAAAAAGCATACACTAGGCTACAATTAAAAAAATATTTAGTATTTCAATATCTGTTATATAATTTCATTAATCTAATATTCAATATAATACGATCCCGAATTTTTTTCCAGCTAAAAGAGTAATATAAATTATTCTTTCATGACGGCTAAGTTGGAATCTGATAAAACACAAAAAATAAAACTGTTTTTAACTAGTTACACTTGGTTTGAATTTACGTGAAAATCCCAAATCTGTATGTTTATCGTTTTGTTGCCCTATAGACGGAGACATTCACTGAGATTTACCAGACCACGCTATTGTGAACCCCACGGAGCCAGTGCTTTCGAAACTTATCTAATTAGTCACACCATCTCATGTTTTGTCGCCTCGGGTTATGCCTGTAATCTGTAGGGATCCACATTGTGCGTTATGATGTCCAGCTGTTTTCTGTCATTCTCGAAACATGACCATCACGTAGCAATTTAATTTTTTTTTCATGGATTCTATGATATCTCAGATCCCTGTCTTTCCCCTTTTATGTCGTGCAATGGGTTCTATGCTATAATTATCATAAAGAAATTATTCGTATTTAGTTATGGTTTTAATTGGATGAATAAAAAAAGTTATAACATTAAAAAAAAAACAAAAACAGAACAATGATTACATATCTAATTCATGCTAAAATAAATTCATTTGATGCTGACTTATATTTTGAGTTCACTGGTTCACTTAGAACCGTGATTAGGTTTCAACACATTAGATTGAATGAGTATTTATCAACCCCTAAATCGCGGTTCAAACTGCAGTTTGGAACCGAATCGAACAACCTTCATAGCAGATTAGCATTTCAATTGGGGTAGATTAAAAACGTTATGAACCATGGGAATAGCTGGACTAAAGACCACCGGATTTCCACAATTTATTTAGAGAAACACAACCAAAATTATCAACTTTAGTTTTCAAGTTGGTCAGACCCTCTGTTTGTATGAGATATCGTTGCTAATCTAAAGGTGATTTTTGAATTTTTGATTCCGGAAGTCACTTACAAATTTGAAAAATTGAAGAAAAATCTCAATTATTCACAATGGACTAAGCGTAACAATATATATATATATATATATATATATATATAAAAAATCTGAACATCGTCAACACAGTATTCACAAATTCGAGAGAGAAAAAAACAACGTCCAAAAAATCGTCCAGATTGGAAATCCTCGTCAGGCTGGCTACGCATGTATGTATCACGTGTGCAGGCCACACCAATAAAAATAGAGGACTGAAAATTCAAACGTTGACTTCTTGCCGTGTTTATCAAAAGGCGTATTGATTTGTTCTTTCGAAAATCTCACCCGATATAGCTTTTTAAATGGGGGGGGGGGGTTATCATATAAATTTATTTTGAATCGATCCCTTACATTGTGACTAGCAGCATTCACACTTGTTTAAAAAGAACAAAACAAAAAAACAAAATACGACGAGAGAAATGATTTATTCATTAATTACTCCTTTTTTCCCTGACTTTTTAATTAATCTCTCCCAGACTAGATGCCATTAAAAGACGATGGTAATTTGACGGGTTCTATTGAGTGACCAACCAAACTTGTATACATTTCTTTCAAACTATATTCATTTTTTTCCCTCGAAAAATTGTTTTGTTCCTGATGCGGTAATCAAATAAAATAATAGTTTTTGCGTTATCCAGGCGATTCAAGTGTTTCTCCATCTGTTCGTTTGAACTTGCAGACGATAACTATTGACTAAAGGAAAATATTTCTTTACTGTCTCAGACTTCATGATCTGATTTCTATTTGCCTTCAGGATTTTTTTTGCAGTGTTGGCTGAGTCAACCAAGTGCAACTGATAATATTTGGTAGTTACACATGAAATGTCATTTTTTTTTCATATCCTGTAATGGTTCTCAAACTGTGTGAATGAAACACCTGCTTCTAAGATGGCTTCGTGTTCGTCTTCCAAACCTATTAATTTCTTTGGCAGCCCACGTTACTTAGATAATAGATATACTATTTTTTTTCAATGATAGTTCAGGCAACGAAATATGTGTCAAGTCTAAACTGTTAGATTCTGTCAAGGTTGAAATAGATGCATCAGCTTTTGGTGACACAGCCAGGGTAGGTAAGGTAGTCATGGGAGAGTGGTGAGTTCAAGTGCTCTCCCAGCCTGTATCTCTTGAACTGTAAATGCCTATAAGACTATACTTTGTCCACCGTGAACAATTCCCAGAGAAAATATACTGATGAAAGAAAGCGGCTCGAATTAAATAGAAACACTCCCGAAATAAGAATTATGCCTTGAGTTTTTTCTACAAATACATTTACATTACCATATATATATACTCAATATGATCCTAGGACAATCTCCACGAGATCCTCAAAAGAGGAGGAAATCAAGCAAAGAATCAGGATGGCAAGCCTTCCGCAGAGCAAGCTCAACTTTCAAAAGCCAGACGATCCCAATAATTTAAAAAAAGAAGAGTATACAAGCAATTCATCCTCCTGATAGTCACTTATGGAGTTGAAACATGGAACTTAACTAAGAGATTGACCCGCAAACTGAGAACCATGCTATGTGTGCATGAGAGAATCATGCTCAACCTCACATGGAGAGATCATAAGACTGCATAGTATATCAGGAAGAAAACGGGAGTCAGAGACATCATCGAATCAATTAAAAAAACTGAAATGGCAATGGGCAGTCCATGTTGCAAGACAACCAATGGACATCACGACTCACAACATGGATCCCCAGAAACCATATGCCAAACTGAGGCTGCCAAAAAATACCAGATGGAGAGATGAACTAGACAAATTCAGAAAATACTGGCTCCGCGACGCCCATGATGGAGAATTGTGGTGGATCTTAAGGAAAGTCAGTGTCCAACGATGGACGTTAAAAGACCGATGATGATGATGATGATGATGGATATACTTGCATTGCAATGGGACAGAGCACAGAGAAGAGTGGGTTTGTGCCTTTTGCAAAAGAGATCAGTATGACATGCTATTGCTGGAGTTTAGAGTTCGTCCAGTTCATTCTGCACGCTGTTAACCGTTACGCTACCTCTCACTTTATCCATACAACGAATTGATTGAATAACTTTTTCCTTTCGTTGAATTGGGTCAGTACGTAGAGTACCCAGATATACTGAATATCTTGAGAACCTGTGATGCGAATTTGATGTTACTTGGCAACTGCTTAAGGGGGACCTTATTCAGCAGGCATTGACATACACTCTCCCTTGGGATTATCCAGTCGTCAGTGGGCTTGTGTGCTGTGAGACCATCGGATTTACAATTACCGAGCCTGCCCATCCATATTTTCAAGTTGGGCTGATCGGCTGGCCGGCTATGTATGTATTAATGTGACACGTGTATGGGGCCACACCAATAGAGCTAGAGGGCTGAAATTAAATATTTAGCCCTTATTATGTATGAGGAAAAATTTTTTTCTCGTCCTTTTTGACCCCATTACTTAGTTTTTGGTGAAAGGCTCAATTTGCAGTGCAAGTTTAGACTAAATTGCTGATTTAGTTTGTGTCTGGTAGTATTCATACTTCTTTTTATTCTTAGTTATCACTTCCCCACACGTTGGCTGCGGTAACTTACTCATCAATCACCACCTTTTCCTTTTTTTGATTGACCATCCCAAACGTAGCGCTTTGCAAAGGGACGTTGGTCTCGCGAAGGTCTCTATGAAATGACTAACCAGACATGCTCATTTGATTAAAATTACTGATAGATTTTCATAAGTTCTGACTACTTTTAAAAAAACCTTTAACTTCAAGAAATAAATCGATTAAAAAAAGCAATAACGGACTCAATTATAAGCAGTGATAATAGCACCAATAAGTCTGAGTAAAGGGTGGGTTTAAAAGTGGTCATGGCAGCCAGGCGTAACCTGGGCTTCTCACTCGTTGAGGAACGTGCCTGAGATCGATCCTCAAGTGAAACTTATTATTTATTTCTGTTCGCGCAATCTTTCCGTTACCGTGAAAACAAACGGCCAGCATTTATAGTTGTGTAAATACAACTAAAATGGAAAAGAAAATAGTGTAGAAATGTATTTATTAATTAAAATAAAATAATCCCGTGCACATTTGGTGACACTTATCAAATTTGCTCTGTCAGTATGACGGCATCCTGGCGATCTGTTTATTGAGAGTTCCAATCCTGGTAGGGAAGTGAGGGTTTTATACATTGATTTGTACACAACATTTTGATGAGGGTTGTATTCGTTGTTATCACAGTAGGATAACGAGGTAAATTCTGGGCTTTTTGTAAGAATTTGACAAAAATTAAGATGAAGGTAAAAAATCGTTGTGAAAACTAATATGAAAAAATATTCATGTTACGCAATTTCTTTCGAGTCAGTCATTCACCGAAAAATTCATCACCGCATCTTCTTCTTCTCATAGAATAAAAACATCTGCTTCAAAAACACGGGCTTTATGTTCAATATTCATTCGCATGAATTTCTATCGATGTCTACATTACTTACATAATAAATATTCATTATTTTTTTTCAACGATTGCAACGGAATCCATGTCAATTGTGAATGGGTGTCAATAGAGGTGATAGAAAAATTGGAAATGTATCTATGAAATCTTACTTTTGCTGTTTATCTCACTGTCTGTAACAATATGAAAGGGGATACTTTCACTGATAATTATGTCTACCTCCCATTTGTACAATGGATTCGTCTACTTGAACGATTTTGAATATATATATATATATATATATATATATTTATATATATATATTTGTGCGTGTGTGTATGTGTATATATATATATACACACACATACATACAGTAAACATTATGTATATGTATATATATATATATATATATATATATATATATATAATGTGTACTGTATGCATGTGTGTGTATATATATACATATATATATACACACACGCACACACGCACACACACACACATATATACATATAAATATATATAAATAGTAAAATGTAAATAAATCGTAGAATGTATCGAATACTCAATGAAATAAATCCATTACATTTCAGAAGTGGCTTTATATTATTGATATATTATATTATGTTATACTGCTAGCCTGATTTGTACCACATATACTCTGTGTGTGCGTATATATATATATATATATATATATATATATATATATATATATATATATGTATGCGTATATATATATATGTATGTGTATATATATATATATATATATATATATATATATATATATATATATATATATATATATATAACCAGCAATTGTAAGTCTACTGCTAGACAAAGGCCTTTCCCTTCTACTTCAGTCATGGTCGCAATTTTGCCAATTTCTGCCATGTCTTACTTGGCAAACCTTTTTATCTCATCGCACAATCTTATGTCCGGTATTTTCCTACTGAGTTCACTATCCTTTGAGCCTAAAATGAATTAGCATATATATATAGAATTATAAATTGCCTTATATCATATATAAACTCTTATTTGTAATGATATCCCACCATTAGACGGAGTACGTATCGCTCACTGTAGACAACGTAAATAGAATGAACGATTGAGGAAAATTGGGCTGATGCAGAAATCGAATCTGCAACCGATAGGGTAGACGCATAAACGGAGCGTTGCTCTTACCACTGAGCTAAAACAGCCACCGGTAATGCATGGGACGATTGCAGAATTCGAGTAGGTGTCCCATCTTCTTTATTCATTCTATTTACATTGTTTATGGCGAGTGACACATTAATCGTGTAATGACGGGGAATCATTTCAAATAGGAGTTTCTATATGATAGAACGCAATTCATAATCAATTTGTCGGATCATAAAAACCCATTTCTTTATATATATGTATATATATATATATATATATATATATATATATATATATATATATATATATATATATATATTTGTATAATATGATATTATATAATGATATAAGATATGTAATATAATTACAATATATAATGTAATTATGATATGATATAAACATAGGATATATAATATAATTATGATATATGATATAGTATAATATGATATATAATGATATATATATATATATATATATATATATATATATATACATATATATATATAAATATAGACCATTTTATTCTTCACACTATATATATGTATATATATATTCTAACTGATAAACGCGTCCGTGGAACGAGTCTTCAGCTAGTATCATTTATAATACTGAATATGTTGACAGTTTCGGTTGAAGCATAGATATATATTCGTAATGCAAGTATATCATCAATAGAGAGGGAAGAATTGAAAATAAAGAATTTCATTTTAATTCAAGTCTTAAGCTACGTCGAATTACATTTTCCCCAATACGCAAATGTAAGAGGCTTGATTAACAATGAAAATATTGCAAAAATCATTTAATTTTGAACTGAGAAAAAAAAATTAGTCTTTAAAAGCAAATGAAATAAATCAGACCGTTGGGAAAACCTAGTTGTAACATAGCCAGTTTTTGAGTAATCTCAGCAGAGGAGAGAGAGAGAGAGAGAGAGAGAGAGAGAGAGAGAGAGAGAGAGAGAGAGAGAGAGAGAGAGAGAGAGAGAGAGAGAGAGAGAGAGTCCTCCAACCGTGGTATCTTCATGGGAAATTAATTATCTTTTCTTTTCAGAAAAGAATTTATGCACTTTCTTCCTAGCTCAAGGCCACTTTTTTCCCCCTTAAGAAAGATAATTTTGAAAATTTCATTCCATATTAATATTTTCTTTTTGTGGGGATCACAATTCAGGTTTTAACCGCTAACTGCAGTTGATGGAAACTCTCTGGCTGACTGAACAAAATGTCCGTTTTATTGCTGCTGGTGGCAACACAGTTCTATCTGTGAGTCAGAGCCTTTATCTTGCAATATATAACTTGCAAGGATTATTTTGCAATCCCTTTCTTGCAATGGACAAGATCTTTTCTTTTTCATCTTTCAATGTATAACTTTACCTCTTGGCCCCGTTTTGTTGTCAATTGGTTGATAAATGTCTTATATCTGTTCCTGCTTCTTGCACTTGATCAGTCGGACTCGAAATTCAAATTTTCTGCTCCATCTCTTAATTTATTTATCTTTATTTGTTAAGAATGTATCTGTGGGCATCTCCGTAAACAAGTTAGATTAAAGATATGTATTCAACATTGAAATAGACGTTTATCCATGTAATAGAAATTTATCAAACTTGAGAGAGAAATTACTCAGCCAAGAGAACCATGAACCAGTTTCATTTTATTCATCCGCAAGGAAAATTTGTACTTGCAAAACGTAATTGTAGAAACTAAAACATAACCAACAAGAATATTTGAACATAAAGAGGAAGATAAAAATATTAATCAAGTGGCATCGAATAGCTTTTTATAACGGCATGTAAGGTTTCTTGTAGAAGACGTAGCTTGATACATGTCCCGTCTGCTTTGACTTATTAAACATTAGAAATCGGAAAACCATTCATTATTATTCGGACTATCCTCATCTTGGTAGTTTTTCATACAACGTTTCGGCCGTTACACTCTACGGCCTTCATCAGGTATCATCTGGTAGGTGTGGGGGAAGTAACGAACCGAACCTTTTATTTAACCGACGGGGGTATATAGACTACGCTATGTGTCCATGTGGTTAGAGAATCATACAGAATTGCTGCAAGTAATCTAAAGGTTCTAGGTTCAATCCCAGTGTGAGAATAATAATTTGAAAATACTACTACTGCTAAGAGGAGAGTGCAGTCTATATACCCCCGTCGGTTAAATAAAGGTTTCGGTTCGTTACTTCCCCCAAACCTACCAGATGATACCTGTTGAAGGCCGTAGAGTACAACGGCCGAAACGTCATATGAAAAACAACCAAGATGAGGATAGTCCGAATAATAATAGAAATAATAATAATGATACCTCATCTCAAAAATTCAGAGAAGCACCATTTAATATCTTGAATTTTTCCATTCAAGTCTCCTCTTGTCCTTTTCCCAAACTAAGTAGTCATACCTGACTTTTCTAGACTCTCCTTATAACTTAAATCTCCCGGGTCACTTATCATAGCTGGTTAATTCGTAGGTTTTATTTCAACGAAGGCTTTACCTAATTATGTCACGGAACGAACGCTTCGGGTAATATCACTTAGTAGAATACGTTGATGGTCATAGCTGTTGAATGAGACGATAAGGCCACGAGATAAGCCCCGAGAAAGATATGTCAACGAGAGTAATCGCATCAGGAGGAAGTAAATGTTAGAATTTATTGAAATAACCTGAAGTTATTTGTCTGTTTGACTATCGTCTGCACAGCCTAATATATAGGAATCTACTTCGTAAAATTACTATCTGTTCTTGCCCATGAGAAGCTTTAATCTTTCAATTGCTTTCGCATTACTAAGTCAATACAAGGAACTATTGATATGTGTAAAATGGGAATGCTATAGAGCCATTCCATGGAAACTTATACAACAATAGGAGATATTTTTCAAATGGTATGAAACTTCTGAGAAAATCAACTTTCTTTAATCGGGGTGTGCACTGATGGAGGTTCAGTTATGCTTGGTTTGTGATTTCGTTTCTTAACAGGCATGTAAGAAAAAATCTGGTATAGCTGTGATTTTCAACTTTTTTCATCTCACGACTCAGTGAGGTGGACACTTGTATGGACGAGGCACGCCGTCATTGTTCTGGGATAGATTCGATCAGTAAAAAGAAGATGAATTATAACGTGTCATAAGTTGGATAAACTAATAACTTATTATCTTTTTTTATTGCGAAAAGCATATTGCTGATCATGGTTTTCAAAAGATTTTGAAAGTTTTGTGCACATTGGTTATCGCTATACATTGAAGTACCAGTAATGTCAAAACGTATTTTAATTTTTGTATCCATTTCGGGAACACTCTCCCGAGACCCATGTTTGAGGGATGATGGGTCCTCATTCTTCAAAACTGCCATGGCATGCCTAGGATGCTTCGCAGCACATTAACGTGCCGCAAGTCATTGGTTTAAAATCACCGTCCAATAGGTACACATAGCTTCCTTCTTTGTGAAGCCTGAACATTCATCCTGGTTGAAATGAAGTATGTCATGAATCTTGCTAAGAAGGTATTCAACTTCAGAACTGGATCCCCTTCGAACAACCGTACGTGAGTAAAGGTTCTGAATATCCAGTCCCATTTCAAGCTTTCTTAGTGAACAATGAATGGCACCAACCTTAAACACAAAATAAAAAAAATCAACATTATCACGCACCATGGAATCTTTATAGCCGCAGTCGACCTCTAGAAATGTACAACCTCTTCCTCTCTCTCCTACTTACCAGCCTCCTGTACCTCAAAACACTCTAATCATTGATAACTCAGGGCTATATTTTTTATCTTAAGGCCTTGGGGACGCTAAAAAAAATCCTATGATAATCATTGGTAGTTGCTTCTTTGCTTTATGCCATTTCGGCTTGCGAACGTTTTCTCTTGAACGCTCTACTCTCAGATAGTGGGGAAACTTTTTACATCAGAAAAGAATTGTTTTATTCTGCTGATTTTCTTTCTTTGGAAACCCATTAATAAAGGGAGGAAAAAAAAATTGCCAGATTTTATTTCGTTCGATAGATAAGTATATAAGTGAAATCATAAATGCGTGTAGGCTTTAACAGATCATTAAAATACGATCCAATGAACAAAACCACTCTCAGTAAGTACAACACACTCATGTGTAGGTGTTTAAGTAGGTAAAAACGCTGGATGGGATAAATATAGTTGTATATAAATAGACAGAGTGAGTAAGTGTCAGACAGACAAAGATATGAACAGATCAATTGACGGAAAGTTGTTAGAATAACAAACGTAGATAAATCCATGTCTACTTAAATAGATATGGAAGATATAAGCTAATTACGTTTGTCTGTTTTTATCAGTGTCTAGTACACCCGAATATTTGACTGTTCGCGCATGATAAGTGCCCAAAGAGCCATTCAAAAAGTTAGGAAAATCGGATTCAAAGTTTGACGAACTATCGCTCGTGATATTTCAGTTATTTTTAGAGTTTTGAAGCTTGAACACTCTGCACTCAGATGCACGATTATGATGCATTGTACATTAATGGATTTTAAATACTTACAAAGTTACAAAGCATAAGTGAGTTTTCTTGTTTTTTCCCCACACTCTCAAACAAACAAACTAATAAACGAATAAACAAACAAACAAAAGCTCCGATGTATTGCTCATTCATGCTACAAATGAGACCCTCAAAGGAAGAAAAAAATCAAGCGAAGAATCACACTAGAATGGCAAGCCTTTGCAGAGCAAGCTCAATCTTCAAAAAAAAAAAGAAGACCCCATTAATCCTAAAAAGAAGAGTATACAACCAATGCATCCTTCTAATAGTCACTTATGGAGCTGAAACATGGAACCCAGCCAAGAGATAGATCCGCAATTCGAGAACTACGCAATGTGCACATGAAAAAATTATGCTGGGCCTCACATGGAGAGACCACAAGACTGCACAGTACATCCGGGAAAAGACAAGAGTCAGGGACATCATAGAATCCATTAAAAAGCCCAAATGGCAGTGGGCTGGCCATGTTGCACGAATGGTGGACAACCAATGGACATCACGACTCACGACATGGATCCCCCGAGATCACATGCAGAACCGAGGCCGGCAGAATATTAGATGGAGAGACGAGCTAGACAAATTCAGAAAGTACTGGCTCCGCGACGCCCATGATAAAGAAGTGTGGTGAATCCTGGAGAAAGTCTACGTTCAACGATGGACGTTGAAAGGATGATCATGATGATAATGATGATTATGCATTTTAAAATCAAGGCTCCAAAATG
This sequence comes from Thysanoteuthis rhombus, assembly GCA_963457665.1. Taxonomy (NCBI): domain Eukaryota; kingdom Metazoa; phylum Mollusca; class Cephalopoda; order Oegopsida; family Thysanoteuthidae; genus Thysanoteuthis; species Thysanoteuthis major. The sequence goes on from OY735224.1 coordinate 10,286,725, forward strand.
AAAGTAAAATGAGCATCCGAACCGCAACAATAATAAAAATACCGTAAGTGAAACATAATACGTGATTTTGACCAGAGGTTCAACATAAAACAAATCACTGATAATGTTTAAAATGATGTATACATATGAGATTCATTGTTATAAAAATTACATTGAAGAGCGTTCAAGCTTTGATGATATGCGCTTAATGATCCATAACTAAAAAAATTGAGAAATTCGGACGGACTTTTGCTATTTTTAAAAAGCCTTAAGCTGCAATATTCAGTTGTTTTGGGTTTAGGCTCCAAAATAAGATCAACTGTGCATTGAATCTGATTTTCTCAATCTTTTTAGAAATGCCTCGTTGAGCACTTATCATGTGCAGTCACTGATCTATCTATATATCAAACTATTTATCAATCTATCCATGTATCTATCCATCCATCCATCCATCTATCTATCTATCTATCTATCTATCTATCTATCTATCTAACCAGCTAAGTCTGTTCATATATATGTATGTTCATAACTATCTAAATCGTGTCGTTACGCTTGTTATCGTACAGATATCTGAGTTGAGCAATTTTTAGGCTGGTCAATACTAAAATGAGTGACCTTCAGGGACTACCAGCTGGGGAGGTATCCCCTGTATGCATGATTTTATCCAATCACATTGAGCATTTCTATTCTTTGGACCCCAAGAGCACCATACTAAGCGCCCAGGCACAGCAGCTCAAAGTCTTGAAGCTGCTAAGACCGTTTGTCAAGACGAAAAATGGCCATACACGAAGATAGAAAATGGAGCTTTCCATACCCTGGAAAAGTGTAAAAGACCTCAACAAAACATAAAAAATTCATGACACTGCCTACAAAAAAAAATCCACATAGTTGCCATGTTTGGAAAGATTATCAGAGCGTGATCCGTCAACACTATCCTACAACCCCCCGCCCAAAACACGTGCTTATCTACTGAAAATATACAAGATAATCCAAGGTACACACGCCATTGGTCATGACTGTAAGTACGGATAAAGTCACTTCTGCAGGGACCGTTAAGCAGTGCAATCAGGGGTCACAGCAAGAGGCTACAAATCGAATCAGCCATCGGGTTTAGAAAGCACTCTTCTCAGATATAACCTACCTAACTGGAGCAAGTTATTGAAACCACAGTCTATTATCTAAACATGAAAATGCTCAGATCAAATCTTAGAAAAGATCTTGGACACAAAATGCTTGTGAATGAATTCACAAACTAAAAAATGAACTACTATAAAACTCAATTGACTGACATTACTAAGCTGAGGTACAAATTGAGATACAAACACTCATATTTAATTTTTCCTTCAGGGGTGAATATCGATCTGCTATTTCGAACATTATACTTCTAAAACATAGGATGAGATTTCAAGTCGGCTACGGACTTATTGATCTACTATTACCCTTCAGCGCACTACACCGACATGACAAGGGATTTCACATATTCTGTCCATTTTTGACGTCTCGTCCGGAAAGTAAAACATCAGTCCCCTTCCCTCTCTGAACTCAAGGATTTCCTTGGAAAAGTTCAAGACCTCTGACACGATTAGGGAAAATGCGATGAGGGAGTTGATGGTGATCACAAAAGACTTTGCAGACACTTTTCGAAAAAAGAAAGATCTGTTGATATACATTTTTGAGGTCTTTAGGGGAGTATTCTGAATGGAACGAAGGCGCCATTGTCCTAGGTATGCTATTTCGTTAATATAATCATCATCATCAGAAAGCACTACCAGCATTTAGCGTTCGTCGTTAGACATAAACGTCCCCCCGAGATTTGCCAGACCTCATTATCATTGACGTCGAGGAGCCAATACTTTCTGAACTTGTTTCTAGTTTATTCGCCACCTTTTTTGCCGGTCACAATTAATATCACATAGCTGGTTACTTTCCGGACAGATCAAAAGAAAACTAATTGAACAATAAGCAAAGAAAAAAAATATTGGAGCGGGCAACGTTTAAATCTCTGCCCTTAAGCTATCTGCAATGATTAAGTACCACTTCAGTTCGAAGGAAGACGTTTAGCCGCTTGTAATAGAAATAGAATGAAATGCCCTACGGTCTTTTAGGAAATTTCTCAACTGCCTCTTCAATGGAATTGGTTAATCAATAAGTGGGACGATGGAGCGTTTCTTTATAGTTTCTTGCACGACAAGTGGACATGGCAGCGAAATAAATGTCAGGGTCCTTGTTGTGGTTTTCTTTTTTTTGCAGTGTGAGGTGAAGTGAGGGAAAGGATCCTCATGGCTCCATCGAAGTTTAACCATTGAAGGTTTCATCAAATGAAATAGCAAACGAGCAAGGTTTCGAATTGAATATATGTACATAATTATCTAAATCGAGTCGTTACCCTCGTTATCGTACAGATATCTGAGTTGAGCAATTTTCAGCTTGGTCAGTACTAAAATGAGTGACTTTCAAGGAATACCAGCTGGGGAGGTGTCCCCTGTAACCATGATTTTATCCAACTGCATTGTGCACTTCTATCCTTTGGACGCCTACAGCACCATACTAAGCCCCAAGGCACAGCAGCTCAAAGTTTTGAAGCTGCTAAGACCGTTTGTCAAGACGAAAAATGGCCATACATGAAGACAAAAAATGGAGCTTCCCAGTGGTTGTCATTGCTTCTTGTGAGAACAAAATTTCTTTATTCTTTTGATGAAATACTTGATAAAAAACAACTTTTCAAACATTTCTATAATCCGTCGCAGGCACTTCTTTCTTTATTATTATCACGTTTTTCATGTTTTCAGTTTGATTGAGAAATTTTGTTTTTCAGAATTTTGCCGCGATCTCAGTGCATAATACCTGTTCTGATATGAGGTGAAGAAGAAAAAGAAAGAGAAGAATAAGAAAAAAATGAGGAAGCAGAAGACGAAGAAGGAAGAAGAAGGAGAAAAAGAAGGAAGAAGAAGAAGGAAGAAGAATAAAAAGATGAGGAAGCATAAGACAAAGAAGGAAGAAGAAGAAAAAGATGGAGAAAAAGAATAAGGAAGAAAAAGACGGAGAAGGAGAAGAAGGAGAAAAAAAGAAGGAAGAAATAAGAAGAAGAAGGAAAAAGAAGAAAAAGGAAGAAGAAGAATAAGAAGAAGGAAGAAGAAGAAGAAGAAGAAGAAGAAGAAGAAGAAGAAGAAGAAGAAGAAGGATGATGATGAGAAGAAAATGGAAGATATCGAAGGGTGAAAGATGCAGTCCATGTATTTCAACAGACTTTGGCTCAAAGAAGAACCCTGGTCTCTACGTGAAACCGTTATATTACAAATGTTACATCGTTCCATAGACAAGCGCAATAAGGAATACAAATAACCCTATGGTAACTTTTCAACATTGTTATAATCAGTCTCTGGCTCTTATTTCTTTATTATTATTGTTTTAGTGCTTTTAATTCGATTGAGAAATTTTTTTCAGAATTTTGTGGCGATCTAAGGCGCTGAGACGATCGCCTCGTTGGCCAAGTGCGTAATGCCGGTTCTCATAAGAGCTGCATGAGAAGAAGAAGAAGAAGAAAAACAAGGAGGAGGAGAAGACGGAGAAGGAAATGGAAGAGATCGAAAGGGCAAAGATGCAGTCCAAGTTGTATTTCAACGGACCTCCACTCAAACGAGGAAGAATCCCGGTCTGTACGTAAAACCGTTTTATTACAAATGTTATATTGTTGCATGTACATGTGCTCCTCAAAAAAGGCATACGTATACTCCTATGGTTACTTCTCTGTACTACCCGAAGTTCGTGAGATTTGAAAAATATTCACGGTATGAATTAATTTTTTCACCAGTTCCGTTGCGTATGACAAAGGTGCTCAGTGAAGCACGAGCCTATATTACTCGAAAAAACAAACAAACTTGGATCAGTGCAACTGAAATTCCGTCCTCGTCTTTATAGTATTGTGTTAACTAAGTTTGTAAATAATAATAATAATGATGATGATGATGATGATGACAACGGTGACAAAATTATCATTATTATTATTTTTATTATTATTATTATCATTATTATTATTATTATTATTAATGATAATAATAATAATGATAATAATTGATAACAATAATAGTGATAATAATAGTAATAATAAACGAAATATATAATCAAAACAGAAAACAAACTACACAGGGAACCCAAAAGACGAATACAAAATGTCGTAGATGAGAGATCATGGACACGGTTACGCAATGGAAACCTGAAAAGAGATACGGAATCTCTCATCATAGCAGCCCAAAACAAATGCATCAGAGCAAACTATATCGAGGCAAAAATCAACAGAACCGAAACAATCAGCAAATGCTGCCTGTGTGGAGAAAGGGGAATTGAGATCACAAAAATGTGGCATTTTGAAACTGAAATGATAAGGGGACCCTCAGGTCATTATAAGGGGAGTTGACAAATATGTAAGTTGGATACCAGGAGACCTAAGCATCTATGAAACACAGATAATTGTTTCCTCAGCCACCACCCATATCCTTCGAAATGCACTGTCCATTTAAATATCATGTCTTTTATACAACTATGCGCTGTCTCTTGTGTAGCCTCATCTTGTAATGACCCCCACTTTGTTAGGAAACTAAAAAATAACAAAACAAAACCCCAAAACAACAACCCTACCCCCCCCCCCAAAAAAAAAAAAAACTACCACAAAAACGAGAAGCCTAGCGTCTTTCAAGTCATAACATCGTTTTTTAAATTTCTAGCTGAAACTTGGAGTGCAATGAACACAACCAAACATCAAATAAAAAGCATTCATAATAATGACATGTAGCAACACTGAGAACCTAACCACCAAACTTCCAACCAATAGCTTATTGGACTAATCCAGTGACAACAACAACTACTACTACTACTAGAAGACAACGAATTAGTACGCATGGCTATCTTGGCGGTTACTTTAAAATGTAAGACTTTCCATGTCTTAATGGTGTCAAAATCGTTTCTTACTATGTGTTCTTGGATTTGACCACTGAAAGCGAACTATATTCGTCAGTGGATTTGAATACTTGAAGCGAACTCTTCTTGTCTGTGAATACGATTATTGAAAATGAACACTATTTGTTGATCTGACTGCTCGTAATCTTTCAGTAATATTGTATAATGACGAAAATTGCTTTGCTGTGAATTTAGTGATAGATTCTGAACATCTGAAACGTAGACACACCTTCCGTAGAACAAGTTCAAGCTTCAAAGATAAAATATGCCATTAGTCCTAAAAAGAAGGGTATACAACCAATACATCCTCTCGATAATCACCTATGGTGCTAAAACATGTTACTTCACCAAAAGACTAACCCTTATACTGAGAACCATGAAACATGCATTTGAGAGAATCAAACTCAGCCTCAAGACACAGGAAAAAAAGGAGTCAGAGAAAATAAAGAATTAAGTGGCAAGCTAAAATGGCAATGGGCTGGTCATTTTGAATATCAGACAATCCGCTGATATCACGACCCACACTATGGATCTCCAGAGATTGCATGCGAGACCGTAGCCGTCAGAAAATAAGATAGCGAGAAGAACTAGACGACTTCAGAAAGTATTGGCTCCGCTATGTCCATGATAGTGATGTCAGGCGAATCTTGGGGAAGGTTTATGTCCAACGACAGACGCTAAAAAGCTGCTGCTGATGATGATTCAAATGTTTTTCAATCACAGGACATTAGTTTTACACCAATGGATCAACGCTGTAACGTCCCTCTTTGTATAGGTATATTTCCTACCAAAGATGTTCCAAGCTTACCAATTGTTACTTACCTGAAAATATTTCCAAGGACGTACACATTATTCTAAACGTTTGACAACACCTGCAGACAATGAACAGTGAACAGCAATATCTTACCTCATTCCATAGACGATTGATCCGTTTCCGAAGAGCCTGATCATTTTGTTTTTCTCTGTGATATCGTGAAGGAAAGAGTTTTTGTCATTGGCGAAGAATGTGTCTGGAACCCAGATTTTCTCAGCAAAATCTCCTGTCAGGGTGAGATTATCATTCGAGTCGTTCGAGTAGACTAATCGTTCGTCCGTCCAATACTGATTGAGATACATTGTAATGGTGTAATCCTGAAAGATAAGAAAAGATTTACACGGATTAGTTCATTTTTCTCTTCATAATCTTTCATTATCGCGTAGTTGTTTACCTCTGCCGTCAAAGAACGGCGACAGTATTTGAACACTTTTATAATTGCATTGTACTTAAATAGATTAAAAAAGCAGGTCCGGTAAGACATAACAGAAAATCGCGATGCAACCTCGAACATAGCTATCTTTTTCTTCTCTGTCGAGGAATGATGGGAACTATGTCTGTTCATACCTGTCCCTTGTCCTCCATGCTTTCTCTCTCTCTCTCTCGATTTTGACCATTCCTCCTTTCAACATTTCCTATTTTCTTATCGTTTGATATTATGATGTAGGTCTCTCGGTCAGAAATTGTAATATCTTTTGACATAATGTCGTGTTGAGGGTGATCAATAAGAAAAACTGGAAAAATCGGTGATCAATGAATGAGTTACTCCTCTCGCCAATTGGGGCAGAGATCACTAAAATGGTCTTAATTAAAAGACAACAGAGAGGCACAAATTTTAATTTTTAATATGAACTTAAATTCCAAATTAAACCCCCTAAAAATCTCCTTGGGCATGGGTAGAACTGACATGATAAAGAATGTCTTCTCAAATCTTTGGTCCTCTTGCTACATTGGTGAGGGTGTTTGCGTGATTCATTCATAGTCAGCCAGACCAGTTTGAGTATTTGTAGAAACCTATATTGATAGTTTTGATAAAAATTTTGGTTGACAGTTCCTGACATTATGTCCATTTACAACAAGAATAGACTAAGATTTTTTGTGCATTGGAAAAAAATAAGGGAGACGACTCTATAATTAGGATGAGAACCATGCAATGTGCACTGGAGAGGATAATGCTCAACATGATAAGTCAGAGATATATTATCCACCAGAAAACTGAAATGGCAATGGGCGGACCATGTTACAGGATCGCTAGATAACTGATGGGCATCACGACTCACGACGTTGATTCCACGAGATCATAAATGAAGCCGGCAAAAATAAGATAATGTGATGAATTAAACAAACTCAGAAAGTATCAGCGCCGTGACGCCCATTGTAGAATGGTTTGGTGAATCTTAAAGAAGGTCTATGTCCAACGACGGACGCTAGAAGCCTTTTGCTGCTGATGGTCATTCAGTATATTTGGACTATTTTTTTCGACATTCTTTTTTTTCCATAGTGTCTCGGTTGTGTACCCTACTGTTTTTTTCGGGTGTCTGCTGACTTCTAATTCGTCATCCCTCAAGACAACAGAACCCACCCCTCCCAAAGCCAGATAGTTACACGCCCCAAACGTTGTGAAAACAAAGAAACAACAGAAAGTCCAAGCAGGCTACATAAAATGATTAAAACCTCCTACATAAGGAAACTCAGAAAAGAAGATCAAGACAGCCATCCAATGCTGATTGAGATTCATTGTTACGATGCAACTCTGAAAGGTAAGAACAGATTTACATGGATTGATCTTCCGCTTATCTTCATAATTCCTGATCGTCGTATATTATTTCATCAACAGTTTTTGTCGCCGGTTTTGAGTTACTATTCATCAACTCTTTTTTCAATAAAAGATAAGATAGCTGCACGAGATTATTAATAATGACAAAACGTCTTCTAAGAAATTCAGACAACTTAAGGTCATTCGGTCTTTTTGTTTACTCCTCCAGACACACATGCCGTGCCTCTGAGGAGAATTATATAAGGTGGCGTGTGGCAGTTTTCGTCCCACCTCAACACATACTGCTCGAACACCCTCATTCACTAGCCTCATTTTCCTCTGCATTAACCTTTATTAACACGCTGTACTATGATCTATCGGTGTTAACGATAAGGTCAATTCATTTATTAAAGGGCACATTGTATCGAATTTTTAGTCCTTAAATCTACCCAGGAAATTCTCACTCCCCTTGGCTCACCGGCTTCACCCCCTTTTGGGGAGCTTTACGCACATACACGCACAATTACAAAGATAGAGAGCATATATATATATATATATATATATATATATATATATATAGAGAGAGAGAGAGAGAGAGAGAGAGAGAGAGAGAGGGAGAGAGAGATGGAGGAAAGGAAGAAAGAGTGAGAGGGGAAAGGGAGAGAAAGAGAGACAGAGAGGAAAGGGAGAGAAATAGAGAGTGAGAGAGAGAGAGAGGAGAGAAGGAAAAGATAGAACAAAATTAGTTCCAGCATCACGTGGTCATACCAATGTCAATGCAAAAGGTATAGAATCAATTTTCCAGGTCTCGATCACATCGAGTGGTATCCCAACAAAAATGTCTCGTCACTGGTATACCACAATGTTGAACTGAGAAGGGTAAGTGAGCACTAGGGCATTCAACCTCCCATAACTGCTTCAACAAGACAGGCGGTATCAAAAGCAGTAACCCCCATTGTCTACCTCAACAGGAACTAATCAATCAGAATCGATATGGATCCCGTTGCTTGAGTTATCAAAATAATATATTTTATAGAAATTAATAAGATTGACCGTCGTTTGCTGAACAGCAGTTTTAATTCCTGAGAGCCAGAAATTAACTGTGAAGAATTATCAAGTGGATGCTAAAGGTATGAATCAACTTCTCCCTGTACTCTGTTTATCGCCAACTAAGAAATACATCCGAGCTATAGAGCATAACAAATGTAAAAATGGAAAACAATTGTTATTAGCATATTGATAAACGTACTCGCCCCCTTATATATGACACAATAAAGGTTTATATTGTTAAAGGCTTAGGGACAAAACAATTACATTTAAAACTCTGTGGCGGAGGACGGACGGACATAATACCCGTAAGGCTCAAATTATATTTTTTTGCAGATTTGGAGGAATGCATGCGGCACACTTGTGGGATAGTCGCGACACAGTATTATACCGCAGCACACAGGTTGAGAACCACTGATCTAAGTAATGTAGACTGCCTATGAAATCGATAGTATTATAAGTCGAACACGAAACCATCTTAGAGGCAGGTGTTTTATTCAATGAGAGAAAGAAAATGGCAGACATAAATAATTATTAGGTGAATGACACTCTGGCAAGAAAACGCATAACGTGAATAAATATTCAAAAGGAAAAGAGACAGCTTATTCACTACGTAGAAAACGTCATGAGTCTAGCATCAATCGTTAACATGATTCGTAAGGGGTGATCAATTAAAAAAGTTGAAAAAGTGGTGATCAATGTATAACTTAATCACTCTTTGTTGGATCACCAAAAAGTCTGAATAAAAAAAAAGGACAAGTATGAAAGCAGCCAGGCTGAAACTAAGGGTCAATTTAGCTTAAATTTATATTGCAAAGTGACCTTTCTCTAAAAACTTATTTAGCAGGGGGGAGGATTTAAAAAACTCAAAGAAAACGTTTTTTGTAGACATACTGACGATAAAATGTTTAGTTTTTTATTCCTTTCGTCATCAGTCTTTTAACGTCCGTCGTTAGACATAGACCTTCCCCAGGATTTGCCACATCTCTCTTTCATGGGCGTCGTAGAGCCAGTACTTCCTGAACCTGTCTAGCTCGTCTCTCCACCCAATATTCTGCTGGCCTCGGTTGAGCATGTGATCTCGGGGGATCCATCAAAACAGCCTGTATGCATCTTACATACATACATAGATAGCCAGCCGGACCGAGTTGAAAACTGAAAAAACCTATATTGACAATTTTGATGGCTGGTTAACAGTTTCACGGAGAAGATGACAAATGCAAGTACATCATGTTATTACACATGAAATGTTATTTTTCTTGGGGAAAAAAGATGAAGTATGATATAATCAATACAAACTGAGAATATTCCATCAATGCATGACCCATTTGACGCAATAACTTTTTTTTCTAACGATCCTTCACTGATTATATACAATATCTATAAAATTAATTTGTTTTAGTGCAGAGGTTGCTAACCTATGACAAGTTGTGATACTCTGCAGGTATTCAATTGACGCAATGGAAAAAAAAACGATTTCTAAAGATTGATTTTATCATCCTAGTTTCATAAATAAATTTTGAAATGTCAAGTTATGATTATTAGAGAAATGAACTGCTTATCTATAAACATTTACCAAAAACTAAAATACGTGTATGTGAAAGGTTTGTCATAGTTGGAGTGGGTGCCTACAAGATCCATCCTGAAAGTATCCAGCCATTTTGAATATACCGAGAATCGGTTGTCAAGCCTTCGTGTGACTCAAGCAACTAATCAGAAGGAGCAGACACTTCCCTATAATTCAAAGTGAGAGGCCATTGAGTAATCTTGTGTACTATGTGACCATAGCCTTTCCAATGACCGGACCTGTCCTTTCCTCGATGAACAAAATATTTCTCTCGCCTTTTGTTGGTAGTAATCACTGAAAGTTCACATTTTCTAAACGAAACAAGTATAGATATAGCTGGGTACAAAATAAGGGACCAATTCAACTTTAGTTCATATTTCAAACCAAACCCCAATTAAAAACACGTGGGTGGATTAAAATAACACAAAAAACTGACCTTTCCTTGACATAATAAGCACTAAATTTTGAAATGTTCTGCCCTCTAGCTCCATCAGTGCAGCTTCTAGGTGTGAGACGTACAGGAATCTAAAGAAACCTATATTGGTGGCTGTTTTCGTTGACAATTTCTAATCCTACAAAAGCTTATCCTGCCAGTAATATTTCTATAATTTCTGGTCACCAACAACACTTTCTTCCCTAATTTACAATTTATTCCTGAACAAAAAAAAAATCATTTAACTGCTGCTAATCGCTACTCACATTGTTAATCCTTCGAAACCATAAACAAAATTATGGCCCGCAAAAAATAAGATAGTGTGATGATTTAGACAAGTTCAGAATTCTTTCGCACCGCGACCCACAGGGGCGATAAAATTGACAGGCGTTTGGGAAAACCCATGAAAGACTTTGATTTTTCAAGTATTTTGAGTGAATCCTGCATTGCATAACACTGATCGTTCTCAAGCAATAAATTTGTTTGATTGCTATCAATCTCGACATCGTAGAGCATCATTCACCGAGAAATCTCTTGCTTGAATCTTTGCAAACCACTTTTTACATGTTCTTTTTCCAGTGCCTGCTCCATAAACTGGCCAAACACTCTCTTGTAATAAAGCCTAATTTTCACCTGGGAATAAAAAAAAGTACATCATGCCAAAATGTTGCTTATTTTCTTTGAGAGATTAATCGAAACAAGAACCATAAGTTCAACGATGTGTCCACCATCCGTGGTAGTAGTAGCAGAAGAAGAGCGAGGAAGAGGAGGAAAGAGAATAGTAAGTAGTCTTTCTTTGAGTCAAATGAATCTCATCCTTGTATAATATTGTGATGTGGAAAAATTCAGGAAGTATTATTTCCAATAAGAATTGTAAATGTCCAATTTGGGCGACAAAAATCCAGACATTAGTCATTATATTATGACATCATAAGCAGCTGATGAAAAATTGATCAGGTTAGTGTTCTTAAAATGACATCATATATTTTGATGACATCATGCATCTTTCTTCCTTCCTATTTCTGCTGTTTAACATAACTGGCACAGCCGAACAAATCGACTGAAAGGCGTCTGATAGAGATGTGTGAACACATCTGATAATAATAAATCAATTCTGACGCATGGGAAATGCTGTTTTGATAGCTATCACAATATGACGAAAACACAGACAAAACTTTTTGCTTAACTAAATAAAAATACAGACCGACATGATAGCTGTCACAATATAATCAAAAAGAATCTTTTCTGAATGAAGTTAGTTAAAATACAGGCTTCTAATGCTATCTAACAACAAATACAGAAGAAAAAAAAAACGTTTTTGATTACCCAATAAGAATGAACACCAGAATGACAGCTGTCACAAACAATCAAAAGGAAATCAAGTTAGATAAAACTATACGATCCTAATGCTATCTAACAACAAAATGTACTTAGAAGTCGGGAAGCTAGTAAAGACTGAACGCTGTTGCTACTAACGTCAAAAAACCGAACGAACTTTTTTGGTAACGCCACAAACTCAGTTGAGCGAAATAGTTTCCAGATCATGACTAGGTATCAAAACATCTAAATGCGATCTGGCACGGAGAAGGGTTAATTCGGTTCGTGTTGCAACAGATTTATTCTCATCGTTATGATCTGCCACGCATGCTGCCAAAGATTGTTCAACTCAGAAAAAAATGAAGCGAGTAGAATTCGACCATGAAACGTTAGCTTTTTAAGGTAGCAGGATCGGCAGTTAAGGAGATGTTATCTCTTCTGACAGCTATAGAAAATATAACCAGCCTATTCGAGGAAAATACGATGAAACCTCCAACCCAAATGATCGAATTATGTAACACATACACACGCACAAACGTACAAACACACATACACACACATATATATATTACAAATTTAGAATGCAATTTAATATAAGATAATACAATATCCGATGAATGATGGGTTTATTCCATAAAGCACTCGATGTATTCAACATTAAACACTGAGTTGATTTAGAGTAGAGCTTAAAATATAATAGAGCAAAGATTCGCTACACAAACAAAATCATGTTTCTTTCTTGTTTGGGCTTCTTCAGGCTTAGAAGTCAGAACGGGGCAGAAACATTATAGCGTTTGCACGGCAAATCCTTGCTCCAATATATATATATATATATATATGTAATTGCGTCATCCATATATAGCTGTTTCGTTGTATTCGATGTGACTATAGACTATCCATTATCCCATCTAGTACCACGAGATAGGATCGAAACCTTCGCTTCAGACCCGGACACAGGTAAGGATTGTTATTTGTAGTAGCGTCTTCTATGGCACACACACACACACATACACACACACACACACACACACACACACACACACAAACACACACACATAGATATTCACGCCGAATCGATTGTAAAAAATGACCAAATTCGTTCATGCAGAGGGGCCGATTGTCTCGAATGCTGCGTAAAATATTTATATCAGCAAAATTGTAAACTTTATGTGGGTGTGACAGTTATCAAGACAGGAAAACAAAGGAAAAAGAAAAAGAAACACACTGTATATGTGTCTTTCTGTCTCTGTCCGTCCGTCTGTCTGTCTGTCTCTATATATATGATCAAGACAACGTAAATAGAATAAACAATTAAAGAAAAGAGGGTTTTTTCATTCCATTCATGTTGTCTACGCCGTATGATATATTCATCATTTTTTTTTCTCCACTTTGATTGAAGCCATCGGTAATTTGTGCAACAGTAAACTTTCTGTCGTTTCGTATTTGGTCCTTTTCCATTTCTTCAATCAATAAATCTTGGTCGCCCGATGCTCTTTGGCGATTGGTGATTTGACCACTGCTGATATGCACTCACCACACCTGAAAGTGAGCATCGCACAAAATGTTCTGACCCAGTCTTCTGGCCATAACGATTTGGCCTTTATCAAAGTTACTTTTCAAAACTGCGCCATTCAACACGTCAAAATGGAGTACTGAAGGCCAGCTTATCTGCTTATATATGTCTGACCCTGACATGCGCACTCGTAACTAGACAGTTTGATAGTAACTGTCATTCTTGCCACTTGTCACTGGTCTTAATGCTTTTGCTCCTCTATCTATCTCAGTCTGTTTGTTTCTATGTATGTATGTATGTAGGTCAGCAACTGGTCTTAAGAGCCACCTCAGAGAATATGGAATGAAACAAGATGACCAGGTGAAACGATTTGACTGCTATCATCTGTCAAGATGAAGAAATCATTCATCTACCTGTCCATCTATTTTATTCTGTCCATATCTATCTTTCTATCTATCTATGTTATTCAAAGTCCGGATATTTGAAGAGACAAATCAGCCTGATTTACCCAGAATTTTTTTTAATGGTATTTTGTTGGACACACATACGTGCACACACACACAGACACACAGACACACACACACACACACACACATATATATATATATATATATATGAGTGTCTGTGTGTACAGGTATATTCAAAACAAGACAGAATTAGTAATTTTTTTATGATCTCCTGGTGTATGGGTGTGTCATGGTCTGTTATTTATTGCTTTCTTCCAAATATATATGTATATGTGATGAAATAAAGAATTCCCAACACAAACATTATATTTTTCTGTCCCGTTTAGGATTCTTTTCCTGAAGAAGCCCAAACAGGACACGCACAAGAGTCAATCCTTTATTTCATCATATTTTCAGCTCAACTGTAGTTTAATGCTTAATGTTGAATGTATCGAGCACTCTATAAAATAAACCCATCATCCATTGGGTATTGCATTATATCATCGATCTGCACTTTGTATCTATCTATCTATCTATCTCTATATATATATATATATAGATGCATTTTAACTTATTACGGGAACTTCAAACAAATCGATCCTTTCCCTTATCCACTTCTCTGGTAGCCGTCTCTAGACAATTTCCGAAGCTTCCTCGTGGAACGGATTAGTACAGAAGCAGATAAACAGCAAAATAATGAAATCAACGGGTACATTATGGAGGAAACCTACAAAATTCTATGCTTTCATTAGAAACGATTGCATCATTAAAAGCAGAATTGATTTCCCCGTAGAAACATAGCGTGCTCAATGGAGCAAATTGTGAATCATATATATATATATATATATATATATATATATATATATATATATATATATATATTTCATTCCTTTGATCTTTGGTTCCGTTTCCTCTGAAGTTCGTCCTTATTTCCTCTGTTTTGCTTTGTTTCCTTTGATAAATAATTGCTATAAAGGCATCGATCTCCTAGATTTACTGTTACTACTCATGTGTTCCTCCATCTTTTTTCATTTGCTAATAAAGCAATTTCATCGTCAGTTTTTTGTACATCGAGCGGATGTATACCCAAATACTTCTATACATTTCCATTATTATACATACAATTGATATATATATATATATATATATATATATATATATATATATATATATATATATATATACGTATATATACACACATATACATATATATACACACACACACACATACATATATATATATAAATAGATTGATATATATATATATATATATATATTTCAATATCAATCTATTTATCACTGAATATATACCTGTGAATATATAGATATGTATGCATGTATATATTAACTCGTATACATTAATATTTCTATACTTATTCATTTTTCAATGTGCATATACCTTTGAATATCTATATACATATATATATATATATATATATATATAGAGAGAGAGAGAGAGACAGAGACAGAGACTGAGAGAGAGAGAGATAATCATTTACGCACCCTTACACACATATATAACTATGATATTTATGAATATGTACATGTATGCATATATATATACATACCAATGCATACAAAGGGTATGTGAGTGCATATTTATGTACAGTTATATACAGTTAAATTGATATCTATTGGGATATTTCTATTCATGCTGATTCATGCTTCACAATTTGTTACAGTAAAGTAGGTCTTACCCTTATGTAAATGTACTTTAAAATGTATTTAGTACCTCACGATGCCAATAGTTTGTAATGCACTTAGACTAAAACATTATTTTTTTCCTATTCTTGTGCCTGGAGGAATTTACCAAAACACTTTGTTTTTTAAAAGAAAACCTATTTTTCATTTTTTTGTGTTGGCTTTTATTCCATTCTATGTGTATGCAGTTATTCTTGGCTTTCCCTGTCCTCCATAGCTTTGCTGGTTTATATATATATATACATATATATATATATATATATATATATATATATATATATATATATATATATATAATATATAATATAATATAATATATATATATATATATATATATATATATATATATATATATATATATATATATATATATATACATATATCACACGGCATATGTGGTACAAATCAGGCTAGCAGTATAACAATATATTGAAAATATAAAGCCACTTCTGAAATGTAATATATATAAATATGTAATCATTGTGTCATATATATATATATATATATATATATATATATATATATATATATATATATATATATATATATATATGTATGTATATTAGTGTGTCATCCACAGACAGCTTTTTCGATGTCTTACATCCATGGGTTGTCAGTAAGGCTGAATTTAAGCGATATATTCATTTATGCAGAAACTCCTCATCTACCAGAGTAATCTATTCCTTTTGAAGAGCATTACATAAGCCCACAATGGATGAGTTACCTCACTTAAAGAGTGCTCAACCTTGAATAGTGGAGCATTATATATATATATATATATATATATATATATATATATATATATATATATATATATATATGTGATCATTCCTTGTGAAGCTGAGCATGATTTGTCCATGTGCACGTTGCACGGTTTTCAGTTTGATGGTCAGTCTCTTAGTTATGGTTCCATATTTTATTCTATAGGTAACTGTCAGGAGGATGAATGGGTTATATACCCTTCTTTTTAAGATTAATGGGAGTTTAGAAATTAACAAATTATAAAATACCACTAGCTGTAGCTTTTTTAGCAAAACATAATCATTACAATGGAATAAGCCCTTGGGTTTCTGTTCGGTATATTTCGTGTTAGTTTTGCTTAGTCGGTAAGTAGACCGGATGTGACAAAGATTCCAAATCACAGTGTGGGAGAGTGTGAGTTTTATAAATATTTATTCATTATAATTAACCCTCCAGTATTCTTCACACAATGTTTGGTAGATATCTTATACTTGTAAATTTAGCTCATTTCGTAAGAGACACGTATACGAATCCATTGTTCGTGATTTCAAATTACGGTAAGGGGAATCTACCACCTTACATTTGATGAGGATTGACTTTGTTGTTCTTGTTACTCTAGAAAAAACAAAGACAACTCAAGTTTTTGACCCGATGCACGCACAGACTCGAACACCGACACACATATATCTATATCATACAAATACGTATATATATATATATATATATATATATATAAATAGTAGAATGTGGATTCGCTACACAAACTAGCTCACGTTTCTACCCTCTCCGTGAATGATATATCGACTGTGTAACGACGGGAGATAATTCCAAATATGTTTCTATGCAATATAACACAATTTATATATATATATATATATATATATATATATATATATATATATATATATATATATATATATATATATGTATGTATATATATATATACATATATATATGCCTAATGAGGCCTTAAGAGGGCAGAAACATGAGCTAGTTTGTGTAACGAATCCACATTCTACTATTTATTTCGAGCTCTAATCTTAAACAACTTAACTTCAATAGGAAAAGTTGTATTTATCGAGCACTTTATGAAATAAATCCATTACGTATCAGAAGTGATTCTATATTATCAATATATTACTATATTATGTTATACTGCTAGCCTGATCTGTTCCACATGTACTATATGTATATATATGTATACATATATGGACCAATATTTACTAGCAAAGGTACCTGACGTTGCCTATAATTTTAAATATCTAAATTGAATATAATGATACGAATTCCCTACACTTTGTATCACTTGATTTAGAAAAGGTGCCAACAATCTCCAGCTTGTCCTTGAATGTTGATCCTATCCGGATAGTTCCATTATACCTTTATAAAAAGTCAGGGACATAAATATGAAAACAAATATCGGACCTAAAATGAAATTTCATCTTTACAATATTTGGATTCCCTAGATAGCTGTCACTGACTTACAAATCAACATAACAAACACCTGATACCATCTTAGAGAGACACATTATTATTACGAACAAAAATTCTACGATACTAGAAGCGGAACACGCGTCAGTTGCATGGATAGAATTCTATATAGCAGCTATGTCAATGAATCTTCAATAGGGAAGGCCTTTTAAAGGTGTGAGCTTTTAAAGGAATGGACTTCAGAAAGAAAAAAGGGTTCTAGAGGCACTAAAGATTGAAATATTGCATATATGATCTGACTTTTGGTTTATCTTTCTTGTCTGAATTTTCTCTGAGGAATGAATGTAATTTTAATAATCACTGAATGTGGATTCTTTTCCATCTGTCTTTTCAATGCCAATTAAACCATTTACTCTAATCCAAGCCTTTCTCCATGGTATAAGTGCAAAATGAATACAGATTATCCCAGTCAGAGTTTGAACCCGGCTCACTGATTCCATTTTCCCTGCTGCTAACCACTTGGCCATCAGCACTTCAAGCGTTATAAGAAATTGACAACCCAAACTATCACTAAAACAGTAAGAATAGGTTTCTTTGGTTTTCAAGTTGGACTGGATGGATGGCAAACATATATCCATGTATATGCATATGTGTCTCATTTAAATCCCTCCTCTTTCACTTTTCCTCCGTCTTTCCAGCTATTTGCATCGCTACCAGTCTACAAGCACTTGTTGTGTTGCAACGATGAATGTGCAGAATCACAAACCATTGTTTTTTGAACTCGGCCTCGACCTTCTGCTTTAGCAACAGCATTATCCTAGATTGTTTCAAACTTTGAAAAAAATCTATATATCAGTCTTTTCACTTCTTTTCATTCTCTCTCTCTCCTCCTATCCGGTTCAACCCTCTCCCTATATTTTTCTCTATCTCGTTAGCTATCTGTATAGCTTCGAGCGATGATTGATCTGATTCACTAACCGTTGCTTGTAAAATCGACATTGACCTCATGCTCCACAATGGCATTATTCTAGATCGTACCGAACTTTCAGAAAATCTATGTCAAATGGAAAAGGAAGAAAAACAGTTCCAAGCCAACATTTTGAGAATGATCTTCGAAAAGAGAAAAAAAAACACTGAAAAATATCTTTTAATTCGCTATTCATAATGTTTTGTTTCGTATGATAAAGAGAAGTAGAAAAGCAAAGTTAGTAAATCGTAAAAAGAGTGAAAAGAAGAAATCTGGAAAAGAATCAATTGGGATTATCTTTATATTGTTCCGATGAAACTAGACTGTAAAATTTAATACTTAACAAGTGTTTGTGTTTTTTAACCCATAACAATAACATGTGGCCGAATACGTAAGAAACAATGACCGTTGAGAAAGTGCATCTTTTGCCCAAATCAAATTTTGGGTCCTAAAAAACGATAGAGTGCCAAATTCATATATTTTCACTACCTCTGATTTTATATCCGTTTGTTTCTCTCTCTCTCTCTCTCTCTCTCTCTATATATATATATATATATACATACATATACATATATATATATATATATATATATATATATATATATATATATATATATATATATATATATGTACATATATATATATATATATAATGGATTCAGGGTTTGATTTTTCAACTGACAATTTGATTCCAAGTCTACTGTAGGTTCAACGATGGCTGCTGAGACCTGCATGAGGTTGGCAAGTATTTCCACACTTGCCGTGGAAAAGATCTAGCAAGTGAAGGCAGCTCCCATTTTCCAAGATGTAACTCTGTGTTCTTAACCCGATATGAAGGTTGCCTATAAGACCTTATATTGATATATCTCACTGTTGGCAGCATCTGTTCCCCATTGACATCAGTCAATTCCACTTATATATATATATATATATATATATATATATATATATATATGTATATATATATATATATATGAAAATAAGTAAATAAATTCCTCAACAAGACAACATCACGATTAAAATTGGAATGTTTTTAATCGATGCCGACGGATATTGTCTAACAAATCGAATTTCTGCTGATGCTTTTTCAATCATTTTTGACCAGACTTTCAAAAGAAGTATCAATATTATCATCGTACCTGCTAAGTTCACGCCTTATAGTAGATTTATTGTTACATATAAAATGTTAATTTATAAATCAGAAGATGAAGAATGACATAAAAGATAGGAACGGTGGATATTTGTTAAAAAAATGGCCCATATCAAGCAATAATCTCTCTGCAATCCTCCAATGGTCATATACCATCTTGCTACTATTTTTTTTCTGGTAGTCACAAACTCTATAGCACAGATGATGGCTTCTTTATCATTGAACCATTCATCATAGATTTAAAGTTCAGATATTCAAAGTTTAAGTCTGTAAGATAAATGACATTGGAGATACTGCAAGACTTTATATCCTGATTCTCTAAGTCTAAACACTCAGCTGATAGATGCAAAATGTGACACTGTAATGGAGTGTTCCATTCAGTTCACACGGAATCTGTTAGTTCAACTATTTAACCTTTCTTATTTCCCTGTAAGTGACATTATATGGTCACTGCAGGAGTCCCTAAAACCTCCAAAAGAATGCCTGTACCATTGTAAGCCACTGCTCTCGTGAATACTTCATCACTAAGAAGAAGGTCAGGCCCCTGGAGAAGATTTCAATTGGTATCTATAATCTCGAATGTAGATCTATTTGAACAACGCTGAATAGTTTACACTCAAAATTCTTTGCAGACTTCATCAGCAGCTTCAGCGGCAAGATGTCCTAATTTTAAATAAAAATTTCAAATCAGTTTATCCTATCTGGTTCACAAGATTGCTCTTAAGGGCTCAGAGACCTATTTATAAATATAAGGACCATAGTCACCAAGTTTATCTATATGTTTGTTTGGTCTAGTCAAGGTGAAGACATGTTTTACCCTCTTTCACTCTTTAAACCTGATGGAAGAGATTAAGACTTATTTGACCAAATATGGCCAGCAGCTAAAATGTAACTTTTTCTATGTGTAAGTTTCCTGCGTATTTGTGTATGTCTGGAAGGGAAACATAAATCTTTCCCATTTCCTTTCTTCAAAGCTGATTAAAGAGGAGGAAAAAAGTGAAACATGTGACTGGAGACGATGTTTAAAAGTAGGAATATTCTAAAATATCAAACTCCTATAAGCATAGATCTATGACCGTCATAAAAATCCTGTCATTTTTACGGGTACTGTGCAGGTCATGAATTATAATCTGTACGTGCATTGAATCTGCCAAAAAATGTAATCACATTAGTAAATCTTCCGCGTTAACCATTATGTTCTATGATGTAAAATAGAAAAAAAAATCACGTATAACAACCTGATATCTATTCTAATATTTATCATTCTTTGCTAAGTTCATTCCCAAAGTATAGTTTTTAAAAATCGATTCTTACACGGGCATACATGATGAAAGAGAATGGGTTGCATGTATAAAAAAAATATTTAAGTACCAAACAAAAATCAGTCGGCCAAATAGTACAAAAACGAAAGAAGAGAAAGAAACGGAAGAATCAAAGTAGAAATAAAAAAATGAAGGGTGTAATTTTCTAGATTTGATTTGAAGGGAAAACAGCGAAACATTGGTGTGGGTTGAACTGAATTAAAGCTGACTTTCAGTTCGCCATTTTGTTGGCACTATTTCTTTCTTGAAATAGTTGCACTGTAAGGTGCAATCATAAAAACTGCATAAAAGAAAAGTCATGAAAGATGTAAAATTATTATTGGTCTTCTCCCTAATGCAGTTTCTTTCCCGATTCAGAGTTTTTTTTCTTCAAAGTTATTTATTAATTGATACTTCATTTGGGAGACTTTGTACTACGTACCGATGATGAATATTCAAATTCAATTGTTTCAATTTCTTCTTTCAACATATATGAAGTAATTATCAAACTGGATAAGTTTATATTCACCTGTACTTTTTTTCAAGGGGTTTAGCAAAAAATACATTTAAAGAAAGACTAGGCTGTGTTTCGAATGTATGTTTTAAGAGAATAAATGAAGAATTCTTATACTTCATTGGGCTTTTACATTGGTAGACATTGGTGGCTTTCACTGGTGGTAATTAAGTGACTGAAAGTCTCTTCTGTATTCTAACCAATTTTGTGATGCTGTCGACTGGATGTTTTTGTTTTGTCTTTCTTTGGTATTATATCTTTTTACGAATTGATGATTATTATTATTATTATTATTATTATTATTATTATTATTATTATTATCATTATTATTATTTACACATACGTGCATACGCACAGGTGGGCAGAATCGAACTCGTAGCAACGCGTACATCGGGACACACATATGCAGACGCACATACTGTACACTGAGGCACATCACCGACATACACACGTACAAAGAGAGGTATGTATGCACGCTCTCTCACACACGCACTCATACATGCAGGCACACGCAAGTCGGCACACCATCTTTTACTCACTCAACTGACGTGAATGGTGGCAAGATGATAAACTCTTTAATGGTAGCAAATGTAGAAGTGAAAGAAAAACAAAAAAACAAAAGACAAATAACGGAGGGAATTTTCAAAATACTATTTGATTTCCCGAGACGCACATATCTGTATTAGTAGCTAATGAAATCCGATAGAATCATTGACAATAAAGGGTCGTCCCGCGGGCAATTTGCTGGTGTCGTGAGATCGATCCTCGGTGGATACCGCATTATCACGAATCTATGCCAAGCCAAGATTAGCTATGCAAATAATGAAGATGGTATTCGTTGTACAAGCTTTCACAAAGCTGAACAACTTTCTTAACGCCACACTAACGACTTGTTCAATGAATATCTAAGTCACTACACTAGTAATATCATCAGAAACAAACAAAGGTATTTGCCATCGTTGTCAGTTGTAATTTATTTTAAATTTTTCAAATTCGGAAGTCATTCCTAAATTTGCCACTCCCCGTACAAAACATCTGGAATGGCAACACTGGACTCCCATATTAAAAAGAAACAAAAACAAAGAAAAACACAATATCCAAATTGGTGATGCTGGACTCGGAAATTTGTTATTTAGATAGGCTTCTTTGGGCGTCCCATTATAATATATCGTCTTATCGATATTGAAAAATCTTATTTCAGTTGATCATCGATTGATGATTGAAAAAGAAATAGAAAGAAACCAGAAAGTTAGACCATAGGTGTGGTAGTTCGATCTTCAGGGCCTTTGAAACCCTCTTCTTCCAGGAGCAGATCCCTTTGGAAGCTCCCATTTTTAAAAGCTGTTTCGCCTTGAACCTCTATTTAATGCGTATACCGTAGCAATACATAATTCCATTCATGCAAGGGAAGGAAGTACTTCTTTGTGGATATGGTGAGAGGCGTTTGTTATGTTGATTTGTCAGTCAGATAGTCAGTCAGTGACAGCGATTGTTGTTATTGTTGGTAGCGCATCTGGAAATGATTGAATTGGCAATGCTGCAAATTACCCAATGCTACAGTAGTTACGCACTCAATGACAATCCGCCTCACTGCAGTAGCAATGGTTTGCGTGACTAGTTAGCGAAACTCTGCTTCTTACTTAACGCCAAGATGTCTCTGTACGTATATGAGGAGAATGATAGTGAACTGAACGTGCACATTTGCTGAGTTGAAAGTCTGAGGAACTCGGTAAATAAGAGAGGGTCAGAGTGTGAAGATTTAAAACAATACAATCGTCATCATCATCATTTTAGCCTCCGTCGTTGGAAATCATCATCATCATCATCATCATCATCATCATCATCATCATCATCATCATTCTTTTAACGTCCGTCGTTGGACATAGACCTTCCCCAGGATTCGCCACACTTCTCTATAATGGGCGTCGCGGAGCCACTATTTTCTAAATTTGTCCAGTTCATCTATACATCTTATATTTTGTCAGCCTCGGTTTCGCATGTGATCTCTGGGGATCCATGTTGTGAGTTGTGATATCCATCGGTTCTTTTCCATCCTTGCAACATGGCCTGCCCATTACTATTTAAGTTTTCTAATAGATTCTATGATGTCTCTGACTCCCGTTTTCTTCCTGATACACTGTGCTGTCTTGTGATCTCTCCATCCAAGATTAGGCA
>OY735224.1:10313029-10325529 GCA_963457665.1 Thysanoteuthis rhombus
ACTACTGCAGTTATTATCATATCTTGCCACACATCTCATCACAAACAGAACAAAGTTCCTCTCATCATGATGACCCTAAAAGAATCTTTAATCCCAATTTCCGCTCCCTAAGGAAAACATCTGATGGTAAATTCATTTCCCACGGAAAATTTTCAACCGCTAAAAGGTACACACACACACACACACACACACACTGCATGTTACTGAAGATGGGAATACCCCCGAAACACGTATAGCAGACCAATTAATTCATTTATGGATTACCTAATTAATTAAAGTCTCCTTGTGCTCTTACTTCTGATTCTGTCTCACTTCATATTATTTACACATGTATACTCAGTGTGTGTGTGAAAGTATCCAGCGGAGAAAAGGTTTTCAAATTTTCAAATATTCGATGTGGATATACATGCATGTAAGCATATTTGTTGAAGTGCCTATTTCCCGTCACTTACACATACATGCCTACATCTCGCACACCTACATACACCCACATGCATATACATATGTATGTAAGCGGCTCCGAGTACATACATACTTTTTTAAAAGTGGATTGAGTGTGGTTACGGCCATCCTCAACTAAAATTCTCAATGATAAGAATATATCCTAATGAGTACGATTAGGTTTTCTATGCCTCTTAATGAGTGCAATTAAGGTTTTAGTTTTCGAATAGATTCTCCCGATTCGTTATCTCGTTTTTCTCCTTTCCTTTACATTTATGAAAAGCTTGATTGAATGAATGAGGTCTTGAAGTTATTCATATTTAATGGCATTAAAAACGATTCCATAATACATTTATTACATATTTCTTGTTTTAAATTATTTAATTTGTATTCATCATAAAACTGGCCGTTTTAAATATCTTTGTAGTATTTTATCATTATTATTAACTTTGGACAATGAATCTCTATGAAATCCTCAAAAGAAGAACTCAAGAACTCTCGATAGTCACATATGGAGCTGAAACAAGGAATCTAACCGGAACATTGACCCTCAAACTGAGAATTGTGCAACGTACGTTCGGAAGAGTCGTGTCCAACATCACATGCAGAGATCACAAGACAGGGGGCAGAGATATAGAATCCATTCGAAAACTCAAACGGCAATGGGCAGGGCATGTTGCAAGAATGTCAGACAACTGGTGGACATGACAGCTCACAACGTGGATCCACAGAGATCATATGCGAAATTGTGACCGACAGAAAGTGAAATTGCGTGATCAGTTAGAAGGAATTAGAGAGTACTGCTTCTGCAACCCTCATGATAGTGAGGTCTGACAAATCTTGGAGAATGTCGATGTTCAACAAAGGACTCTTGAAGGCTGATGATGATAAAGATGAGGATTATTTGTATTCACTTAGAGTTCCGTTAGAGTAGCTTGTTATCCGTTGTTAGAAACGGTCATACAGAACTATCAGCAAAAATCTCAAGATATTTGTTCCGTTTTTAAGTTGGTTTGTCTGTCTGGCTATCTGCTATGTATGTATTATGCGTACATGATCCAACAATTGAGGTAGAGGGCTGAAATTCAAACATCTACTTTTTATTATATTCAAAAATACATTTTTTTGTTTTTGACCCCCCTCCCCCAAAAGTTTTTAGTCGTTGGTTAAATGTTCAGTCTGAACTGGTCCGGCAACACCCAGACTTTTTTTTTTTATAAATTCTTTTTCAGAGACCACCACCCAACAAAATGTGAGTAGAATGTTTTATCTATTGATCACCACTTTTCCAATTTTTTTAATTGATCACCTCTATTACGGCATGCTACCAAAATCTCGCCATGTAGTGAGGATTCCAGACAAACGTTTGATATTCTGACTCTCAACGTGGTTCCCCCGAGATCTCATGCAAAACAGTGGCTGACAGAAAATGAGATGATGTGATGACCTAGACAAGTTCAGAAAATATTGCCTCATGATAGAGAAGTCTTGCCAATGCTACTGCTGCTGCTGATGATTATGATGATATGCTAAGCTTACTTTACTTCAGCGCGAAACCGCTGTAATCGGCAGATCATCGAGGGTCAAACTCACTGCACTTGCGAATTATTAACTCTTACGCTACGATCAGATGTGATGGCGTTTAAGTTCGTCTGGAACAAGGTTAAAGGGATGGAGAAAATTTATACATTGAGACCCTCAGACTCTCCTCTTCATTTTATTGGTCTTATTCGCGGTTCACCCACGGACCTCGTAGATCGCCAGAGTGACATGCTGGATACAAGCCCCTCATAGCATCCTGAGGGTCAATAGAAGTTACTAACTAGTGCCCAGTCAAGTATTTTGCAGCAGATTATAAATGTTACATGGTATATGCATCGAAGAGTAATCCATAACCTGACATTGGAACTAGTTTGCTTTAGAGGTTCAGTTCTGGTTTGGATTCACGACTATCCGTCTCCTGGACTGGATACAAGCCAAAGCTAGAGTACCCATTCAACATTACTCATAGCTGGGGAGGGTGAAACCAAGGTTAGAAATCCCAGACTGCCCTGTTATTTGATCGGCGTCAGAGTGGATTAATGCTTCTTCTTACCAGTATTGTTACAAATTATACAATAGCTGTTTCAGGTGGAATTCGAACTTGGTCCGCCAAATCCAAATACCGTGTTTTTTTTAACCTTTAGGCCACCTGCAACTCCAAATAACATCGCTTGAAATGGTTTATCAAAAAACGGTGGACTCCGTGTGTTATGAGAAAGTTCACCGTTTGATTAATGATCGGAAATGAGACATAGAGGAGGAAGGGGAAGAAAGAGGAAAAAGAAGAAGAGGGAGAAGAGTTTGACAGAAGATGAAAGGAAGAGAGAAGAAAAAGAGAAAAAAATAACGAACTGGGAAAGACTAATGACAGCCGTCTTTAGTTCTTTGTCCACGGGAAGCGTCTCACTGTCTAACGATACAAATAAATGATGCAAAATACATTAAACAAAAATGACAACAGGTATGATGAATAAATTATTGACTAAATGTAATCAATACAATCCGAACGGTTGATAGAGGACGTCAGAATACGTAATTCGTAATTACAAGAAAGACCAGACTGAAAATGAATATATATATATATATATATATATATATATATATATATATATATATATATATATATATATATATATATGAATTATGGTTTGAAACGCTAGCTTATTAATCATCGCTTATTTGGCAGGCCTCCGAAATATCTGGAAAGTAAATAAAAAATGCAAAATTGAAGGAAGTAGACCACTACATCTCCTCAGGACGACGAATATTCAAGAAATTTTCGAAAGAAGAAGAGATCGAGCGTAGAATCACTCTATCATAGTAGGATTCCATTCGGACAAGTTCAACCTTTGAGAACAAGAAATTCCCATGTCCTAAAATGAAAAGTATACAACCAATGAATCCTCCCAATGGTAACCTACAGAATTGAAACCAAACCTAAAGATTAACCCTCAAACCTCACAACGTGTATGAGAGGAAACTGTACTCAATATCCCTTGGAAGGCTCATATGTATATATATATATATATATATATATATATATATATATATATATATAAACACGTGTAAAAGATATCCAGTAAAACGAATGGAAATGGGCCGATCATGTCACAACATGTCACGACACTGAACGTAAACCAAAAAAACCCATATGCAAAACTGTGGCCAATAGAAGACAATTGTTTAACGGATATAACACGTCATTACTCAATCAGCCCGTTTGATAATTGAAATTGACTTTGAAACGACACGCTAGTAGTGTTAGTCACTTCAAACTGTGCTATTCCATCCATAGCTCAGATGTATTCATACTTTTCCCAAGGGAATTGATGCAAAGTGAAAATAAACAGTCCCAGACAAATTTTGAACTCGGCAGGCTAAGTTCATTTTCCGAGTCGTTAAGCACTTGGTCACCTCACATCTCTCCTTACTATGAATGTTCAGTGTAATTTATTCCGGCATAGAAATATATCCAGCGGGAATTTAACACATTACGCTAATGAATCATCTACTAGAAAAGATAATTGATTATCGCTTATACGTCAGGCGCCCTGAATTTACGTTGGATGGTATCTTATAAACATGTTTGACACCATCAGGTGCAACCATGTGGGATTTTGACTTGTCAAACTCGGTGCAGAGATGAAACAGAAAGTTCCTCAACATCCTCTCCAGGAATTTTGAAGCAGTCACACGAAGAGATAATGTCCATCCTCTGGTCAAAACTTTCGCAAGCATTACTTGATCGACCACAGTGCTTTATATTCTTCCGGTCTCATAATGGCTTGAAGTAATTCTGCAGACATTGTGATCATTCAAATCACAAAAGCGATTGCTTCGGGGCACGGAGATAAAACAACTGGTTCCCCGACATTTTCTCCGGGACTTTAGAAGCTGTTTTTATGTAGTCATACGTAGAGATAATTTTCATCCTTAGGTCAAAGCCTTAAAAAGCATCCCTTGGTCAAGCACTGTACATTATATTCTATTTTTTAACCAGTATCATGATGCTTTTAAATAATCCTGTAGACAGTGTGATAATTCAAATCTAGCACAAAGCTATATCCAAATGAGTTTTACCAGATTCAGCCATTTTGAAATATTTTTCCTTTGTTGCAGTGAACAACTATTCACACTTGTGCAACCCTATCTCAAACCTACAAAACAATGATAAGTTTAGCTTGCACCTGGAAAATAGTAATTAATTCACTTGTAGCAATTACTGACTTGATGCAATGAGTGCGCATTTCGTATCTCTGATTGGCTGAAAATTATGTCTGCACAACAAAATGTCTGCCTAACAAAGTATGTTTCATAGTCGACACAGAACAATTAACCCCCTGAGCTGCTGCGTTAATTTTACACTCGAAGACCAATCAAAGAACATATATACGAAATCTTCATTCATATGTTCGAATAAATGGCTAAAGCGTCCATTATCTCACGTTTGACACCACGTCTGACCGACGTTGTATTCATTTCAACGCATCTATCGTACTGGGTTCATTCAGGGACGACCAAGCTTTACTGCCAAGTCAGTGAATAAGCAATAAATAATAACCGACAAGGCTTCATATAATGAATTTGATTAATATTACAATGGATGAGTGGAAAACAAAATGACAAATCTAATTTAACGTCGAATCTTATTATTCTCAGATGTGTCCAACACATCTCTTTAGGACACTTTTTGGTCAGTTTCATTTATGTAAACAATGGGAAGAGGGAGGAAGAGAAAGTTATTAAAGGACACCCATCCGACCAATGAATCGAGCGTTTTTTTTTATTGTTTCCATGTATTATTTTTTTTATTGATAGCTGAATCTATCTTAATATATATGTATATATTATGACACGAATTAGAATTGTTCCCAAGAAGCTTTTTTTTGTCTGATACACTTCAGAGGATAGAAATTTAGACAGTCATTCATATTTGAAATCGTTTAAAAGATTTGAGTCACGAGACCATTGATTGTTGTTCAGTGTAGGAGTTTGTGTCTCTTCACTAATTCTTCCTTTGTAAGACTCACAGATACAGCACAAACACCATCTGAACGCTCCTCTGACAAACCCATCTCATTTTAGACGAAACCTGACTCTCACCTATCTTGATACTAACCCCTTCTCTTTTAATCCCACGAAACAACCCACAATACAGAGATATCCCAATTTAATTCCTAAACTTCAAATACGTAAATAGCTCAGGATTTCCTCGGCGCTGCTGCAAGTTTCTTCGAAAAAGATGGCTGGTATACGTCAAAATGCATGAAAACATGCCTAAGTGACAACAGGTTTTTTGAGAAGTTACACCTACTTTTCTCGTGAATTCTTTCTCCTCATCTGCCAATCGCCACTTTTATCAACAAATATATATTTATGTTGTAAATATATATCATATATGCAATTATTCCTGTTCAATATGTATTCGTTAATCACAGGAATTTGAACATTTTGGACCACGAAAAGACTTTCCAATTATGATTTTCTCCATCTGATAAAAATAAATATCAGAATGATAGCAAATTTAGTATATTCGGAAGAAGATATAAATTAGCCAACAAAACTTGATAAGCTAGTTGAAACCGGGCAACTCTGGCAAACCCTGCTAGCGGTGTATTTTTGTGTATGTGGACGTATGTTTGGAGAAGGGAAAATAGAATGAATAAATGAATTAGGTGATGTGTAAAGCCAAATTTATCGACTTTGTAAGAAAGCGAAAACGGTAAAGAGAACTCGGTAAGTAAAAGAACATAGTAGAAGGAAAATATCTCCCAAACAAGATGAAAGGCCAAGAAAAAAAAGTCAATCAATAAAACAGTGTTGTTCAATCGGATAGTATGTTTCGAATGTGACGCAAACACCAGATTCAATTAAATACGTCTGTTCAAACCAAACTGAATCGATCGTCTCCAGCCAAAGCTTTAGTATACCAAACTCGATAACAGTCTGATCGTCGAATTGACACTAAGATCGTCTCACCAAAACTGAAAAGTCAAATGAGACTCACTTGCGCAGTATCAGGTTTTGCTTAGATCAGTGTTTCTTGAACTAGGGTGCAAGGCACCCCGAGCAGCGGATGAGGCAATTTCAGAAAGTTCAACAAGACGGTGGAAAACAAACTTTCATTTTATTACTTATGTATAAGTTACGTCGCATCATCTTAATAGCTTTTTTCATCATCAACATTATCATCATCAGCTTTTTAGCATCCATTGTTGGACTTATTCCTAAAAAAATGACAGACCTTTCTATCATGGTTATTGCAGGATCAGTACTTTCTGAACATATCTAGTTCGTCACGCCATTTTATATTTTGTTGGTCGCGGTCTCGCATGTGATATCTCGGGATTCACGTTGTGAGGTGTGATGTCCAACGGTTGTCTGTCACTTCTGCAAGATGTCCAGCCAATAGAAATTTGAGTTTTTTGATGGATTTTATGATATCCTGGGGTTCTGTTTTTGCCTCTGATTTATTGTGTTGTCTTGTAGTTTCTCCATGTAAATTGGTGCATAGTTCTTTCAGGTGCACGCTGCATGGTTCTCTTTTTAAAGGGTCAATCTTTCGGTTATGTTCCATGATTTTCATCCATAGGTAACTGTCGGGAGAATTAGTTATATTTTTCATATGAAAATATCTCGTACTCGCCATTTAGAACAATGAACTCTTCGACTTGATCGACTTGTTAAAACCACGATCGAAATTTTTAGGACCAGGGCGCTGGAAGCAAATTTAGGCAGAGGAGCAACTCTGAAAAGGCACATACAGCTTTGAAAATGGCTAAAATCGGCCGAAGCTTTTCATTTCTAGCTAACCTTATTGCAAAGAAATGTTTTATATGTTCATCTAAAAAATACTCATAAAATAGAATAGCCAAAACTCCACAATAAAATTAATAATGAGAATAGAATGTTTACCTCTATTAAACCCGTGATTTATCATAAAAACCTGGCCAGATTTTAGGCTATCTTAGATCTTTATTGGACAGATTGAAAAAATAAAGCTGCCAGATCTAGCCAAAAAAATGATTGATTTGGCAACACTGGTTTGTCTACAACGGAACACGTGACTTTCAATCGGATCATTGCTAGAACATTTTGTCGTATTCTATGACTCACTATCGTTTCGTAACGTCAGTGGAAGTGAATTAGAAAGAAAGAAGATCGTATTTTAAAGTGGATTTTTTTTTGCAGTTACAAGAAAAGTTCTATACAGTGGGTGATTAGAAATAAGTATTTGATTCAGTATATCTTGCACTTTCTCTTTTTTTCATAAAGAGCACTCAGCTGACTTCGCTGACCCGTGCCAAGAGCGCGACTGATCCCGTGTTCAAGTGCGCCTGGATAAGACGTAAACATGTATTCACTATTAATAGCTTTGAAATTCACGCAGATTTTCATTGCTTCTGCAAACAGTCAACTGTGATGCGTCGTTTAGTAGTTTCATTGAAGTTTACAAAGAACTCTATGACTTGCTCTAACAGTCTGCTTTAGTGCATTGTTTAAATGCCTCAGAAGTTTCTTTGGAGTTCACCCAGCTCTGTATTGCTCTTACAGTCGGTCAATTGTGATAAATCGTTCAGAAACCTTAATAGTCTCTTTGAAGTTTACTAAGATTGTGTAATCAGTGAACTGGGGCAATTATCTTTTATTGATCATCAGATTATGTATTGTATATCACTATTAATACCATTATCATTTATTTGACGATTATTTATCATCACTGCACCCACAACAATTCAGTTTGAACACTGTTGAGGTCATTCGCGTAGTCTGACATCGTCCAACCCCTGATTGTTCATTGTATGAACCCGAAATTTGGCACACACTTTCATTCCACCAAGTAAACTAAATATCTTTCTTATTTTGAACCCCAACCCCTCAAAAAAGATTTTCAGTTGGGCATGGGTTAAGGTGGTTTATGTTAAAATTATCTCTTTTTTGTGTTTGTCAGGGATCACAGTCAAACAAAAGAGAAGTAAGTTATTCATTGATAACTACCATTTTTCAATTGATCTCCGGTAAAAAGAACCATTTATGGGTGGCGGGGATTCATAATTTCCTTAGGAATGCTAGTTTGTTCCTTTATCGCACTAATAATAAAAGAAAATTCCTCAACTGATACTACCAATGAAGAAAACTAAAGAGAATTACCATCGAAAAGAGAGGTAAGCTTCAAAGGTTGAATTCGACCTCCAGCTAGCCGTTAAAGCGGTCGTTGCACAGATGGCAGAGCAGCTGGAGCATTTAATCAGGCCTCCCTGAGGCAAAAGTAACAAGAGTTCGATTATTACCAAAAGCTCATTCGTAATTTTTGTTTACTCACTGCCGTAGATTGATGGTCTGAGTCAAAATATGCAGAGAAATGAATGAAAAATAGGTCCAATTAGTTATTCAATAGAAACTTTCACGGGACAAATATCTTTTGGATTGCAAAACACGTTAATAATGATCAATTGAAAAAAATTGGTTATCAATGTGAAGATCTCTTGTACCGCCTATTTTGGGGGGTAAGTTTCGCAAAAAACGTCTGTTGTTGGACATGGACCTTCCTCGGGATTCACCATACCTCTCTATCATGGGCCACGAGGTCAATTCTTCCTGAACTTATCTAGTTCAACATGTCATCTTCTGTCAGTGTCAGTTTCGCAATTGATCCCTTGGGATCCACGTTGTGAATGTCGCGTGGTTAAGGGGCCAAACTTTTAGTTAGATTTTACCTGCATAAGTGATTAATAGGAGGATGAATTCTTTGTACATCCTCCCGGCCAGGACTACTAGGATTTTCTTGTTCTCAAAAGTCGAGCTTGTTCTACTGAAAGCTTCCAAACCTGAAATCATTCACTTGATTTCTTCATCTTCAGAGGGTTTCATTTAGAGTCTTTATCCCAGGTCGATGTAGTTATCTACTTCTTAAAGCTCTGCGTTTTCGATCGAGATTGTTGTGTCTTTTGTTTACAACTCGTCATTTAATAAACATGATAAAAGACACTCTTTTATTGTTGGCTTACATTGATTTTCTAGTTTCTCGATTGATAGATAGAATTCCACGTATCAAGAATCTATAGGATCGATAGACATATATTCTATTATTCATTTTCCATATAATTCTACTAATAGTTTTCTTTCAGTAAGAGTCATAGTGAAATACAAAGGGAAGGATTACATGATAGGAGAACAGCAAGTGTGTCGTTTGTCTTCGCCACAGAGCACTTATCAACCTAAAACTTTGTTTAGACTGGAATTAAGCCTTACCAATTTTTTATGATCCAAATCCAATTCACTCAAGAGGCATTATTTAATCGTACTCGCGTTCTAACGGCACGTTTCTTTTTATATTTATGGTTAGCGTAATTGGAAACCGTGTGCCAAAACTGCCGTCATTGGTCAACTTGGGCTTCTCCAGTGCTTCAGTGTTTCTCACTGGTTGGCAACTTATCCCCGCAAATATCTGCAACAATGAAGCTTGCTGAATAATTAAAATATCCACACATTATCATGTCTACAAAACCCTTTTCTATTCTTGAATTTATTATGCAGTTTTATGCCAAATGGACACCTAAACCTGTGTCCTGTAGCTTTTTTGTTTTCCAAAACTCTGAAAAGTAAATGATCCTCGATTTATTCAATGATCAACCCTTTTTCAATTGATCATCCCCAAAAGAATTACTGCCAAATGATCTTTGTCGTATGGGTGTTTCTATTGAGTGATTAAACAGCACTGTTAATTTTGGGTTTATTCATTTTTTCGCAGTATCTATTTTCCTGTATTGGGTTTGGTATCATGAACAGGGGATAAAAAGTAATTTTATTCGGCACTTTCTGTTCTAGTTAGTCATTCGATAGAAACCGTCATGTAATCAACGTCTTTTAGCAGCATGATACAATTGAAAAAAATTGGAAAAGGGGGGATCAATTAATTCTTCTCTCGCCATCAGTAGGATTATTAAAGGGTCTGAATTTCGAAAAAAACAAAGAAAAAACAAAACAAAAAACAATAAAGAAGCATAAACATTGCCAGGCGCAAAGTAGGAACCAATTTAGCAAAAACTTACATTGCAAATGGACCCCCTACCACCACCATGCACATACACTAAAAACTCATTTGGTTGGTGAGTTTTCGGGTCTTTTGCATCTACCTTTTAGACATTATGAATTATATGTTGAAAAAAAGCTCTGACTGGAGAAACATATATAGGCAGTTATGGTTGTCAGCTTCTAAAACACTTTGTGTGAATTCCATCTGATATAATGGTAGAACCCCAACGGGTGTCATAATAACAGGAGTCTATTGTATTAAGATTCATTCACAGGGTCGGCTTATATTGATCTAATGTAAGTAGCATACTACAAGCAAAGAGAATGTTTATTCCGGGATCGTAACAATTCATTCAATTCCTTTACACTCCGAGAGATATGTCATTAGCCACGCTTTTAGTGAATGGTACAAAAAGGTAGCGTTACAAGATCAGGCGACGATAATCCTTTAAAATGTTCCAAGTTTCTAGAAATAGTCCAATCCTTTTAGCGCAATTGTCGATAGGAGAAGTAAATACCGTTGCCTAAGGTCAGATAGGAACTAACAGAGTCAGTATGATGGCAACAGGCTGTCTTTAGCGCAATTGTCAGTAAGAGAAATGAATACCATTACCTAAGGTCAGATAAGTCAGTACAATGGCAACATACTGTTTGGACATCGTATGGTTGTGTTTTCGAAGTCACCGTTCGAAGAATGAGAAAGGATGATATTGGCTTCTCATATCCTTATTGGAACCAGCCTGCCTTTCTTTCATTACTTTAATTTTTCTTTCGTTTTATTTCAATCGACTTTTAGATGCACTAGCATCTATATCAGCGATCGTGGTCACTGACTGACTGGCCGATAAATCGACATAGCAAACGCCTCACATATTCTCCAAGAAGCATCCCTCTCTTCATCCTTCTATGAATCGGATATCACATCTGGCATTCTATTTTTATGTAATCAGGATGTAGTATTTTATTCTACTACGCCAGAATACGAACATGCGTCAATTGCATTAACAGATTTTGTTTTTATCTCACTACGGTATTACCGTTAAATAGAGGTTATTTCAGGAGAAAAAGCTGAAAATGGGAGCTTTGAACTGAATACTCTTCTAAAGGAAGGAATTTTAAAGAAACTAAGGATGAATATATTGTCTGGCTTTCAGCATCGAAGCCTTTGTTTAGTTCTTGGGGTTTTTATCATTTTTATGTCGTTATCCATGCCCGAGTATATCTCGTATCTGTTGATTCTTCAAAGTTGAATAACCACCCGTCTGCATGAACCAGAGTATTTTATTTTTTTGCACTACTCAACCTAGGAATTGAACTCACGAACGTCAGGTAGGTTAATACATCATCATTGTCATTTTCAGTCATTTGGCATATGCACTTGTAAATGAACCTTCCCAAAGATCCACTGGGACTCTTTATTATGAGTTTAGAGTAGCCAATACTTTGTATAGTTCGTCAAAACATCTTATTTTCAGTCAGTTACAGTTTAGCATATGGTCTCTAGGGATCCATATTGTTGCATAGCAGTTGTCAGGTAATTTTGCAACATGACCAGCCCATTGCCACTTCTGTTTTATGATTGATTCAATGATATCTCTAACTCTTGTTTTTTCTATAAAATATTGTGCTTTCAAGACAGCACATTGTGTTAGAGAGAAAAGAAGAGTCAGTGATATAAATTCAATTAAAAAAAAATTTGGCAGGCCATGTAGCGAGAATGCCACACGTGCGTTGGATATTAAAGCATGGATCTTCAGGGATTATACGCGAAATTATAGCTAGCAAAAACTAAGATTGCGACCCCCAAAACAGAGAGGTCTTGCAAATCTTGGGGAAGGTCCATGTCCAAAGAGGGAAGTTAAAAGGCTGCTGCTAATGATGACGATGAAAATGGACTCAAAGACAATCAATCCTTTTTTTCTTTTTCTCACACTGATCCTCCTTCTATTGTCAAACTCCAAGAGTTGAAGTTTTTACAGCAA
>OY735224.1:10330529-10480529 GCA_963457665.1 Thysanoteuthis rhombus
CGTCTATATGGATAACCTCTAGGAATCTTTGATCAAAACAGACTTTTGTCAGTATGGCCCTAGAGAAAAGAAAAAGCATTTCCAATCGAGGGGGGCCATCTCCAAAACACAATGTCAAAACAGAAAAAAACCTTTACCACACGCAAAACAACACGAAACACGTCAGAACAAAACAGGAGCTGACGCGACAGACCAAGTGAAGGAAGGAGCGCCCGTCATCGGAACTATTGTGTACGTCCCAGAACAAAGAACATCGAAGGGAAGCAACAAATACAAGGACAAGCCTGCCTGATGCAGGGTCAAACTCCTCTCCAACTTCAGATCCTATTATTGACGATAACTTCCACCTATGTGTTATATGCATAGTAAATATGTGAATATTTTCAATTATAGTCAATATTTCCAAATATTGACTATAATTGAAAAAATCACGTATTCGTCGGTTCTGTTCGGTCTGTAAGAGAGCCGCCTACCAATCACTCCTGATTCCGAATTACAGTATGATAATACTTAGATTTTAAGTATTCGTAGGACGGTGTTTACTCAAGTGTTTACTTGCCTGAATCAAAAAGATTGTTCTCGATCTTGTTCTTGATGTAATTACGGTGGAAAAGACAGAGTCAACTGCAGCCTCCGATTTGGACTTGAATTTGACGAAAATAATCCAACTATACCACATAGAAGGATAAAATGAAATTATTTTCTGCAGTCTGGACGGTGTCACCTAATAATTGAGTCGTAGATTCTCTGCACCTGGCGATTAACACCTATCAAGTAGGAAATGTTTTCTGTCATAAATTATGAGACACTTTGTTTTTTTGTCCGAATTTCTCAGACAAAAAGCTGTCAAATTATCATATTAATTATTTCTTTGTGACTTTTTATCTATCTGTAAATCTATCTGTTGCTCTTGCTGTTTATCTATTTCTCTATCTATCCTTCTTTCTAGCTATCTATCTTGGGAAAGGGATATTCAAAGAGATACAGAGTATAGAATGTAAATATATCTATCTATCAATGTATGTATGTCTCTGTATCTATGTATGTATGTATGTATGTATGTATATATATATATATATATATATATATATATATACGTATTAAGAGAGAGAGAGAGAGAGAGAGAGAGAGAGAGACATATACACACATAGATATACATACAAACAGAAAAAGAAGGAATTGAGAGACATAAACACGCACACACACATATGTATATACATAGAGAAAGAAAAGGAAAGGGGTATACATATACATATATATATATAAACAAAGGTAGAGGGAGAGAAAGAGGTATCTATACACGTGTATGTAAGCTGAAAGAAAGGGAGAAAGGGGCATAGGCACTCATATATGTATACATATATGTATAAACAGAGGAGGAGAGGATGCAAGAGAGTCATACACACATTTACAGAGAAAGAGGGATGATGGTGAAAATAGATTGATTCATGTATTTCCCGAGGGTATTAGTGCAAAGTGAACATAAACAGCCCCGGTCGGAGTTTCAACACGGTTTACCGATCCCATTGTCCGAACAGTTACCGACTGCGCCAATAGAAACCCATTGTTGGCTCCATTCGCTTGACAAGAGCTGGAAGAATAAATCTCCAAGATTTTGTTGATAGGTAATTTGCATTGACGTCGGTCAATATGCACGAACCTTCTTGTGTCTTGCGGACACGGGACTTGTCGGAGAAAAAAGGGCGTGGTGCGTTTGGTGGGAAATGGGTTGAGTGTTGTTTTTTCGCCTCACAGCATTTGATGGCAGAATAATCTTTAGGTCGAGGCAAGTAATCGGACGCCTTTGGTCTCCAAACTGACTGAATTACTAATGAAATCGAAGAATCAAATTTTACTCGTATGCAGATAATAAAGACTGATTCGATACACAAACATAAACACATATCTATCTATCTATCTATCTATCTATGTGTTGGTGTGGGGTCACTGAAAAAATCCATCCTATCATATTCATTTTTGATGTTGAATTATTGTTTTTGCTTTATTTAGGATTATGGCGAGATTAGGCTTCTCCCTTTGCCTGATCATTTTGAACGAATAAAAAAGAATTATAATTAATATAGCGGTAACAGCATCGACGATAGAACCTTTTATAAAAAAGCCGTCTCTTGTCTTCAGCTATGGTTTAGGAAATAAAGGCAGATTTGGTTCCAGCTTTAGGAAGGCGATCAGTCTAGGCGGAGGACAACCCAAGTTCAAGAACAAGAGTATAGTGCTCCCTTGAGAGGGTTTGAAGCTCAATTAGATGTCCTGGAGGTAGGTCCTACAACAAAGCTGATGCCAGACGTATCATTCTCTGCATTCCTCTGGACTACATCAAGGAAGCTGAGGGGATATTTAAGAACTGGACATCCAATGATCCCCATACGCTCACCCCAGGTATGTGCCCTGGAGGGGACTCCAGTGTCATTCCATCGTCTGTAGGGACAAAACGGAAGCTATTTACAGAGAGACAACACAGGAAACAATGTCCCTCACGAACTGCAAGTCCTGACTAATCTATGGTCTGCTCTCCAATGTTACCCCCTATCTGTCTCTCACTTCTTTTACGATAGCCCTGCTTGTTTGACTTAGTTTGGTCAAAGTGTATCACAATCTCCGACAAAGTGTAATCAAATCATAAGATTAATCTTCAATCAGGCCATACGTTCGACTTAATATAATAACATTTATGTCGAATATTGCATAATTTGGTGTTCAGTCGTAGGCTTTTTTTTCTCTTTCATATATATATATACATATATATGTGTGTGTGTGTGTGAGGGTTTCAATTCTGCCTCGTGGTACTGGATAAGATAAAGTCTATAGCCATACTGAAGAGATGTAATGCATCGGAACAGTTGTCTGTGGATGACATAATATATATATATATATATATATATATATATATATATATATATATATATATATATGTATATATATACAAAATTTGGCATTAAATCACAGGTTTTTTTCACTTTCAGCCGTATATGTATATATATATACTTCTATCTATTTATCTATCTCTCTCTCTCTCTATATATATATATATATATATCGTTTCTTAGAATGGAAAATGATTCAAAATTAAGATGGAGTATCGTAAAATAGCGGTAACGTCGGCAGACAGCCATAAAAAAGCCCAAACTTTGTCTAAGTTGCTTAATTACAGTGATTATTGGTTCTCTCCCCACAATACTGCCAGAATATGTTTACTCTCGTGTCACGGCTTTTCGTTGGGCGTTTGTCATTTGAAATGCAAATTACACGCACTAAAAGTATCTCTCTTTTTTGGAGGATGAATTAAAAAAGTTTTTTCTTGAGACATAATGAAGAGTAAATAGCACTATTGAATTAGAACATCCTATTATTCCCTAAAAAGAAAGGCCAAAAACCAATACACAGTCACCTATGGAGCTAAAACATAGAACCTTATCGCAAGATTGTCCTTCAATCTGAGAGCCACCAATCACGTTCGAGAAAAAATATGCTCAACATCACTCGGAGAAGTCATGACAAGATAGTACAAGATCCATCAGAAAACCAAAATGACAATGGGCTGGTCATGTTACAAGAATATCAGACAAGCGTTGATCATCACGATTCACAACGTGCATCACCAGAGATCATATGCAAAACAGTGTCAAGCAGAGAAAAATAGATGGCTTGACGAAGTGGATAATTTCAGAAAGTATTGGCTTCGCAACCAACATGATAGAGAAGTCTGGCGAATATTGATGAGGATTTATATTCATCGATGGATGCTAAAAAGCTGATCAGGATAATGGTCAAAGATAGTGACAGATTTGGTTGACGGTCTCTGATAGTTAGAACCGAAGTTAACTGCCAACAATTATGGACTGAGAACGCACATCATTAGTGAAGAGAAAATGGGGTCATTGTTCATCACGATAATGCTTGTCTTCATACTGCTTGAGTGACCAAAGATTTTATCAGGGCATTCGCCCGTGGAAAAAAATGATCCACTCACCACCATCCTTCCCAGACCTTGACCTCACAGACCATCATTCGTGCAAGATTTTGTAAAACCATTCTGATGGACAAATGAGAAGTTGATATCAATCAGTCTCTATAAATCACTATTCCTATTATAATTCGGACCATCCTCATCTTGGTTGTTTTTAATGATGAAGATGGTCCTAATGATAATAGGAATAATAATAATACCTCATCGCAAAAATCCAGAGATATACTATCTATAAATCACGTAAAAAATTAAGTGACTTTCACAAATTTTGTATCGGAAAACTAGATGATATTTTTTTTATGAAATTAGATTTTCGAAATCAAACGATCAAGTGTATCTCTAATCAGTACTAAATTTGTACTTCCAATTAATTTGAATCATAGGAAAGAACTTTTCGTTACACCCAAATAAATTCGAGAAACGATAGAGGAAGAGCTGAGGGTCTCTTAGGGGGAATATATGTATAAAAAAAATAAATAAATAGAATTTCTGTATAATTGAGAGACAAGGTTTGCAGCTGATTGCGTGACAATTCGTTCTCGTTCATTTCAACATCGTTGACGATTCATTGGACAGGA
The DNA here is from genome assembly GCA_963457665.1 of Thysanoteuthis rhombus. Taxonomy (NCBI): domain Eukaryota; kingdom Metazoa; phylum Mollusca; class Cephalopoda; order Oegopsida; family Thysanoteuthidae; genus Thysanoteuthis; species Thysanoteuthis major. Next base: position 10,335,096 of record OY735224.1, read on the forward strand.
AGTAAAAAATATCGCTTTATTTAACATGAGCCCTCATTAGAACAGAGAGATAGATAGAGAGAGAGAGGAAGAAAGAAAGAGAGAGAGGTAGAGAGAGACAGAGAGAGACAGAGAGAGAGAGAGAGAGAGAGAGAGAGGGGGAGACACAGAGAGTACATGTAGGGAATACGTGATGAGTTATGTTTTGCACATTGGTACGAATAACGGAAACTAAAGGGAGAAAAAGAGAGAGGATGTAAGTGTGTATGTGTGTGTGTGTGTGAGAGAGAGAGAGAGAGAGAGAGAGAGAAAGGGGGAGAGCGATGCATGTGAGAGAAGGCTATGAGAGAGAAGTTTTTCCGTGAGGTATTAAGAAAGGGGTGGATAAGGCGAGAAAGAGAGAGACAGGGATAGAGAGAAAAAATAGACAGAGGGAAAGAGGAGGAGGAATGCGAGACGTATATTTTGAAAGAATGAGTTGGCAATTGATAGATAGATAGATAAATAGATAGATAGGGAGAGACAGAGAGTCAGAAAGGAGGGGATAATCGAGAAATAAAAATTTAAACAGAAAACAATGTGCAAGGCAGCGACTGCGTGTGAAATAGATGGCAGAAAACACAAAATACAATGCGTTGAAAGCAGAGAAAGACAGAGATATGTGCACCAAGAATGAGGGAGGAAGTGATTGGACAGAAATAAAACATGTGTATGAAATTAATGACGTTTATTACCCCTGAAAGATATATATATATATATATATATATATATATATATATATATATATAGATAGATAGATAGATAGATAGAGAGAGAGAGAGAGAGAGAGAGAGAGAGAGAGAGAGAGAGAGAGAGAGAAACAGACGGACAGACAGACAGACTGAGAGACAGACAGACAAACAAACAGACTGACAGAGACAGAAAGATAGAGAATTTGATGAACAGATATACGTAGGTGGCCATCCATGATGAGTGCTCAACGAACCATATTAAAAGTTGATATTTTGATTATTTTTAGAGACACTATGTTCATTTGTTTATTTTTAAGTTTGAAAACACACACACACACACATGCATACATATACATATACATATATATATATATATATATATATATATATATATATATATATATATATATATATATATATCAAGTCTTTGCAAAAGTTTCAAGTCAATACTTTGTATTCATTGTAAACATATAAGCATATGATCAAAAATGCTTGAATATGGGTCCGTACAAAAGACCATCCTTATACATATATATATATATAGAGAGAAGCAAAACTGAACTAAACAAGGAATGAAAAGAGAATACGTATATTCATATATTTGTAAAGGACGTATTAGTATAATGAATCACCTTGAAACACACACACAGACACGCAATAAAATTAAAGGCCAAGAAGTTAATTGAATTGTTTCGTATCTCTTTTTTGTTTGCTTTGCTTTTTCCCGGCGATCAAAAGTTCAGAATTGATCGTCTCTTTTATTGATACTTAGTGTGATTGCTCACATCCCTTCGCTGTCAATCTATCACATTAAATCGTTGGTTTCTGAGGAAAAAAATGAATGAAAAAAAAAAAATTACCAATCGATAGTATTTTCCTTGTAGTTTCCCAGAGTACTCATTTCTCTCGATAGAAACTTGTCAATTTTTTTTTATATCATTCTCTCCCAATGCAACAGAACAAAAAGAACAAGAATTCAAGCATGGTCCAATCGTTAGTGCGTAGACCCGAGGGTTCAGAGTCAATCTTGAACATTTCGTTGCTCCAACAACATTGCTTCCAAAAGTTCCAAATCACACTCCTATCCTTGCCATCAAAAGTTTCCTCAACCTCATTTCCCATTACAAACTTTCATCCATTTTTTTCTCTCTGCCAATTCAAAATGTAAAATGAGAGAATAAAAAAAAATGCCTCAACCAAGTTTTGAAATATGGCGACCCAATCCAGAAATATGCTAAAAAAGGTAGAAAGTTACACACTACAAGATTCAAGGAGGCAGACGATGGACTTAAAAAAAGATATTTTCATTTTATCACCATAGTTTCATAGTTTTTGGATTTCAAATCATATCTAATTAAACTCATAGTTTTACAAATATGTCAGAAAAATAGGCAGCTTATCTAGTATCATTTGCCTAAAACAAAAATACTTGTAAACACGTAAGTGACTATCAGATAAGAGGATTATAAAACCAATTAAAGTTTCGACACGCTGTGCTAAAAAGGTTTGTCATCACTTGTGTATATCGATTATTCAGCGAAATCCAGTCACACTAGATTTATGAGAAAATGTTTTTTATTTTCGAAATGCTACCATTCAGAATTGATGTGCGAAGAGGAAAAAACGCCTAAGAAAAGGTCAAATTAAAAACAAATTCATCTTTCGCGAAAAAAACAGAACGAGGATACGTAAGCCCACACACTGATGATCAACAAAGACCCTACACTCAACAAAAAATACTGATGTTCACAAAGGCAGATCCTGAGAACTGACAAACCGAATAAAAAACAAAAACAAAGAACAAAATTAGATCAAAATTTTTTACTCTATCAGATTCACTCCAATACAACAATAATAGTAACACAGGTCTGGTTTGTCACCAAAAGAGACCGTCACATATCAATGGTCTTTTTGAAGCGTACCGTGTATGGGGTGACCAAGTAAAGTTGAAAGAAGGGTGATCAATGAATCAATTACCTCTCCCATCTTTTGTTGGGCAGTGGTCACTGAAGAACTGAATTTTCGAAAAAAACAAACAAACAAAAACAAGTATGGATGATAATTGATGTAAACTGAGTAGCAAAATTAAAAATACATTGTAAACTCAGCTTTTGGGGGATTTTCAAAAAAGTAAAAACTGTTCCTTCCTAAATATAAAGATTAAATGTCGAAATTTTCTGCCCTTCAGTTCCTGCTTGTAAGCGCAACACATACATATATAGATGGCTATTCACCCTGGCAGACCCACTTAAAAACTGAAGAGATCTACGTTCATGTTGACTATGTTGATGTTGATAAATACTCAAAATGGCTGAATGATAATATTCTATATTAGTCTGCCAGTCTGCCTACCTACTTATCTATCTGAAAAATACAAGACTACATTCCTAATATTTTTGTGTATATGTATTTATGCATTATAAAGGCCAAATCGTGTGGAATGTACCGGTTTTCGTACGATCGCCTAACTTAAGCAACATGAAGCCTGGTCAGTAACTGGATGGGTAACCATCCGGAGATACCAGGTGCCGTAAACTGCTGTGGAAACATCCCCATTATTAGAATTAGAGCCAGCCTTTTAACGTCCGACGTAGGCAATATGACATCCCCAAGATTCTCCAAACCTCTTTATCACAGGCGTTGCGGAGCCAATACTTTCTGAACATTTCTAATTTGCCACGCCATATTATATCCACGATTTTGCAAATGATCTCTGGGGAAGCATGTTGTGAGTCGAAATGTCCAATGTCATTCGAGTTTTCTAATGGATTCTACGATATCTACAACTGTTTTCCATGTTCTCTTGTGATCTCTGCATTTGATGTCATGAATTATGCTCTTTCGTGCATGTTGCATCGTTCTTAGCTTCAGAGTCAATCTTTAGGTTATATCCCGTGTTTCAGCTCCATAGGTGACTATCTTGCTGATGCATCAATTGTTGGCCCTTCTTCCTACGACTAATGAGGATCTCTTGTCCTTGAAGCTTGTCATCCTTGGGTGATTATTCACTTGAAATCTTCTGAGTATTCAACGGAGATTCATTGTACATTGGTAGATATAGTGGTCTACTTTCTTCATTTCTGCTTTTTCGATTCCGATTGTTTAGTTTTTCTTTTCAGTATGTTTGTGGTACTTGTTTTCTTCATGTAGTTGATCCATCATCTAATATCTAAATGTACTGAACTCTACTATCCTTTGGAAGCGTTAATCATTATCGAGGAGGGAGACGTGGAATTTGGGCACGGCATATCCTCCATATCAATCACCCACATAGAGAAGCTCATGTCCAGAAGTGGCCAAGATCGTCCAGGGCCATATATATACGTGTAGGTGTAGGTTAGTAAAAGTTTCCTTATTCTTACTATTTCTTACCTTGATCTTAATATATAGTTGCTTTTTATCATAACTTTAATCGACTCTAACCGTATTTCTTTGCTTTAACAGCATGAACCAAATTAAAGGATAAGCCGACGGTGAAAATCAAATTGACACCCTCAAGTCGGGGGTAGGATGGGGGTGGGAAGATCCAGTACACCCCCAACTGCTTAAAACCATTCGGCCACGGGGCTCCACGAAGATAAAAAATTAGATTTGCACCCATAAGCTTCACTCGCTACAAACGATGATTATAATAGAAAAAAAATGAAATTAAAGATTCTTTTCTTTACATTTGAATGCATCTAGGTTCGGATTCGAATCTTTGCCAACTTTACCTTGGGGACTTTGGCATAGAAGATAGGTTAAATTGGTGAACAGTTGAATTGAAAAAGAAGTGTGTCAAGGCTTTAAGACAATCAGTAAGATTTAGTGTTAAGAAGAAAAGCAGAAAAACCATTGATTTCTTCATTTGTATGTTCACATGCACATTTGCTGATTACTGCAGAGATTTCCCCGGGGCATATATATATATATATATATATATATATATATATATATATATATATATATATATATATATATATATATATTTGTGTGCGTAGATATATATATATAATATATATGAGTGTATATGTGTGTATATACATATATATATGATATATATGTACATATAAGTAATTTATGTATGAACACACACACTCACACACAAATCTGCACACACATACATACACACACACATATATAAATATCTGTATATATGCATATGTATGTATTTGTGAGTTTAATCATATTGCGCGTATATGAGCAAATGTTTGTAAAAATACATATACTCAATTGCTTATTCGTATTGTATTACAAACACACACACACACACACACATATATATATACATAATAATTACACATTGCACATATATCTTTTTTTATCTATCTATCTATCTATCTATTCTATCTATCTATCTCTCTCTCTCTCTCTCTCTCTCTCTCTATATATATATATATATATACTTATATGTATGCGTAATAAATGAGTATGAATATTTATATAAATACACAGTATATGTTTATTCGTGGGTGCATGACGTTGCACAACATAAATCGTATTGTGAATTATTACAGGATAATATATTATAATAATATGATTTGTGAATGTATATGTTCAGATAAACGTATATATGTTAGAATATATATATTTATAAACTGATGTAAATGTACATCAATATAAGTGTATATATATATATATACATTGACGTATATATATTGATGTATGTATGTATATGTATATTTGTGTATGTGCCCTTTTGTGCATATGCAAACGAGTATACATGACATGTATCTGTACACATATGTTTATTTATGCACGCGTATTCTGTGCAATTATGTGAGTGCATAATCTTTATATATGAACAATTGCACTCTGTATGAGTATTTGTGCACGTACATACCTATAAAAACGTGCATATACATATATACACACACATATATATATATATATATATATATATATATATATATATATATGTATATATATATTGTTAGATAGTTATATACAAAGATAGATGGATATAAGAAGAATATCTAACCGTGCAGGAAGTTCTGATTAAATAACGTAAAAAGTCGGAACAATGAAAGACCTATTTCAATCTTCCTCATGATCTGAAAATAACCGTTTCTCCTTGAAAGTCAAGTTTTTATCTGTTCTTCGCGAAGACGCGTTCTAACAATAAGGGAAAACGGACGTCATTTTCAAAGCTATAAGAAAACGAAAATCTCTTTAACGGATGCTACAAAATAATAATAAAAAAAGCAGCTTTTCAAAGTCAATAAAGCTGATCCATCAATCCCAGTTGTTAGCAATTAAAAATGTCGACATCAACATTGGTTTTTTCAGTTTTTAAGTTGGTCTGGCTTCCTAGCTATGCACGTATGTGTCCTGCGTACAGAGGGCACAATCAGAGCTCGAGGACTGGTAATTCAAACATTTAAGCTTTATTATGTCTAGAAAAACACTTTTTGAAAAGACTTCTCCGCTTTAGTTTTGAGTTGGATTTACAAAATGAGTTTATTCTAAATTGGATCATACTTTGTGTACGGCATCTTCCTGCTTTTGTTTTAGAAATGCAGAATTTTTTTACCGATCACCATCTAACAAATAACGAGAAAAATGACTTCATTCATTGATCACCCCTATTTCTAAATTTTCAATTGATAATCTCCAACATAGCATGCTGCTAAGAGAAGTTGGTCAACCGGCGGTTTCCACTGAGTGACTAACCAGACCAGTCATGTTTTTAATGATATTGGAATCAGCTGGTTGATTTGTGATGTATCGTGTGTTTCTGGGAGAGCAACACTGTGAACACATACATTGAATGTGACGTATTAATGGGGAGTAATGGTAAGCCATTGCAAGATAGAAGCCTTTTTCCATTACCATTATCCATTCCCAGTAATCCATCGTAAATAAAAGCCCTGACTCACAGCTATAACTGATTAGGCATAAATCACAATAAAACAGAAAGTTGATTTTATTAGTCGTAGCCCCCTTCACTTACTTCTACATGCCAGTAAGTACATGGATTCTATCAGATAACTTAAATGGCAATGGGCTGGTTATGTTGCAAGAATATCAGATATTGGACATGATGACACACAACATGGATCTTTAGAGATCCCTAGAGGTCATGAGTAAAGATGTAGCCGGCAAATAGATGGTCTGTACACTCATGATATAAAGGTTCGGCAAATTTTAGGGAAAGTCAAACAAAAGTCATTAAAAGGATACTGCAGAGTCATAGAAATATCCGTCATCCGCATAGTGATTACAAGAATATTTCTTTTATATTTCCCTGTGGCGACCACCAGTCTATTGATCTGAGATCCTGATGAAAGAATTCCAAGTCACAACTTTTCCAGATATCAGCAACTTCGTAAAACTGTATAAGGGGTATTGATCAGGGGTACTTTTAGATTGAATCTTTTATTGGGTGACTGAGTCCATTATTGTCCTCTGAGATAAAATTGGAATTTTGCCAGGTGCCGAAATCGCCTCCAGCAAAGATGGACAATTTGGTGGTTGGAAACAATGTGATTCAACAAAGAACATTTTCACTAGCAACTTTCAACAAATCTAGCATCTTCTTCGTTGCAAAGTTTAATACATTTGTGAAGTTCTGGGAAACCGATTTCCCAGTTATTCCTGGATGTCTCAAAAGTATCTATACACTTACTGCCGATACTTGTGTATAGGTCGAGTTTTGAAGACCAAATATCTTGGTAAAAATGTCGGCCTGTACGTGATAATAATTTTGTCGAAATTCAAACACAATGAAGTCGACTTGGAAATAGCGTACCAAAATTTAATGATTTTGTGACCTTAAATTGAAGATTGACCCACACTCTAGATTGATTTATACGGGTATATACATTATTTTATAATTTTTCTTCAAAACAGACAAAATCTTTCAAAGGACGATATACATAAATTACAATGTTAAAAATGTGGGGTAGACCTTTACATGAATAATAATTTTGTCGAAATTCAGACATAATGAACTGCAACTTGAAAATAGCGTACCAAAATCTGATAATTCTGTAACTTCAAATGAATGTTGACCCACACACGACATCGTCTTATAAGAGTAAGTACGTTATTTCATAATCTTTCTTCAAAAAAAAAAAGTCTCAAAAGACGAAACATAAATTACAATGATTTTGAGATTTATATTATTCAAATATGGCCACGTTAAATAATGATTACTTCGCTTGGGGGACTTCTACACGTGAGCCAACAATGTTTTTGGCTGCTGGGTTGAGTCATTGATTGACACAGACATTCCCGACATCAGCAAACATTTTTAGTGAGGTGCTTGCACAATAATCTTTGATTACTGAGTAGAGTTAACCGAGATATCTTGATTCTGTTGCATGAAATAGCTGTGACTTCGCACCTCAGTTTTAAAGTTACTATCATCGCCAAAATGATGGATAAACGTAGAACTCAAATGACAAAAATCTCTTAGATAGTGAGCCATTGATTGATATCAATTTAACTTTGATTGATCAGAAATCGTAAGAAGAAAAATCACAATCAAAAAGGAAATTTGAGACATCCTGTCAGAAGATGGCTGAACTTTTCCGATCTATTCATCTTGTAATAAGGTATAGAAATGAGTATATTTTAAGTTGAAAAAAATCACTGAGAACTTATTCAAATTACGAACCGGTTTCCTTTAATTTGAATTTTACCTCAAATCAATATCTTATACTGAAGTTATCAAAACGTAAACTGCATAATGACATTAAATGTATTGTCTCTTTTCGATTTCATATCAACCAGAGCAGACGATTAATATCGACCTGCAACATCAAAGACGAGTTTGTTTTTGGCTTTTTAACGCTCTTTCCCCCAATAATTGTAATTTCCTCTCCGGTACACATAATTACAACCGGCGGGAGGAACTAATATAATGTACCAGTGTAGTGAAATTGAAGTGGTGTAAAGTGAGCTTCTGAAAAGCAGGGAAGGGTTGTATATAGGTATGTCTTGATTAGTGCAGTTAATTCGAATCTGAACAGTTCAAGATATCATAATAAATTAATATTGTTTTTAGCTTATACTTTTTTACATTATTCTGTACAGCAAAACATGAGCAGTACTATAACAAAATCTGCACCGATAAAAAATAAATCATCGAACGTTTATAGAAGTTATTATTTGAAATAATAATGAAAATTGAACTTTTTAGATTATACAACTATAGAGCATAAACTGGAAAAGAAACAACAAAATACCCAGATATCCCGGGGATTGGATCAAGTATGGATATCATTTTCTGCAAACTGCATTTTTGGCTATTGTTTCCATTGTTGGAAAATGTTTCTTTTTTTTTTTTTTAAATCTAAAAACAACATAGAAAAACAATTAGAATTTTTTCAATAATTTGATATCTTCCTCCTTTCAATTATTGTCTGTTTTTTCTCTTTCCTGACATAATCAATCGAGTTAGCTCCCTTTGATTTTTTCCCATCACAACCTCGAAGCGCCAATCGTTCACCCTTTACTCGGGGCATGTGGACGAGTCAATACACTTCCCAAACGGAAGTGTAAAACAGGAAGCCAAGGATAATAGGTGAGCCTGTGATTGGAAGACGTGCATAAAGTAAGATGACAGTCGATTCGGGCGGTTCCGAGAAAAGTTAGAAGAGTTTTTCATCCCTGAAGAATTCAGTAAAGGAACGAAAGTGTTCTAAAAACTTCATCGGGCTACTTAACTTTATCTCAAAAAGAAAGACAAACTTTTTTTCGGCGAAGAAAAATGTGCTGAGTTCTGGAGAGTACATTAATAATTTTTGGGCCAAATGATGAAATAAGAATTTATTTTACCCAAATTTCAGAAAAAAATCGGCTTCATCAGAGATAACGTTGAAGAACAAAAGTTTCAGAAAATAGCGTTCAGCCTACTTCCTGTATTCATGTCTTTATGGACAAGGTGGATACTATCAAAATTCCCTCATTTTTTTTTTGCTTAGGCAGTTATACTTTTTGTGATGAAAGAACGTACGAAGAAATTAAAATAAATATTCCTCAACGTAATGATACTAAAAATGGTTCGATTCATTATTCATAATTTACATAATAAATATAATCTGTTCCACATAACAGAAATATAATTCAACTGAGGAAAAATGTCGTTCGTTGTGTTTGATTGGACTTGGAGAGGTGTCCTTTATCACAAAAAAACTAGAACCTGGAGGAATGGATACTGTCCGATACCACAGCGAGTGATTGACTCATTTGAATGATGCATTGGGACGGGAGAAATCATTTTATGGACTCGGAAATCGACCAGTGATTTTGCTGTATGGCCACGCAAACCCTCATGATACAAATGCAACGCACCAAACACTTAAGATGAAAAGTTCTTCCACACTTGTCACTTCTTTGGACCTGTCTCCTTTTGGATGTCATATTTTGCTTCGTACGTAATCTGATCAGCGGTTCGAAGCTTTTTCTTCAAAGAAATCATCCAATCAAAACCAGAATCTTTTTTTTAATCAGGTAATGCATGATACATACCTGAAATAAGGTGTAAAGCCATAGAAAGCCAGAAGAATACTCTGAATTTTGGTATTAATGAAGTTGTGTATCATATATGAATGAAACAATTTGTCAAACACAGCAGCCAACCTTTGTGTTAACATTCATAAGAAGTCTGGGAAAATATTTAGACATCTGAATGATCATTCTATAGAGGATTTTGTTAAAAAAGCTCCGATAACTCTTTTATAATGGAATACACAGTTTACCTGAAATGTAGCGTAAGATCATATCCAGTTAAAATACTTTGATGGTTGAATAATGCTGTGAATCAAGGTTCTCGTCAAAAAATGTTCGAGACATCGCGCAGCGACCTCATGAATGTAAAGATATGAAACGATGGAAACCGATTGGCTGGGAATGATTTGGTATCAACGACATGGAACAAAATGGAGATGGCTTTTGTCCAGCAGTGAACTTACAATTGCTGCTGCTGCTAATTACCTAGACGTGAAAGTCCTTAGATTTAAATGAATGAAAATGGGATGCAACAAGGAGTTGGCTGAGAACGTTGCATTTAGATTAAAGTAAATAAATAGATTATTCAATCGATAGATACGAATACACTGTGATAAATAGATAAACTGATGGATAGTTGAATAGAAGAAAAAGACTGATATATATATATATATATAGAGAGAGAGAGAGTGTGAGAGAGAGAGAGAGAGAGAAAGAGAGAGAGAGAGTGAAAGAGGGAGATATAGATAGAGATATGCTGTGATAAATACATAGATTGACATGAACTGAGTGAGATAGATTTAGAAAGAACGATACATATAATACATTCGAGCAGGGTAGGATAGATATATATAGAATTAGCTAAGTTCATATCCACCTCTCTCTGTCTGTCTGTCTGTCTCCGTCTCTTTGTCTGTCTGCCCGTCTGTCTGTCTGTCTCTATATGTATATGCATATATATATATATATATATATATATATATATATATATGTATGATTACTCAGACAGGAAGAATCAAAAGCACTAGCAGGAAACATTGCTTATTTGGATTAAAATAAATGAATGGATTGATCCATTGATGCGAATAGACTGAGATAGATACATTGATAGATAGTTAGATGAAAAGATTACTTGGACAAGAAGAATTGAAGACAGCAGCAGAAAGCATTGCCTATCTTGCTTGAAATGAATGAATAGATTGCTCAATCAATTGATACGAATGGACTGAGATAGAAAGATAAACTGATAAATAGCTAAATAGATAAAATGCACACCCATACTCACACTACACACACACACATATATATATACTTATATATATACATGTATATATATATAGAAAGATATATAGATAAATATATAGATAGAAAGAGATACATAGAAAAATAGATATGCATATAGATAGATGCTATGATAGATACATCGATGGCTCTGATCAGACCGAGATAGATTTAGAAAGAACAATTTATAAATACCTAAGCACAGACTGAGGTATATATAACCAGAATCAACCCACTTCATATCTATCTATCTATCTATCTATCTATCTATCTATCTATCTATCTATCAATCAAAGTCTTTTCATATCTAATTATCTCACTCTATTCATATCAATCTCTGGTCGTAACAGACTATCTCACTCTGTTGATATCTATCTATCTATCTATCTATCTATGTAGGTATGATCACTCAGACGGGAAGAATCGAAACCACTAGAAACAGATAGAAGATAATGGAATACGACGGTGACTTAGCCGAAAAACGCATTGCATTAAGATAAAAAGATGAAAGTGAATTATCGCTAGAAGGCGTTGTAGACAAAGTGAAACACGTTTGAAGACAAAATCTATTTTGGTGTATAACAACGTCAGCAAATATCCACCAATGTGAAAGCCGCACAGTGAACGCGTCACGAATACTGGCGCGGCGTGTCAGGTGACGGGTTAAAGCCGAATGCTTCCCAAGAAGAACGACAGTTTATCCTTCTTATTCCCACAAATAGTTACAATTCATTCTCTTATGTCGATTCTCAGACATCGAAGTCAGCGAAAATATTTATTGTCCCTTCCTTTCTTGTGATTGAATTTTGGCTTATTAGGTGTCTCTCTTGGAAGCTGAAAATAACTTCTGATTTGGGATTATCACAAAAATCGTAAGAGATCGCAAGACAAACCAAAGGATAAGAATCGAACAAAAATATAAAAGATCTTGCCTCTGATAACCCCATATACGGGTATCGAGTTAGTGGGTCCCAACCTTACTTTTAGCAAAGGCACCCCTTAAATGGATTTTCCGATGGACCCCAGGCCTTTAGGGGTCTGTTTGCTCGACAAGCTCACTGCCCCCACCCATGCACAAGTAATACCTCTGTGGACAATTAAGGTTAGTTTACCCCCATTTGGGAAGTACAATATCAATTTGGATGAAAATCAGTTCATATGTTTTTGCTTTTCAGATGCCAAAATTACAGAAAAAAAATACTTATCTCCTCTCCTGTTCCTGCTACTTGGAATTTTGTTCATCAGTTGTTGCATTTAGGAGCAAAAATAACTTCTAATTTGAGATTGTTTCAAAGATTGAAAGAGAAAGAAATAAAATGAGAAAAAAAAAGAAAAAAATTATCCATATAAAGTCCAAATTAGTAAGTTTACCTAGATAACTATGTATGGCTATTCTGAAGTATGGCGAAGATTTTTGAAAAGGTTGATATCACACGATGAACGTCAGAAGCTCGCTGCAGCTGTATATGGGGATGTTTGTTTTTTTTTTCTCTCATAATCCTATGAGATTGGTCCATGTGAAACAGATAAAGAGAGCTAAAAAACACTTATAGGGTTGGCATAAAATGAGAAGATTCGCTGTTGTGACAGTGTGAGTACGTTACAAAACAGTTGTACCTTTGAAACTGGGATAAAAAGATGAGAAGTGTGTGAGTTCTTATTTGTAATGAAATATCTAATATTTTCGATCATAAAAGTTATTTTTCAATGATTTTTTTACCGCTCTATATCAGTAGAAATTTTTCTTACATAACATTTTGTCTAAATGTATTTTTGACTTAAATCTGATCACCCTTCAAAACATCTTGAGTTGAGTTAAGATTAACATTAACAAGCGAAGATTAGAGTACTTAGAATTATTATTTCATCTGAGTGGCTCTAAATTTATTTGTGCTGATCCATAGATTAGTTACCCAATCATTTTTTAAGGGTTTATACTAGAAAATGAATAGAGTGTTTGATTCAGTATAGCAAACAGACAGAATGAGGTCTAAAAATTGACTTACATGGGCGTGTAGAGATACGTAAGAGGTTAGAATAGGATATAAGAAACGGGTTACAATTGGTTTTATCGTTTTTTCATATCTTGTACTTCAGTGCAGATTTGCTTGGGCAACACAAATGATTCCATCATAGGTGTATCAAGGGAAAGGTAGCCTGATGGAGCTCAACCCTCTTCTGATTGGTTTGGAATCTTACAATGGTTGCCAACGTATGTCCTATCTACCATTAGCTGGGGGAAAAATGATGGATTCATCCCTATCTCGAAGGCACCAGTATGCAATCAATACAAACCAGGATGTCCGTCTAAAAACTACACATCATAAAGAAAACAATATCAACTTAATTACAAATCAACTTCAAGATGTGTCCGTCGGGGAGTCACAAACTGCAGAGACGTTTTTACCACTCTTAGTAACAGTTCAGGAAATGGTCAAAAACTGCGATCAGCAGGGTTCCAGAGGAGACAGTCAACCCGATTTACTACCGAAGGTCCTCGTATAAAAATTGGATGCTTCATTACGAAAACATTCCCAGTCTGTGAACTGGTACTTGGTTCCAAAGAATATTCCTTTAGTAGCACAGCCCCCACAGTCCACATGATCTTTGTCCCTGTTACTATTTCCTCTTCCTAGAAACCAAGACTCAACTCAGTGATCACAATCGGGGAACATTAAAAAGGTCGTGACGAACCAACTGACAGTAGAATCAGTTGAAGATTTCAAGCACGGTTTCCTGGAGTGGAAATAACGTCTGCATCGGTGTGTTGTTTCCCAAGGGACCTATTTTGGAGATAAAGTTGATTCGTTATTAATTTGATAATAACTTTTTCGCACAGTCAGGCTCATTACTTCTAGACAGACCTCATACTTACATTTCATTCTCTTATATCGCTTCTCAGACTCAGAAGTAAGTGAAAATATACTTATTATCCCACCCTTTCTTATGATTTAACTTTGGTTCATTAGGTGTCACTTTTGAAAGCTGAAAATAACTTCTGATTTGGGATTGTCACAAAGATTATAAAAGAAAGCGTGGAAATAAGAAACAAAGAATAAAATAAAAAACGATAAAGAGCTCCAAAGAAGGTACCGGACAGACAGAATAAAATAAAAATATGACTATTATAGGTGCAAAGAGAATTAGAGAGTGCACACTTCTGCTAACATCATACACAAACTAAAAACCGAATGGAAATAAGTTCATATATTGTCGCTTCTCAGACGCAGAAATCAAAAAGAAAAAAAAATACCTGATTGTCCTTTTTCTTTCTTGTGATATAACTTTGATTCATTAGGTATAGCTTTAGAAGCTGAAAATAACTTCTGATTTGAGATTGTCACAAAGATTGTAGAAGAAAGTGAGAAAAATGAGACAGACAAAAAACAAGACGCTTGAATGAGTCTACTAGGCATACCAAATAAGGTTTAAACAAGAGCAGAATCTTAATTATGTGTCCATGGACACGGGACAAAGGAGGGGAACACTAAAAGGGAAAACTCTTATAAGGCGAAACCCTCGAAAGGGAAACTGCAGATGAGGAGCCATCTCTTAAAGAGAAACCTTTGATAAGGTGGGGGCATAAAAAAAAAGAAACTTGTTCAAGGAAGGATCATGAAAGGTAAATATTAGATAAGGATGACCACTGAAAGGGGAACAATTGATAAGAAGGGCATTCTTTTTATAACTTAGAATTCGGGTCGTTGTATTAATACTCGTTTATTAAACCAATGAACATGACGATATGGCATGTGTTAAAAAATTTCTGGGCTTCTTCTTAGATAACAAAACGCTTTTTTACTTAACATATCAATCACGAGGAATGATAAAAAATAAGCAAGCCCGGTTGCTTCAGGGTCAAAACCCTACGCCTCGTTAAGATCTAAAAAGTAAAGAAAACAGAATTCATTCTTTCAAACAGTATTATTCCAAAACTACTTTTCCATTTTCAGCTTCTTCATTGGTAGCAAATTAAGTCAACCTAAGTTAAGAATTAGAAGTGGAAAGGAATTCATCATCATTTTAAGCGTTCGTCACTGAGTCACTGTTCTTTGTGCATGACGTCAGTAGTTTACAGTTATAGTCATGCATCAGCCATCATCGTTTTTATATGCGAAAATAGAGCCATAATAATAGGAGTTTGACAAAAGAAAAAAAGAAAACGACTACTCAGCCTAATGGTCAATCCGTCACTAGCCTCAAAAGCAAGAAAGGGAGAAAGACAGATGAAGCATATTCAGAAAAATGTTCAATCCATCACTGGCCTTGAATGCAAGAAAGAAATGAAATAAAGAAAAAGCCCACTTGGTCTTAGGGTTAATCCTCCAGTGTCTTTGCAGTAGGAAGGAAGATAATATCACTACCAGAGTGGATCCGATCCCATGTTCAACTGGTTACAAGCCGACAGCTATAACCACAGAACCAAGCCAATGTTTAAGGTGAGACTTATTTGTGTTTATAAATGATTTTATGTTTTGTCAAGTACACTTTTGGTCACTTATTTATTGGTTTTCGCCGAAAAAAAAACCCAACAAAATATCCATGTACTCCATAATTATTGATATTTGTTCCTATTCACCATCATATTAATTTTTTTTTTTCGCATCTAAACAATTGAGATGAATGGAAATAATTAAGACTGTCTCCTTTTGGAAAAAAGTTTTCGTGTTTATGGTTTTCGTAAACTAAAAGGGACAAATGCCTTTTACTATTTAGTTGGAAATGGGAAGTAAAGTATCTGTAAACTAATTCTAACTCGAATAGGGAAGCCCCCAATAAGTGTAAATGAGGACAAGAACTTTTTGAAATCTTTTGAAATGGAATCTTAAAAAACAGCGGTCATCTAAAAACAAAACAAAACTTAATCATCGAATGAGCAAGAATCCCACTGTTTTTGACCAATGGCTATAGATTCTGACAAAACGTTATCCTTCTCACTCATCCTCTGAAATTCCAAGCTGCAATCTTAACATCTTAAATTTCAGCATTTGATTTATCGCAATAATAAAGTACACTCTGAGTTTGACAGCGGTTGATAAAAGATTTATAATCTTCGTCTCGGAGAAAGTGATTTCTTTCTAAAGTATAAATGAATGAATTAGAATATAAACCTTCTGACCTTTCTTTCTTGCTTTCTCCAAGATTAAAAAAAATGAATCAAAGATCAAAGATAACATAAAACCCACCCTGCCAATTGATATTAGGAAAGCCTACAAGTAATAATAGAAATGGGGTCTGACATTGCCGACAAATTTCATACAAAACATAATATTTGATTTCTTAAAACAGCAATAAAAACAACAGCGTTCACGTGTAATTTATGAAAAAAGATGTACATAATTAAATTGTAAGCTGAAAAATATCGACGAAGCCATTTTATCTTAGGGAGAGGAGAAATATCTGCATAAGACTGTCTATGTAAAAAAATCGACAATGGTTCAAAAAAGAAGAACGTATCTGATGTGCAATCTGGAAGGAATTAAACATATATCTGAAAATCTGCTTTTAATTTTGAAAAAACCATATAAAGATAAAAAATGCCAAAAATATCAATAGTTAATTAATATGTTAACCAATATGATAATAAAAATACTTAAATGAAGTGTTTTCTTTATATCATTCAATCTTACTTTATAATATCTATGCACCGTTTTTTAGATACGCAGTTATAAAAAATGTATCTTTAACTATTAACATCAAAAAATGGACAAGTTTGTACTGGGCAGGGTGTCGATCTCAAGTTTATAATGTAACTAACAGAATTTTTAGACCAAGAGCTGCCGAAACACAGTCTAAAAATCATTTTTCTTAACCGCAACAAATACGAGCATTACTCTTCCAAGGAAGGAGGAGGATGCTTTGCATAGATGGTGCGAGGCGTTTGCCATGTCGACTAGTCGGATTGTCAATCAGTGACAGCAATCACTGCTATTGATGCCTGCACATCTAAATTTACACAACGTAAGATTTTTGAGCACACTGACTACGAAAGAGTACATTGGTGGTCGGGATACGTCTCAGGCTCTGACTATATTTTCTGATACATTTTTGGGATGCTTGTCTACTGTTGTTTATTTGTTATGGTCTTTCATAAAGTCATATATAAGGACAACCCCCCCCAAAGAACGACGATACAATGGGATATATCTCAACATCCCGAACAGATCCTCATCTGTGCATTATTCATCTTCAACCAGCTCCATTTTCCAGGAACTGGCGGATCATAACCTTCATATTCCCTTGCTCATCGCACGAGACGAACGATATTAAGCGCTGTAGATAACTTTCCGGTTATTTGAACCCTGGTAACACTGGGTAACCTTACTAGTCACAAATAAATAGATTAATCGATGAATACAAATTTACGATTGACTCATCGATCCGGAGGGGATTTTATCAATAGGAATTATTTCAGCACATTCTGCTGCTTCACCAATTTCCAAACCAAATTAACAGAGATAAAATCTGAAAATCGGGACTTCTTTTCTGTTTATTTTTGATGAAAAGAATCTTTAGAGTAATTCTAAAAAATAATTAAAAAAGAATTACGTTCGTTATTACGTAGTGAAAAGTTGATGAATATCTCTTCGTGTTTATGAGTAAGCCAAGATAATGGTTGGAAGGAAAGGAGTAAGATTTGAAAGTTAAAGAGAGGAGAAAAGATAAGGAGTAAGGAAGGAGAGGTGATCAGATGGTAGGAAAGGAAGGACGCAAGAAAGAAAATGAATAGAAAAGAAGGCGGTCTAGAAATTTGGATAAAACGAAGGAAGGCAAAAAGAAAAATGAGGTGGAGGAAAGAAAAAGGTGGATGTTGGAGAGTGGGAATGTAGGAAGAAGTAAAGTTGGGAAGAAGGAAGAGAAGGAAGATGAAAGAAAAGGAAGGATGATGAAGGAATGAACGAAAAAAAATGAACGAACGAAAGAACAGACAAAACGTGAGTGTTGGTTTGAAAATAGAAATATGAAAGGGAAAGATAGAGAAGAGAGAATGGAAAGGAGTAAGGACGTAAATAGAAACAAGAGATCAGGGATAAAAGGAGATATGAAAGGAAGGAAAAGCCGATGCTATCCAGACGACAGCAGCACTGAAGACAGCAAGAATGAGGAGGAGAGTCATAGAATATTGAAGGAACTTGCTTTCACTTGCTGGTGTGAAAACTCAAATGAGAAGTTAGGACAAAGAGATACTACCATAAAAACAAAAAGAAATAGAATAACTGAGATATGAACGGAAAGAGATATCCAAGTTAAAACAAAGTATCTATAAACTAAAAATAACGAACAAGTCTGGTTAGACACTTAATAGAAACAGTCATGTGGCCAACTTCTTTTCGTAGCATGTTTTTTTGGGGGGATGATCAATTAAAAAATTAATTCCATCGTCCTCTGTTGTATCACTAAAAATCTCAATTTTCGAGAAACAAACATGAATGCAGCCGGGCGAAAACCGAGGGATCAATTCAGCATGAAGTCACATCGGAAATTGAACCCTAAAAACTATTTAGGATAGGAGGTATTAAAAAAAAGTAAAAAAACGAAAAATCAAAACGAACAAACAAACAAACAAACTAAAAAGATTTTAATTTTCTGTCCCCTAGCTCAATCATTTATATAGCCAACCAGTCATGCAGCAAGCCAGACCAACTTGAAAACTGAAGAAACCTATGCTGAGTGTTTTGGTGACAATTGTAGTTGACAGTTTCTTATTGCTGAAAAACGACGTAAGAGAAATATTTGAATTAAGATAAGAAGTACATTAACTAAAAATGAAGAACTAGGAAAAAAAATCGATGAAAAATTACGAATCGAAATCGCTTAACAATTCAAAATGACGTTACAGAAGAAAAACAAATGTCAATTTCCATTTCTGATCCGTCTTCAAGTGGTTAATAGAACGAACACACGATTTCTATGGATCACAAAATAAATAGAAAAAAAATTAAAAACGCAGGTGTAGTTAATCTAACAATAAAACCAGTCACATGACCAGCGTCCTTCAGCAGAATGCCGTCTTAGTGATGATCAATCAAAGAAAAAAAAAGGGTTGATCAATTGATAAGTTACTTCTCTCGCCTTTTGTTGGCGGTGATCATCGCTAAAGTCCGATTTTTCAAAAATCCAGCCTGAGCGCTGCCAGAAACGAACTAAGGAGCCAATTTAGTATGAACTTACATTGGAAATTGAACTCAATACTGAAAACTTGGAGAAGACATTTAAGAGAAAAAAAACAAAACAAAAAACAACGGTTTTTCTTGATATGAGGAGTAAATTTTCAGCTCACTGGTTTTCAATGGTACAGCCTGTACACGTGGTACCTATGTAGATATATTGTCAGCCAAGCCAGCTTGTCAGCTAGCCAGACTCACTTGGAAGCTAAAAAAATCTACATTGACAGTTTTAGTGTCAGTCTTCAGTAGACACTTTTTTTTCATGAGAGAAAAATATGAGTTTGAAAATTGCTAGTGACCAAAATACGATTTTACTTCCATTCAGATGTTCTTTAGCCAAGGTAAAGTTTCATTTGGTTTCGTGGGATTTCCTCATCCATTCATTCTTTTCAATCATGTATTCATTCTTTCTGGTCTTTCTGTCTAGCTGACATTGTATCTATGTACGTATAGCACATACAGATGTCACCAATTTAGCTAACTTGGTTGGAATTTCGAACATTGGGTACTTATCAACAAAAACATTTATTTTGTTTTTTAGAAGCCCCAACTCTAAAAAAAGTTTTTTGAGAGGCTTGGGTCCAATTTGCAATGAAAGTTTATGATGAATTGATCCCTTAATTCATCGGTATTCGCGTTTAGTTTTTGAAAATTCAGACTTTTCTAGAGATCACAACCCAACAAAAGGCGAGAAAAGTAACTAATCCATTGATCACCTTTTTTTAATTGATCACCCCTAACGATGTTCATCGTGAAAAAATTGGTCATGTGACAATTTTTATTGGGTTAGTTATCAGATCTGTATTCTCTCTTTTTAAAATTCCTATTCTTCATTCTTGTGTGTGCGCCCTTTTTTTTCAGTATCAACATCCATCTATCTGAAATATGTATGACTTATAGAAATCGAGTCCTGTATATACACCACTTCAGGATGGACTGAAAATGGAACACTGTGTTAGTTATTGTTTATTTCTTAGATATTTTAGGAATATTACGCTATTTCGATTCCTTGCTCTTTGCCTTTCATTGTCCATAGATATAGAAATTTCCCGATATTCATCAGACCAATCCATCATGGGCGTCGCGTAACCAATAGTTCGTCATGCCATCTTATATCCTGTCATCAACAGTTTCACATATGATTTCTTGGGATCGACGTTGTTAGTCGTGAGGTCCAGTGGTTGTCAGACATTCTTGCAAAATGTTTCACCCATTGCCATTCGAATTTTGTAATGGATTTTATGCTATATCAGACTCTTATTTTTTTCTGATATATAATGTGCTGTCGTTTGATCTCCCCACGTGATGTTGAGTCTGGGTCTTTTATATGCACCTTGTATGGTTCTCAGCTTGAGGGTCAATCTACGTTTGAGCCCTGTAGGTGACTTTTGGGAGGATGCGTTAATTTACCCCTGTCTTGTTAGGGCTAATGGGATTTTCTTGTTCTTGAAAGTTTAGCTGGTTCCTACCGGAAGTTAGTCATTCTACAGGGATTGCTCGGTTGATTTAATCTATTCATAGAACATGTTTTTAAAAGTACGAATTCGTAAAGAATTATAAGGTTTATTCATAAATGCTAAATAGACTCATATACGCGAAATGTACAATAATGTACATATTTAATCTAAGAGGGTACAAAATAACACAGTACAATACTGTACAGTAATAGGAGTTGAAATTTTGGAGGTTGGGGGGGTCCAATAATAATTCGCGAAAATTGAATTTCACAAGGATGCTGCGTCCCGACACCCACAGAATTGGACCGAGTTTTGTTGTTAGAACGAAGGAGAAGAAATCAAACGAGAAAAGAAAGTTAGGATGGGAAAAAAAAGGTTTGAAAGGAAGAATAAAAGGTTGTGATAGAAGAAAAGAAACTGAGGATGGAAACGAGAAAATGAGTAAAGAAAAAAAAAAAGGAAAATGAAGAAGGAGAGAAAAATGAAATAAAGAATGAAGGTTAGTTGAGGCAGGTCGAAGTAGATGTTGAATAAGAAAAGATGTAAGTAAAACAAAGAATGAATATCCCTAATATCAGATCTAATGCGGAATCTTATGATGAAATAAACGAATTAGCTGAAAAAAATACTGGAAAAAGTGTTGTCAGAAAGATATAGGAACATCAAGCTAATTTGAGGGAGTAGGCAATTCAGCTGAAAGGTTGTGAAGGGCCCACAAAAAAAAAAATTCGGAGATACTTTGATGACTGAATAATGATGCCATGAATTTACACAAAGGAAAGTTTTTGTCAAAGAAAGGATGGATGTTTTTCAATCAACCTAAGATGATAAAACGTACAATTCAGTTGAAAGGCTGTGTAGGGCCATAGAAAGCCGGGAAATACTTCAAGGACTAAATGGTGATGCTGCGAATTTATGCAAATAAAACGTTTTGTCGAAGAAATGATAAAAGCTTTTCCTCCAACTTAATACAACGAAAAGCACGATTCAGCCGAGATATTGCACAGGGTCAGAAAAAAAGCCAGAAATAACACTTTAACGAATGGATGATAATGCTAGGTTTTATATAATAAGATATTTTCTCCAAGAAATATTGGAAACTCTGCTTACATCTAATACAACGAAATGCACAATCTAGATGAAAGACAGTATAAGGTCACAGAAAGACGGAAAAAAACTCAAAAAACTTTGATGACCGAAAAACGATTTTATAAATTCATATCAATAGAAGATTTTGGCAAAAAATGCTTGAATTCTTCCGCTGCCTGGGTAGGTACAGGGTTAGCTCTAGGTACTGGCTGTGAGGGCAATCACCCCGGGCACCTGTGTGCCTGGGGCGCCTGTCGGGTGTCTGAGACAGTAGGGTTCCCAAAATACAAATGGGAGAATGGGAATGAATATATCAAACAGAATAAAATAGTTTAGATGATTGAATTGTTTGATGTGAAGTAAGATTTTTCAGGAATATCTGACACTTGAATACTTTCTATAGTATTCACCAAATGATCATTTAAAACTAATGCTGTGTCCGATCTGTTCTTTTTACCGGATTATATTGACATATATATAATTATACAACAATTTTTATCATTGTGGACAATTATATGACACTATTCTTCGAAGGCACTTTTAAAGTTCAGCTTATACAAGGCACCCAAAACCCTGGGTTCGGCTATCAGTTGATAAAAAATATAAGATAAGGTTCGCTAAATTACTTGGTCCCTGTATTTTGTTAATAACGATACTTTTTTTATAACACTCCAGCCAAAATACAATTTCGGTTCAACAATTTCATTTCCAATAACAGTTACGCCCTATTGGTAGCCAGCTGTTGTAACAAAATTCTGGTTCCCCCGCAATTCATAAGTGGTGTTCCGGTAGAAACTTTTCGTAAACCGAAATTATGTAAAACAAAGAAGCATTTGCCATTAATTTAAACGGTGAACTTTTTAAGACCCGAAAATGGTGATGATAGAGTTTTTGGCTGAGTTGTCGAAAGTTGGAATGTGTGTGTGTGTGTATACAAGTGACTAGGTTGTAGCAGAGAAAGGGTGTATTCCACTTTTATAAACTTCTTTTTTTAAATTATTTTCGTCTTTATTCGTTAGCAGGGGATTCGAGTAATTGAATGACAAGATTTTTTGTTCTCTGCTGAATCCTTGACAATGACACCTCGCTGTGAGGACCACAAAAGTGAAAAAAGACCAACTGGTTTCGTGAAAGTTAATTAGTTTCAGCGGCGATTAATTAAGATTAGTTAATTGGTTATTGATTTCGAGGCTAATTGACCACGGAAAATATCACATGACATTCTGACGTGACCGAGCAACAATTGGGGCGATCGGTGCTTTATTGACAAAGGACACTTGAGAATCATAGGTTTCTCAGCAATATGAAACTGGACCGTAACTATGGAACCTAACCTACCTGCGAGTGTCTTACCAAATGCTAGTCATTTTTAATTCTCTTCTATCACTCTTAGTGAATCCTTCACGGTATGTACTATAGTCATCTTGAGGACAAACACACTAAAATCAAAATAAAAAGGCAGGACTGAAGAAAATAGTCGACTATATCTACCTGGGACAACGAATCTTCATAAAATTTTCGAAAGGAGAAATCAAGCAAAGAATCTCTTTACATTGGCAAAATTTCGATATAGTAAACAAAACACTCAAGAACAAGAAAAACCTATTCGTCTCAACAAAGAGGGTATAAAACCAATTCACCCTACCGGTAGTTACCTATGTAGCCGAGAGAATCATGCTCAACATAACATGGAGAGATGACGGAACAGCGAAGTGGTGGGAAAACAGGAGTCAAAGATATAGAAACCATTCAAAAGATCAGATAGCAATGGGATGGTTATGTTGCAAGAACGTCAGAAAGAAAACCCTAGATGCTCACAGCGTCGATCC
The DNA here is from genome assembly GCA_963457665.1 of Thysanoteuthis rhombus. Lineage (NCBI taxonomy): Eukaryota > Metazoa > Mollusca > Cephalopoda > Oegopsida > Thysanoteuthidae > Thysanoteuthis > Thysanoteuthis major. The sequence goes on from OY735224.1 coordinate 10,359,065, forward strand.
CCAGAAATGATATGTGAAACTGTGATCGACAAAAAATATATGGTGTAATGAACTATACAATTTTATGAAGTATTGGCTCGATGACACCCGTGATAGAGAGGTCTAGTGATTTTTGGGGAATGTCCACCAATAACAACAGACGCTAGAAGGCAGCAGTGTTTGTAATTCTTACGGGTGTACGGATACAAAATTTTGAAATACGTCAAGCGTATTTGAAAATACCCCATTTAAAATTTAAAATTACTGTCATTACTTGGCACTCACATCTTCATATAGTTTGCGCTATATTTTTTCATTTGCTTTGCGTTTTTTAAAATTTTCAAATCTACCAATCTATGTACTCCAGTGGTTCTTAAACATAATCGTATGACGGCATACTTGTAATATATTTAACGTATATATTAGGCGAGAATAAAGAGTCTCGAACTAATCTAGAAGATTTTTGGAAATACAAATATGCTTTGATTAGAGCAGCCAATTCATTTCAAAATGTTCCGTATTATTCAAAACCACATTGTTCAAAGTCTTATACTTTAACGTATTTTCCAGCTTATACTAAGTAACTCTCACAGGTATATAGATACACAATTTTGAAAATTGTTAGACATATTTGAAAATACGTCAAGCAGAATAAAAATTGATGTCACGATTTGACACACACATCTTTGTAATTGAGTTTGGCCTATCGTGTTTCATTTGCTTTGCGAATTATTAAATTTCATAACTGTAATTTTTGATTTGCTTGACGTATTTTAAGATCTGGTTGTCATAATTCCTTATTTGGTTGCTGTATTTTACAACTTTTTTGCCGTAATTTTCAATTTGATCGCTATACATTTTTATTTGCCCTGAAAGTATCGTCTGAATTTTTGTTAAAAGGTGTTAATTGTCACTGTTTATTCGAGTATATGTTGGGTCTAAAAAGTCGAAACTACTCTTAGATCTTGATTCGACATTTCAAAACACAATAATTCGGTCTAATCGTTGGTAAAATAAAGCCCAGTGAAGACGAGAATCAATTCGAATAATCCACATACAATTAAAGTGTAGTGATCATAATTTGAAACATATATATATTCAGACATATATATATATATATATATATATATATATGTATATATATATATATATATATATATATATATATATATATATATATATATTTGAATATCTTTGTTTAACATGCTACGAACACACATACACTCACACACACACACACACACTTTTTTCTTGCCCCTTTTTCATATTTCTATTTATCATAAATGGGTGACTATGTTTGGAAACAGGTGCACACCTGAGAATTCGCTAAAGATTTAGCATTCTTCCAGGAATCGTCAAAATAAGGCAGAATGTATTTAACCTCTTCGACTATAAATGGGGAAGATTTGTAGAAAAAGGCCTACGATTCTAAGATGAAACAGACTATTTTTGATTAGGGGAAGCCAAGTAATAATAACTCAGCCCAGCAAAATCTCCTAATCATCAACATGTGTCTATAACAGCTCCACTTCTCATTTCATAGCTTTCGTTACAAACATCTAATTGACACACTGGAAGGACATTTTCTACTCATTACAAAAATATTCTTTTTCATTTGTATTACGTTCATTTAAACATAAATGTATTCTGCGGTATTTCTACAAGAGAGAATTCTATCACTCATTCTATGCAATGTGTCTCAAGTCACCTTCTTTCCCCTCACTCATCTGACTGAAAATGCACATCCCATACTAGATTGTAGTGTGCATAAACATAAACATTCTCTGAGGTAACCTCCTGATACATAAAATGTATCTTGATTGATCTCAATTAAACTTACAAATAACTGCAAAAAGAAAAATAATGAAAAATTAATGGCTGACAATAAAAATGAATGATGATAATGAAATCCAAGATAATATCACTCATTATTTTGCTCAGATAGTTCTATCTATCTCTCAATCTATCTATCTATCTATCAATCTATCTACACCAGTAGTTCTTAAACAAAATAGTATGACGGCCATAATAAAGAGTCTTGACCTATCTATGATATTTTTTGAAATACAGGTAACCTTTGATCAGTGCAGCCAATTAATTCAAAAATGCTCCGTATTAAAAATTTTAAAAAGGTTTTGCATTGTTCAAAGACCTATCACACATGAACGTTTTTTTTTCGGCTCATACAAGGTTGAATTATTTTGTACAGCAATACCCGAGCCGTAGTCTATCAACACACACACTAATCAAAACGTAAATTACATTATCCTATTGGAAGAAGAACACATGAAATTAATTCGACAAAGACAGTCCAGTAGTCAATGAACAATACCTTTATACCAGCCTTTCTTTTATATGCACACCTCTTCTTTTTCATTCGTCTTTAATAAAGTTGAGATCTTGAAATATCTAGTGATGAAACCATTCGATTTTTAACCCTGTTGCAGAAGCAGGACAGACATAATACCCGCACTGGAAAGATTTAAGCATCAAAATAAATGTTAGTGTATTTGCGAGCATTAGGCAGCACACCGAGGGGATTGTTGCGGCACATAGTTTGAGAACCACTGATCGATACACGGTATGTTTATATCTATCTAAATCCATCATATATATATATATATAAGTTGTAGATTGTGGATTCGCTACACAAACTAGCTGATGTTTCTGCCCTCTTTGGGCCTCATCAGGTGAATGATTGTCTATGTATTTTGGGTCTATTTATTGGGAATTTGATGAGAATGTTGCGAGTGTGGTAGACATAGACAATCATTCGCCTGACGAAGCCCAAAGAGGGCAGAAACATGAGCTAGTTTGTGTATCGAATCCACAATCTACTATTTATTTCCAGCTCTACTCTAAAACAACTTAACTCCAAGAGTAAAATGTTGTATGTATTGAGCACTTTATGAAATAAATCCATTGCATTTCAGAAGTGGCTTTATATTATTGATATATTGTTATATTATGTTATACTGCTAGCCTGATTTGTACCACATAAACTGTGTGTATATATATATATATATATATATATATATATATATATATATATATATATATATATATCATCCTTCTCAGCTTATACTCTCATCAACAGCGTCATTGTTTTAGGTACACTCAGGTAATTGCTATTAAAACCCACTATCGAAGCTTCATTCTGCTTTGGGCAACCAGTATCCCCAATGGTCACCCATCCAAGTACTGACCAGGTTCGACGTTGCTAAACTTCGGTTATCTCACGAAAGTAGTAATACCAATATCATTTTATTGTAAGCCTTTTGCTTCGAAGAGAGGTTCCCTAAACCTTTTCCTTGTGCTGAGTGCTCAGCAAAGAGGCATTGAGTAGTACTTTTAAAGTCTTTGGTATAACTTAGTGGTGAACTGAAGCACGGCTTACCGAACCAGGAGCGAGCACTCTACCATTCAGCCATGGTGATTAGTATCTATCAGAAACCAACAGGCAAAACTGTTTGCATCAACGTTGCTTCAGCACAGTTTCGCCAGTTTTTAAGTGGGTCTGGCTGCCTAGCTGTGTATGTGTCATGCGCACAGGCTGCAACAAGAGAGCTAGAGGGATGAAATTTGGAAATTCACTCCTTTTTATATTTTTCTTGTTTTCAACCCTCGATAGGTTTTTGTGTGTGTGTGTGTGGGGGGGGGGAATAACAATGTAAGTTCATGTTAGATTGGTACCTAGGTTTATGTCGGGCAGCATAAGCTCGTTTTCTTTTAATTCAAACTCTGTCAGTGATCACCGTTTGACAGGAGGCGAATATCCATTGATCACCCACTTCCTAAATTTTGAATCGATCACCCCTAACATGACATGCTGCCAGGAGACATTGCCAACGTGATAGTTTCTATTGGGTGACTGAAGACCTGTCTTTTACGATTGCAACCAGTTCGCTTCCCTAATTCAAACTAATGTCAATGTTTGAGAATTTCCCAAAGCATCAAACAATCAATTCAATGACAGGAATATCCATACCACAAGTGTTTCAAATCCATTGTCCTCTCATAATACACAAGTAGCGGTGCCGATTTTCCCCTCTTCTCAACGATGACTCTTCCCTGGGGGCAACACTTTAGCCGACATCTTGTCTTCAATAAAAGCCCACGCAGATCACAAGGCGAAAGTCTCAGTACTTCCTCGTCCTTCAGAACCACTCCGTCCATAAAACGTTTAATCTGTGGCTGTATCTGCTGAAGAGAGAGACAGAGAGAGAGAGAGAATCCTTTTCCCAACAAAGCGTTCCCTGCTGGGAGTTATGTGTGGAGAGCTACAAACGTGGATGTGTCCGTGTACTAGTCGTATAGTTTGACCGTTCGTCCAAACGTTCGTACATGTTAAAGGACCACTGGTTTATATGCATCAAGTTCGATCTTCTCATATTTAATAATAATTCTTGTGAAGATCATGACCTTTTATAAATGTTTACCTTTAATACTGTTTGCACTGGATGTTTGATCAGAGGAAAAGTACGTTGAAAGGGAGGCTATGAATTATTGAAACTGATGGTAATTGTGCTCTGGGCGCAAGCACGTGACTAGAATGGTTCTAAAGGTTTATGGAGGGAAAAGGGATTTTGAGCTTAAAGACAAAGGACAAGCGGATTTAAAAAAAAATCCCCTTCGTCCTCCTCTTCCTCCTCCTTTTTCCCAACATCAATGAGTCTACTGCTGTACAAAGTCTTTTCCAATCTCTTTCTATAACAACCTTTATTCTGCTAACCATTTCCATGTCATCGAAACAGCTGTCTGTGGATAACACAATATATATATATATATATATATATATATATATATATTGTGTTATCCACAGACAGCTGTGTGTGTGTGTGTGTGTGTGTGTGTGTGTCTGCAATTGGCGCTCAAATGGAAAGACTTAAGTATCCATTCGGGAATCATATATCTTCTATAAATCAAATTAATTCGAGGTTAGATATAGACAAGAATGAAGATTCACACTAAAATCTTTGAACAAAATTAATTAAACACAATTGAGTGAATATACATGGATAAACTTCACAGGTAGATATAAGTAACAAAATAAAATATAAATAAAGATGAAAACTCATTGACAATATATTTATATATATATATATATATATATATATGATAAAAAATTTATAATGATAATGAAAATAGGAATGTAGTATAATCAAATATAATGACGTATCAAACAGTGCAAATGTGCAAGGGATAGTTTTTAAATACATGGGTTTTAAGAGAATAATTTCGATTTTCCAATATATAAATGAGTGAGAAGAAAAATACATCCAATTCCCGAAAAGCCTAGAGTTGAAATTCCAAATTTAACCGGTACTAATCAGTATCAGCGTCAATGAACGTTCAACAGAGCATTCAAATTGCTCAAAATTTGATATCGGATATATAAATGTTTAATAATAATGGGAATTGAATAAGCGGAATGAGAACCAAGTCAGAATCACTTAGAGAATCATAGAAGAGCAATACCAGGGATAACTTTGAGGAGTCATATATATACATATATATATATATATATATATATATATATATATATATATATATATATATATATATATATATATATATATATATATATATATATACATACATGTGTATATATATATATATATATATCTGTGTGTGTGTGTGTGTGTATATATTATACTATTTAATGAGTTTTCATCTTTATTTCTTTTGTGGCTTATATCTACTTGTGAAATTTATCAATTCATATTCACCTAATTGTGTTTAATTAATTTTGTTCAAAGATTCTAGTGTAAATTTTCCTTTTTTTTCTACTTTCACAAATCAATTTGATTTATAGAACATATGTGATTCTCTGGTGGATATTTGGATGTTTCCATTCAAGCACGAGTTGCACCTATATAAGGATTAATCGATTAGTGCTCATGGAGCAATGTAAGACATCGATCAGAGGGGAGACTTGGGTGATGGTTGTCACAAATAATTTAGGAACAAAATGGAAATGGGCTAGGCAATTAGAGAGAAGGGATGACAACAGATGGAGCACGATAACAACCAACTGTTGTTCATCGGACAGTACACGCAGTGAGAAAAGACCAAACACCAGACCGATTGGATACGATAAAAAGATTAGCTTATAAGATGTGGAAGACATTAGCGCAATCACAGTGGTCAAAAAGGAGATGAGAAAGGCTTTTTTCCAACAACAGATTTCTGATATTTGTTTATATATATATATATATATATATAAATATATATATATATATATATATATATATATATATATATATATACGAAGTGCTACTAAAAGGGTCAGAGAATTTCATCGTGAGAAGAATTACTCATCCTGACACTTTGTTATCAGGCTGTCCTTTGATATAATCATCTTGGGCATGTACACAGCGATCGTACAAAGGGAAATGCCGACAAAGGGTACTTGGTAATTCACCCTTTTCAGTACAATAGGAAGGTGCTGCCCTGGAAATATCATCATTGCAAACTAAGCACATCAGCTTTTTTCACCATGCGCTGCCCCAAGTTTGTTAAATCATAATATATTTTTTCATTCAGCATACGGTGTTGGAAATGATATGAGCTCTCTGAACACTATTCAAGTGTTTTTTTAATAAGTTAGATGAAGATTGACTGCAATAGATGGATTGATCAAGTAAGAAACTGATTATCTGGTAACAAATAATTCATAAGTATTGATACGTGAGAGTTGAACATCAATATTGAAGATTGGGGTATTTATTGACAGATTGATTGAATATTGGCCTTCAATTGGATTTTGTTAATCACAGAAGGACATCCACGATCTTTCTAATTTCCAAGGCTTCCGTCTCCGTTTCGAAATATTTGAAACCAACCTTGAGCCGTGCATTCGTTGACGGTCCCCTGGCTAAATATTTCGTTGATATTGAGAGCAGTTTCCGATGTTTCACGTCCCATTTTAAACTCAATCAACAAGATTGCTCGAATTTACTTTGCTCAAATAATCAAGAATGAATAAAGGGAAGTAAATATTCACTTCAAATAAGTCGAGCGAGATTCACACATTGAAATGGTATATTTCATGAACATTGTTAAATGATCATTTATTTTTTTTAAGAAAAAGGCATAAAATTTTAAAATATCAAAAGCTACATTTATATTCGTACCAACATTAAAGATCAGATACCTAGATGGAAATTTCGTAATAACGACATTCTTCAATCTGTAAGAATGCCGTAATAACGGGAGTCTCTTGAATTACTTTCCGAAGACACTAATAGAAAGTTTTTTAATAGAGAGATCGATGAAATCTTTTTTTATTTATAATAAGATAGATGCAAAGTGGCTGAGATCGATCAAGTAAGGGATTGATTGTCTTGTGACAAATAATCGATATATATTGGTAAGTGAAACATAAGCCTCAATATTGAAGATTTGAGTATTTATTGACAGATCGATGGAAAAATCGATTGATTGACTGTATAGTTCATTTTCTCCAGACTGGAATAGAAAGATTGATTAGCAGATTTGTTCACAGAAGTTATGGCCTTAGGAAGTTATTGACATCTGTGAAGAAGATATCTGTTTTGAACTGTCGGCTCTTTATCGATTCAAGTAGACACTGACAACGTTATATTCAACAAATCCTCATCGTGGGATCTTAACGGTTGTATCCACTTCTAGCAAGTCGATTTCCAGTGTCTATATTCTGAGAGTTTACATCAAGCAACTTCCACTGTGAGAGTGAGTCTACTTTTAGTGAATCCAGCTTCAGCCAACTTCAACTTCCAGCATGTCTACATCCAGCGACTACCGCTTTCAGCATGACTGCTTTCAGCGAGTCAGCAATCACTGAGTTTTACTTTCAGCGTGTCTACATCCAGCGACTTAAACTTTTGGCATGACTGCTTTCAGCGAGTCAGTATTCACTGACTACTACTTTCAGCATGTCTACATCCAGTAACTATAGCTTTTAGCATGACTCCTTTCAGCAAGTTAACATTCATCGACTTATACTTTTAGTGTGTCTTCATCCAGCGACTCAAGATTTCAGTTTGAATGTTTCCAGCATGACTACTTTCAACATCTCAATATTCACTGAAGTCAACTTAAGCATGTCTACACCCAGCAACAACAGCTTTCAACATGACTGCTTTCAGAACGACAACTTTCAGCGAGTCAATATTCACTGACTTCTACTTTCAGCGTGTCTACATAAAACGATTCCAGCTTTTGGTATGACTGTTTTCAGCGAGTCAATTATCACTGACTTCAACTTTAAGCATGTCTACATCCAGAAACAACAGCTTCCAGCATGACTACTTTCAGCGTGTAAATATTCACTGACTTCTATCTTCAGCGTGTGTACAGCCAGCAACTACAGCTTTCACATGACTGCTTTCAGCGAGTCAATATTCACTGACCCTTACTCTCAGCATGTTTACGTCCAGCAACTCCAGCTTTCAACATGACTCCTTTCAGCGAATCAACAATCACCAACTTCTACTTTCAACGTGTTTACATCGAGCAAATCAAGCTTTTGGTATGACTGCTTTCAGCGAGTCGTTATTCTCTGACTATTGCTTTCAGCGTGCTTACATCCAGCGACTACAGCTTTCTGCCTGGCTGCTTTCAGTAAGTCCGTATTTAGAGACTTCAACTTTCAGCCAGTCTACATCCAACGGCTTCAGCTTTCAGCATGACTGCTCTGAATATGACTCCTTTCAGCGAGTCAATATTGTCTGACTTCTAATTTCAGCCTATTTACATCCAGCGACGACGGCTTTCAGTATGACTGCTTTCAGCGAGTCAATATTCACTGACTTCTACTTTCAGCGTATTTACATCCAGCGACTCCAGCTTTATGCATGACTGCTTTCGGCGAGTGAATATTCACCGACATACTTTCAGCGACTAAACATTCAATAATTCAAGTCTTCACCATGTCCATATTCAGCGAATTTAAATCCATCAACTCCCAATTCATTAACATTTATTTTCACTTTCTACATTAAGCAAGTGTACTTCCAGCGACTTCGGTTCTTTCTGGGCAATTTTCCATCCCAAATGCGAAAATTGTTGTTCTTGAAAGCTTTAACAGCATTTTTACCGAATTTGAATTCATACAAAAAACAATAGTCTGCTTTATTTCGAAGACATCATCTCTAAAAATAAAGGATTATCTTGTTAAAACTGATATAATGATAAGTGGGTAATTTGAAAGGGAAGTAATCAATTTGATGTGTGTAACTACATTTTTTCTGAGTGGAAAATTACAATTATGAAGGCATGTGCCAAAAAACGGCTAATAATGTGGAACAGCCTAATAGAACATACTAATACGGTTTTATTAGCTATGGCAAATAGGTTTTTCACGAAAATAATCTTGAAGTGATCTCAAGTTTACATTAGCACACGCGTTCAGTGCACGCATACTTTACCACAGGAATAAAAAATAAAAAGAAATTGCACGTCGTAAAATCTCTACGCTCATTGACTATTATCAATTACAAGAAACGATACTTGAGTGAAAACTCGACGAGTGCAGAAATAGAGAATTGTTCTCTGACCTTGAAATAATGGATACAGGAAGGAAAGTAGGCAGAGAAGAGCGTTATCAAGAAAGAAAAGGAAAAAAAATAATATCCACAATAAGGAGACAGGAAGAAAAAGGGGAAAATTGCAGAGCTCATGATATCACGTGACCAGCACGGCTGGAAAATTGGAAAATTGAACCAAGAATGGAGGAACGATATTGGCGCAATAAAAAGAACCATGTCAGAAGACAGGCCGGTTCTTGTCATTAAGGAAGAAGAGGGAGACGACGACAACGACGACGAAGAAAAAGGAAAAAAACTGGAAAGGAATGATGAGATACGAATGAAGAGTTCTAAAGAGAATTAAGGCCTATCTCATCTACATTATGTTCACCGAAGACATTCACTTATCAAGAATAAGAAATAATGAGACCGGAAAAAAAGTTTGAAATAATTGTGATGATTTCATTAAAAACTGAAAAATAAGAAGAAATTCTACTACTACTCCTTCTCCTCCTTCTACTACTTATAATAATAATAATAACCCTAAGTATCTATGATATGCAGAAAATTGTCCTAACAGGCACCGCCTGTATTCTTTGCAGAGCACTGTCCATGTAAACATTTCGGGTCTTATACAACTACGTATTGTTTCTTGTATAGCATTTTTATTGACCCTAAAAAAAAAAAATTACCAGTGCTTACTAAGTCAGAACGTTGTCGCTTACCGAGTTTTCTTGTTAAAACTCGGTGAAAAACGAACAGGCATCAAATAATAATAATAATAATAATAATAATAACAATAATAATAATAATAATAATAATAAGAAGAAGAAGAAGAAGAAGAAGAAGAGGAAGAAGCAGAGGAAAGAGAAAAAGAATTTATGAGATACCGATGAGAAACCCTGGAGAGAATTAGGGCCTATTTCATCTGAAGGAATTTTGCTTATCCAGATGAAAAAAATAGAATAATGACATCGTTATCATAAATATAAACATCTCAAACAACAAGAACAACGACAACTGCAATAATGACAACAGCAACAACAACAATAACGGTAACATTAACATCAACAACAACAACATCAGTAATGATAATACTACCACTACTACTAATAGTAATGATAATGATAGTAATAATAATAATCTTGAAAAACAGTGAAGGATACCTTTTCAGCAAAACGAAGGGAAAAGTCAAACATCTAATGTACATGGACGACGTAAAACAATTTGCAAATGACAGGAAAGAGTACGAGACTTTGTTCAACAAGGTGAAAAGAATTCAGCGACGACATTGGGACGGAGTTCGGAATAGAAAAGTGAGCAGTAATGGTGATGCACAAAGGAAGGCTCGCAGCAGCAGAAGGAATCGAATCATCGAATCACAAAAGGGATCAGAGCATTGACCACACTGGACCGATATAAATACCTCGGAGTTCTCGAATGTGACGCGATAAAAAAGGGAAGAAATGAAAGAGAAAATAAGAGGAGAATACCTGAGGTGGATGAGGAAAAGATCAGAGACCAAATTAGCAAGGAAAGAATGAACACATGGGCAGTATTGGTTGTTAAATACACAGGATCATCCCTTTGATGAACAAAGGAAGAACTCCAATCAATGGACCGACGAACAAGAAAGTTTATGACAATGCACAAGGCCTTACACCCCAAAGATAACACAGATCGTCTGTATGTGAAGAGGAGAGAAGGTGGAGGAAGAATAATCAGCATAGAAGACTGTGTGTCTGAGAGGCCAAAACAGGATTAAAAATAAAGGTACACATAATTAGCGAAAACATTATAAAGAACACAGAAGCAGTGAAACGAACATCAAATGACTAACAAAAGTAGGTAATGAAACTGAGAAATCAAAAAAAGAGAACAGAAAAAAAATATACGGGAAATTCAAAAGACTGATTCTAAATGTCGTGTATGGGAGATCATGGACATGGCTATGCAAAAGACACCTAAAAAGAGAAACAGAATCGCTCATCATGGCAAATTTCATCAAGGCAGAAAATGACGGAACCTAGATAAACAGCAAATACCACCTATGTTGAGGAAGGGGTGAGACTTCATAACCGGTGAATGTAGTCAATGATCCCAGAAGAATTATAAAAACAGAGACGGCAGGGTAGCAAAAGTAATTCACTGGGAACTGAACAAACGAATGGGATTCAACAATGCAGTTTCATCAGCACAAACCAAAGACAGACCCACAAATGGGAGCCGAAAATAACTCTGCAATATCCAAACTGACCGCCCCATCCAAGCGAGAAGATAAATCCCCGGCTGGTAGCAATGGCTTAACAGCCAAGAAAAAGACTTATCAGGGGCAGTACAAACCACAGCGCTGCTGTGATAGGTGAGGATTATATGAGAGGAGAGCTAGATGTCTGGGGAAAATTACTATCACATCCTACAGCGATTGCCACCAGCCCTACTGTGGACAGCGAGTGTGCTAAGAGGTGGGCAGGAGATTTGAAGTGATTTGCTGTCACTCCAGTGGTGAGCACAAGGCAATTGATGCAATGATAATAATAATAATAATGATAATACTTTCTTTTTGATATTGTTTTATAATTCACCTTTCCCAGCTATCCAAAAGTAGAGAATTCCTTTAGAGAATCCTTTGTAAACCAAAATAACGTAAAAGCAGAGAAGCTATCACCAATAACTCATACGAGAAAATTGCTGCGGAATAAAGGCCGAACTTTTCTTTTTGCTTCTCGCCCTTATTTGTTAAAGCGGAAGTGTTGAGTGAAACGTTCTTACGAAATGTTAGAAGAGAGAGAGAGAGAGAGAGACAGAGAGAGAGAGAGAGAGAGAGAGAGAGAGAGAGAAGGGGAAGGATTACGCTGCTTCTATAACAATTCGCTTCAAAATAAACGTTGAACTCTCTTTTGCCTGTTCGTATTTCTTCGTAAAAGTGAGGCGTGGAGCAAACTTTTGAAATGGTAAAAGAGAGAGAGAGAGAGAGAGAGAGAGAGAGAGAGAGAGAGAGAGAGCAATGGGCACGCTACTTCTATAATGATTTGCTACAAGATAAACACTGGAGTCTCTTTTGCCTTTTCACTCTTTTTTGTTTAAATGGAATTGAGGCATGAAACAGACTTCCAAAATGCTAGAAGAGAAAGAGAGAGGAAAGAGAAATAAAGGGTGAGACTAAGAGAGAGAGAGAGAGAGAGAGAGAGAGAGAGAGAGAGAGAGAGAGAGAGAGAGAGAGAACATCAGAGTACAAAGGATTCCAGCGACAACAATTTTATTTGGATTTTTTTTTCTATTCATCAAATTTTAATTTCTTTTTCGCTCTTTCGTCAGCGCATGCGCAGATGTCCTTGCACTTTTGCATCCATTTTTTATTTTTATTTTTCTCTTTTCTTTTTATCGGAATTCAATTTTCTTCTCGATGGATTAAGAGCTCTGGTCGTGCCAGGTTTTCCACTGTTTTGGATTACGTGACGAGGACAGAGAACCATATATAAGGACAATTGACAATTTAATTCCCCTCTCCTCATCTCTCCACCTTATCCTCCTCCGGCAACATTGCATTCTCAATCATCAACGCCCCTCCCCCTACACCCATCAACGTACATTCAGAGCAAAGATCTGATGATAACTTTTCTGCAAGGAGGAGGGTTATTTCTCATGTCTAAAATACGTTAGGCATTTAAAAGCTCAATTCTGTGTTACTTGCGTTAAAACATGGCTACAATATCCCTTTTCTTCACTAAAGAACTTGCCATCACAGCCAATTATTGAAAAACTGTAGCGTCGAAATTTGGAGTGAAAACATGTCATCGGAGAATAAATACAGTCAGAATAAATTCTATGTATGACATCACTGGCTTCTCCGACTGGAAACATTCTAAAATGAAGTAAAAAAAAATATCTAAAAACATTCTGGAGATCATCATCATCATCATCATCATCATCATCATCATCATCATCATCATCAGTCTTCTAACGTCCGTTGTCGGACATAAACCTTCCTCATGATCCGCCACATGTCTCTATCATGGTCAACTTCGTCTCTCTTCGTCGCAGAGCCGGTATTTTCTGAATTTATGTAGTTCATATCTCCATCTTGTATTTTGTTAGGCTTAGTTTCGCATGTGGTCTCTGGGATCCATGTTGTGAGTAGTGATGTCCATCGCTTGTATTTCATTCTCGCCATACCACCAGCCCATTGCCACTTGGGTTTTTCTAATGGATTCTATGATGTCTTGGACACCCGTTCTCTTCCTGATATACTGTACCGTCTTGTGATCTCTCCATGTGAGGTTGAGCATGATTCTCTCATGGGCACGCAGCATGCTACTCAGATTGTGGGTTTTTTTCTTGGTTAGGTTCCATATTTCAGCTCCCTAAGTGATCATCGGGAGGATGAATTGGTTGTATACTCCTCTTTTTAGGATTATTGGGATCGTCTTGATTTTGAAGGTTGAGCTTGTTTTGCCGAAGGCTTGCTATCCAAGAATGATTTTCCGCTTAATTTCATCTTCTTCTAACGAATCTCTTTGAAACCCTCAAAAGAAGAAGAAATTAAGCGGAGAATTACCCTGGGGAATCTAGATATTTTCAATAAATCTGTCTGAAAAAAAAGGCCAACAAAAGATAAAAAAGCTTCTTTAATGAATAAAAAAAAAAAAAAAAGAAAATATTTTTAGAAGGGGACTAATGAAGTACTAATGTGAATTTTCAAGTCTATTGACAAAATGGTATGGTCAGAAGCGCTTGGAAACTCAAACAAAGGGACATATAAAAAGAGATAGAACACTTTGTCATTTCAGTGATAACAGTTCAATATCTGAATTGTATATGTTATAACCATATTATGTCAGTAACGCTCGCATTGGAACCTCACCTATAACTATCCCTTCCTTGCTAAGTTTCAATGCATTCCTGAATTAAAACCAATAATAATGTATTTAGCTTATACATATCATCACCATCGTCACCAGTCTTTCAAAGTTCAATTCTGGACATTGTCCGTTTGATTCGCAAGACCTCTCTATCATGGGCATCGTGGAGCCAATATTTTCTAAATTAGCTTAGTTCGTCGTGACATATCATTTTCTGTCGTCCACATTCTTGTATATGATCTTTGGGTATCCTCGTTGTTATTTGTGATGTCCAGAGGTTGTGTGACATTCTTGCAACATGGAAAACCCATTGCCATTTGAGCTTTCTAATGGTTTCAATGTTATCTCTAATTCTAGTTTTTTTTTTTATTCCTGATTGCTCACAATCCCTTTCTTTTTGATGCATTATATCGTAGAATAACTCAATATGCATTCATGCTTTACATATAATAGCCCTATTCTGTCAGTGATATTTGCATTAATTCCTGATCATTGATAATCCCTTTTCCCTTGATTTCCTAGTATCCTATTAGTGATATTTTTACAATACATATTAATAGCCCTATCATGCCAGTAACTCTTGCTTTAGTTCATGACCACTGACAACTCTTTTATAACAGATTTTTTATGTATTTCCATAGTAAAATAATCAGCAAAAGATTTTTTTAGAAATTTTTTTGTGATGTACATCCATCATCATCATCAGCAGCAACAGCAGCCTTCATACGCCCATTGCCTGATGAAGGAATTTCCCAGGTCTCTCGATAACTGTTGTCATTGTCCTCATCCCCTACAATCTCTTACCAGCAAATATTTCTATCTCGTCCACATTATATCTGGTCTTTTCCTAATGAGTTTGCAACCCCTTAGTCGACATCTGCTAACCTTTTGCCGCCTCTATGACCCTTCCTTCTTCTCAAGTGTCCATCTCACCTCAATCTTTGCCACCTAATTGCCTGGATGATTTTTTGTTATTTTAGCCCACTCTCGGGTCTCTGCTGACTTTTTTTTCTATCTCTCAAAGTTATTCCTAGCATTGCTTTCTTTTTTTCAATACTCTCAGTGAAATCCTGGATTTGTTTTGGAGTAATTTTGTTAGTTTCTGTGTTTGGAATCAGTGCCTAATAGATGTTATTATCAACTTCTTTTATCCTATCCTAATTATTTGGTTCATCCTCTTTCCACTTCATTTGTTTCTCCTCCGTTTGCTTCTTCTTTTCAATCCTTTTCTACACTCTCTTTCTCTCTTTTTTCTTTCTGTCTCTCCCAAGTTGTTATCTATTTTTTCTTTCTTTTCTTAGTTATTTTTTTCTCTCCGTAATTTCTCTCCATCACTTATTTGTTTCTTTGTTTGCTTTATTCGCCTCTGAGCCCCCAAATTATAGAGAATTAGTCTGGCACAATGCCCGAGTGTGAGGGAACCTAATGAGAATCGTCAGTAGGTACCCAGAAACTTGAAAAACTGTTTTTCTTCCTCATCATCTAAGATGGCTTCCTTATGTTTCTTCTACTCCAGTTCATTGATCGTTATTATAATCATTTTTTTTGCCTATTTTTTTCCCCTTCCTAATCCTTTTTCTCTTCTCTTCTTTTCTTCAGTACTTATCTGCACTGATTAATTACCCCTGGTCGTCAGCCACTGGCACTACGGGGATAGCCCTAAACCAAATCCAGGTTTAAAGTTTTTGATCAAATTAGGCATCATGATCAGAGTGAAAAGATCGGTGAATAACCGATCAAAATGTTGTGATTGAGATCTTCAAATCGATTTTTATGATTTAAGAAATTTTATTTTATACGGCGTTAGAAACGTTTTCATCTCCGAAATTCAAGATGTCTTTGTAGTATCTTCTTAAAAATTTAATTCTCATGATAATCCTTTGGGTTTTTCTCTTTCTTATCTCCCAGTATATCTTGTCCCCTTCATTATTCTCTCTTTTGTTTGTTTCCTATCCCCTGGGGATCACTCCAAACGGAAACCGGGTCAAAGCCTCCGTTCATATTTGGCAGGCCGTATTGCAATAAACTCGAGGAACGAGCTAAAACAGCGAAGATAAGACGCTGCGACCTAATCTTTCTGAAACACCCGTTGGCATTTTAGTAATAATGCAAGTTCGTATCTTCGTGATACCTGGCTGATATTGGTCCAAAACAAAGAAGTCAAATCAAACGGAAATCTTATCAGGTACACCTTGTAAAATCGATCATTGGGGGTAATTACAAGCAAGGCGTCAAGTGAACAGAACTTTAATCATCATCATCATCATCATCACTAGTCTTTTAGCGTTCGTGTCTGGTCATGAACCTTCCCCAAGATTAGCCAGACATCTCTATCATGGGCTACGAGAAGCCAATACTTTCTGATCATGTTTTCATCTACTTCGCCAAATCAACTTGAGTCGGCTTTTTCGCATGCGATCACTGGAGATCCAAGTTCTGAGTCCAGCAGTCGTCTGCCATCCTTGTAATATGGCCAGCCCGTTGCCATGTGAGTTTTTTCCTAATGGTTTCCATATCTCTGAATCCTGTTTTTTATTCAAATTTCTGATCACTAACAATCTGTTTATTGTTAATTCCCAATGCATTGTATTGTCGAATAATTCAATATGCTGTTATGTTGTACATATGATAGCCCTGTTCCCATATCCTTCTGGCTGCATTTTCGCATATAATTTCCGGGGACCCACCTAGTAAGTTCAGCTATTGTTTGACATTCTTGTAACATGGCCAGCTCATTGACATATGAGTTTTCTAATGGTCTCTTTGATATCTTCGACTCCTGTTTTTTTCTCTTATTTGATGTGTTGTCTTGAGATCTCTCCAGCTGATGTTGAACATGATTCTCTCTTGTTCACGTTGTATGGTTGTCAGCTTGAGAGTCAGTCTTTTGATGAGATTCAATGTTCCAGCTCCATAGGTAAATATCGGGAGGATGAATTGGTTGTATATCTTTGAAAGACTGCCAATCCGGTATGATTCTTTGTTTGATTCCTCCTTATGCTGATTTCAATGAGATTTGTTATCTTGGGTAGATGTAGTGGTCTACTTTCTTCAGCACTGCATTCTTTATTCTGAACGCTTCTTCTTTGTCTTCTACGTGCCGGTTGTACATGACATTCGCTTTACTGAAGCACAGGCGTACATTGCTTCTTCATTCAGTTCGTCTGGCATTCTTTAATATCTAACAAAGGACGGAAACGTGTGTAGGAGGGTTTATCTATGAAGATTCCTAATCAAATAGTCAATCAGTTCACTTATCTATCTATTTATCTATCTATCTACCGAATCACCGTAGCCTCTACGAATTTCCTGGATTACAGTTTCTTCATTCTTTTCTCGTTTGTGTGTGCTCAGGGCGCTCCAGATTATATCTTTCCGAATTTGCATAGTGTTTGCTACCCGATGTCGGGGTCGGAAGTATAACTCTTTAGCAAGGTAAAAAGAAAAATCAAATTTTTTCTCAATTGTGAAGAGAAAGCCTAAATCTACCTGTAGGAAGAAAAAATCAGATGAGTAAGAAAAACCAAAAAAAAAAACTTAAATTTTTCTTATCTATTTCATTCATCATCCATTTATCCAGCTTTGTTCCAACTTTAACTGTCTTTGGACTCATACTAAGTTAGAAATTCAATATATAAGGGAGGGGTATAAGCAAACTTCCAAGACCCATCGGCTGAACAAAAACTAAATAAACACATCAGACATGTTTGTATTCAACTAGCACAAAGCTAGGCCCTGTTGTAGACGCGAATTGAATAAGATAGGACGTAACTGGTCTGTTGTACCATTAGGCACCATCTAAAAGAAGGTTTTGTCCTTTCTTGTGTTATTGGGTCGTTAAAGTATTAAGATCCTGAAACCCAGAACCGAATCGGCATACATATCTCGGTTTGCAGAATGAATGTAACTGTATAGACATTGGAACGTCGCATGTTCATAATTTTTTACGCGGACACCCTGCAGAAAAAAGGCAATAACCATAACAAATCACTTAACAATAGGTGAAGCAATTAGGTTTTTACGGGGTGGAATCGTTAGTCAAACACCCAAGATAGCCAGCCTTTCAAGGCTGAAGGACATTAACTACCCTGCTATTTACACATAGCAAATAGGGAAAAGTAGATTCATGCCTTGTACGAAGTGAAAAAAACTGGACGATTTGATTGTCTGCGCTGTGAACGGGAACATCACTCCAAAAGTCTATTTATATAAGGAAAAAAACAGGAGTCAGACATACCATAGAATCTAGAAGGAAACTAAAAAGCAACGGGCTCGTAATGTTGCAAGAAAGACAGACAATCGCTGGACAGAACCCACATCCCCAGATATCATATGCAAAACTGTGACTGCAAGTAAATTGCATGACTAATCAGACAATTTCAGAGGGTATAGGCGCTGTCCAACAACGGACGCTAAACACCTACTTCTGCTGCTGTTGCTGCTGTTAATGTTGATGATTGGACGAGAAGACTCATTTAGGCCTTCCGTAGAAACTAGCTTGAAATATCGCCTGAGGGGGATGGTCTTCAGTCGGTGTGGTCAATCAACATTGAATTAGCTAAGTTTTTAAGGAATAATTAAAGATCTCGATCCTTAACTCTAAAAGCAGACCAGAATCTGTTGAGGACTGACATATCGATCTGTTATATTTGAACAGACTCAATATTTGCAATTAGCATTGATCAGCATCAATTCAATAAATTAGCATTTGCAAAACAAGTTCTGAAATCGAATTGTCTTCGTAATCCCAAACTTAATTAGTGCAAGAGTAAAAGAAAAATGAATAAGTATAACAAGAGAAGAAAAAATAAGGAAAAAAAGGCAAATAGAAAGAAAACTATGAAAAATAATGATGAAAACTCAAAGATAATTAGTTGCAAGATTATATTCATCAGTAATTATGAGGTTATTAGAAGTTATATTGGGAAGTAGATGAATACATTGATAGGCATCTATCGTCGTAGAGAAAAAGACTGAAAGAACCAGAGAGAGAGAGAGAGAGAGAGAGAGAGAGACGGACAGACGGACAGACGGACAGACAGAGGGAGAGAAATCGACTAAACGATGGATTGATTGAAAGACTAAAACAGATGAATATGAAAAGATGGAAACAGACGGACAGAAGACTAAATAGTAATATATAAACATACTTAGATCGTCATCATCAGTGTGTTGGCCTCAGTCATTGGATATAGACATCCCCCAAGATTCGCCTGACCTCTCTATCATGGGCATCGCAGAGCCAGTACTCTCTCGATGTACCTATCTCGTCACGCTATTTTACCTTCTGTCAGCCACAGCTCGCACCTGGGGATCCACGTTGTGAATGGTGGAGTCCAGCGCTTGTCAGACTTTCTTGAAACATGATCGGCCCTATGCTATTTGAGTTATCTAACAATTTCTATAATGACTACGACTCCTCTCTTTTCTCTAATATACTGTGTTGTATCATGATCTCTCCATGTGAGGTTGAACATAGTTTTCTGATGTGCACGTCGTATGGCTCTCAGTTTGAGGGTCAAACTTTTGGTCAGACTCCATATTTCATCTCCATAGGTGACTTTTGGTAGGATACATTGATTGTATACCCTTCTTTTTTGGACTAGTGGGATTTTCTTGTGACCAAAAGTCGAGCTTGCTCTACCGGAAGCCGATCGACCTAATGTGATTTTTGGGGTTGATTTTTCCTTCTTTTGATGACTTCATGGAGACCCGCCGTAGTAGGTAGATGTAATGTTCTACT
Organism: Thysanoteuthis rhombus; assembly: GCA_963457665.1. Lineage (NCBI taxonomy): Eukaryota > Metazoa > Mollusca > Cephalopoda > Oegopsida > Thysanoteuthidae > Thysanoteuthis > Thysanoteuthis major. Next base: position 10,379,158 of record OY735224.1, read on the forward strand.
TTCAACAGTTCTGCATTTTTGATTTTGATCGTTGTGTCTCTGTCCTCAACAGGTTTGTTGAACAAGTATTTGAACGTTTAAAATACATTTAATTGCATCTACCTTAAATGTACAAATGTGATGTATTTTGATATACGATTGTATATTACTCAGAAAAAGTACATAATTCCGAATGTACAACACACAGAATAAAATATGAACAAAAGTAACGATGGAAAAAATTTTTCGAACACTATTGAAAATTAATCATAAAATGTCATATAAGAAGGAATACAGGTCTAAACCCTTCTAACCCTGAATAGGAACTTTTGGAATGTCGTCCCAACAATACTTAAGGTATGATTCAATCCAAACCATTAATCACTACTTTTACCTACTTGAAAAGAGGCAGTCATGGTTTAAGTAAAAGAGCTCTCAGCCGAGCAAGACCATGCCGTGATTAAACAGGGCCATTGCTAAGATGTTTAATTGTCCCATCAGTACTATTTGATCGATTTTTCTGAAGTGTGGAACGTATGGTACCACCAAAAATCTCCTTTGAACTTGTATTCCACGGAAAAGTTCTTCAAGAGCAACTCGGAAAATGCTGATAAAAATTACAGCGAATTGAGTAGTTACTCAAAAGTAGATCCAACATGAGAAGCTGGTACATCGGTTACTGAAAGAGTGACTAGTAATGAATTACACAGGAATGACTTAAGATCTTGTAATCCACAGAAAAAAAGGTATCGAGATTCTGGATAAAAATTTGTGGCCATATAGAGAAGTTTAATTATTTGGGGAAGAATATTCTCCGGTCAGAAGAATAGAGAAGAAATAGTTGAACCATTTGGCGAAAAAACCAGCTTGTCATGCATAGGAAAAAATGGATGTGCCTGTGATCCAAAGCACATACATGACTGGAGTGATGTTTCGGAATATTTTAGGAAGTTAATGTGTTCTCCTGCAACAGGAGGAGCTGGAGGAAGTTTGGATCTTTCAACAAGATTATGACCCGAAGCACAACGCCAACGTAACTCGCGTGTGGTTTGTTCTGAACGATGCGGAGATGCTTCAGTGACTTAGTCTATCTTCCGACTTAAATCCAATTGAAATTGTTATGACGATGTTTGGAGAATCGAATTCACCGGAGGGACACCAGACAAAGTAACGATTTGGATGTCTTTTTCATGGAAGAGTGGGCAAACATTTTGAGAGAGTGTTGCAGACGGCTTGTGAAGGGTTATGAAAAACGCCTTCAAGCAATAATTTCCAACCAGCAGGTTGCAACTAAATATTAAAATCCGAAACCGATGAGTTCCAAAATTTTTTCCTGGTTAAATTCGTTAATATTTCATTCTGCATTGTATGTTTGTAAATAATACTTATTGTTGATCTTATATCGAAATAGGTAACATGTGTAAATTTGAAGTGAAAATGAGCACAGGGAGTATATAAAATGAATATATTGTTAGTGTCCAAATACTTGTGTCTTCTCACTATCTATCTATCTATCTATCCATCGATCTATATTCTCTTATCTAATAAAAAATAACCACAAAAGAAGAAAAAGGCAAAACACTCCAATCAAAATAAAAACATCAAAAATTAAACGCATATCTGGCACATTCCAAATATATATATATATATATATATATATATATATATATATATATATATATATACATATATATATATGTGTGTGTGTGTGTGTGTGTATAAATAAATGAATATATATGTATGTATATATATATATATATATATATATATATACACGTAATATATATATATACACGTAATATATATATGTATATATATATATATATACACGTAATATATATATATATATACACGTAATATATATATATATACACGTAATATATATATACATATATATATATATATATATATATATATATATATATATATATATATATATATATATATATATAATCTTTTTATTTATTCTATCAACCATTACTCCCATTTTTTGGACAGTTCTGTGTCGCCTTTGCTCTAAGATATCTGCTGTTTGTAAAGCCTGGAGCCATACTAATCCGAAAGGTTTAATACATTGTAAAGCAGCTGCAATAACCGAGAATTTAGAATGGAAAGGACCAGGAAGCAATCTTGAGTGATATTTTTAAAGAAAGAAGTTGGATGTTTAATTGAAGATATTCAAAAAGAAAAAAAAATGAAGGAACAGTTGGATGAGGGTATAAAGAAGAGACTGCAGGCAATGCATCCTCCTTAAAGACACGCACGGAGATGAAACATGGGATCTAATCAGAAGATTGGCTCTCAAAGTGAGAAACATGCAACGTGCTCATGGTAGAATCTTGGTCAGCCTCACATGGAGAGATCACAAGATAGCAATGTATATTAGAGAAAAAGAATGGTCAGGGATATCATTGAATCCATAAAAAAAACTCATAATTCAATGGACTGGTTATGTTGTAAGAATGTCGGACAAACTACTCACGGAGTGGCTCTCCAGAGGTCATGCGATTAAAATGTGTCCGGCAAAATATAAGATGACGAACTAGACAATTTCATAGCGTATTGGATCTGCAACACTCATTAGAGAGAAGTGTGGCGACTCTTTGGGAAGGTTTGTATCCAACAAAGGACGCTAAAAAGCTGATTATGATGATGAATTTGATGATGAGTAAATTATGATTATGCAACTGAGCAGATAGATGCTTCAGTAAAAGTAAAGCGAATCCCCATAATCTCTAAATCCTTCCCCCTTGTGTAATAAAACACCTTACCCCGTTCATCTCTACTCGAAAAGTTAGAAAAAAAAAATGAATGAGCGAAAAGAGTTGGAGGCAAAAAGAAAACAAACACGACTGGTTGCTTCAGTGTCAAACTCTTCTCAAAGAGGAGCTCCAAAGTATTAAAATGTTTCGACTTAAGTAAATATATTTTCCCCTGAAGTGAAAATAATCTTTATATTCAACCATTGAAGAGGACTTGTTAAAATAGTATCTAGCTATTTATTTATCATTTCAAGATAAATGCTATGTAAATCAAGATGATTCTACATAATTTGGGGTAATTTAGATATTAACTGACAACTAGCTTCCATAGCTTCCAATTTTTTTCTCTTTTTCTTCATTTCTACTTTTCTCTCTTTTTTTTCATATCTTTTTTCCCATTTTCCTTTCTTTCTTCCTTTAATTCGTTGATTTATAACGTTGGAATAGTCCCTGAATAGAAAAGTGTCCGTATGGTTCCCTTTCTCTCTCTCCACCATTTTAAACTTTGCACCTTTTTGCCGAAATGTCTTAAGATGTCACTGTTATCAGGCGAGAAAAATAAGGTGGAAACAACAAAAAAAAAAAAAAAGAAATAAAAGTCGAAATCCAACTCAATAAGATGAAAAAAGAGGAAAAGAGGAGGAAAGAAAAGTGGAAAAAGGTTGAAAGAGTAAAAGAGGGGAAGCAGAATGCAAGAAGACAGAAAAAAGAAAAAGAAAAATTTTTCCAAGAAAAAACGGACTTATTTGTTGGAGGAAAACTAAAGAAAAAAAAAAAAAGAAACTGACGGAGGAAAAGAGGAAGAGGGTAATGAAATTAAAAAGAATGACAGTTCTGGTTTGTGAATCGATAGAAACCGTCACATGACCAATTTTTTTTGGCAGCAAGCCATGTCGGGAGAGTGATCATTACAAACAAAGATTTGATAGAGGGACGATCATGAATAAGTTTCTTCTCACATCTTTCGTTGAACCGTGATCGTTAAAAACATTTGAAGTTTCAAGAAACAAATGTGAATGCTGTCGGACAAAAATCGAGGGATCAATTTAACTTAAACTTAAAATTGCAAATTGAGTAAGGGTGGAGGGTTTTTTTTCAAAAAAATAAAAAAAGAAGAAAAGAACGTTCTTGGCATACACAATAAAGTATAAATGTTTACTTTTTGGGCTTCTGGTTCCTTTGGTGCAGTCCGTACTTGTGATAGGAATGTAGCCAGCCAGCTAGTTCTTTATGAAAAAAAGACGAATTGATCTATCGGTGGGAAGATCTAAGGTTCATTATGGGATGAGGACTGAAGACGCCTTGCAAGCAGCAGCAGAAGATAAAGGTGGAAAGATGAATAAGAAGAAGAAGAAGAAGAAGAAGAAGAAGAAGAAGAAGAAGAAGAAGAAGAAGAAAAAGAAGAAGAAGAAGAAGAAGGAGGAGTAAAAGATGAAAAAAGTGAAATAAGTTGTGCGGCAGCTGCAGAAGGAAAATAAAAAGAAGAAAAGGAAGAAGACAGAGGGCAGAATAAGTTGTGCAGTAGCAGCAGCAGCAGAAGAAGAAGAAGAAGAAAAAGAAGGAGTAAAAGATGAAAAAAGTGGAATAAGTTGTGCAGCAGCAGAAGAAGAAAAAAAAGGAGAATAAGAAGAATAAAAACAAGAAGAAGAAAAAGAAGAAGAAGAAAAAGAAGAAAGAGTAAAAGATGAAAAAAAGTGGAATAAGTTGTGCAGCAGCAGAAGAAGAAAAAAAAAAGAAAAATAAGAAGAATAAAAACAAGAAGAAGAGAAAGAAGAAGAAGAAAAAGAAGAAAGAGCAAAAGATGAAAAAAAGTGGAATAAGTTGTGCAGCAGCAGAAGAGGGAAAAGAAGAAGAATGAGAAGAATAAAAACAAGAAGAAGAAGAAGAATAAGAAGAAGAAGAAGAAGAAGAAGAAGAAGAAGAAGAAGAAGAAGAAGAATGAGGAGGAGGAGGAGGAGGAGGAAGAAAGAACAAGAAAAAAAGTAGAATAAGTTTTAGGAATATAATCATGAGAAACAAGACAGGACAATTCTGAAGGAGGGAAACATCGAAGCGATAAAGGTAAAAAGAAGGGAAAAATGCCTCAACTCGATCTATCGGTTCGGACGCCCGAAAACGCCCTGTAAGCGTAATGCTAATAATAACAATGTGAAAAAGTTGAAGAAAAAGAAGCTGAAGAAAAATAATCTTTGGGATTGAAGCAAGAAGAAGAAAAAATTGCTGAGAAAAGAGAATTTGGAAGAAGGGAAAATGGAGAGATAATGAAAAAGTGAAAATAAGAAAAAAAAAAGACTTTGAATTGATCTATTGATGAAGAGATGTTGAGGTTGATCGGGGGATGAGGTTTGAAAACGACTTGTTGTATGAAGGATCGATAGATAAGCCATAGGACGACTATTTTCAGAACTTTAATATCGGCAACCGTGTAAATGCACCTGTGTCCAGCCGGTATTGACAAACACCAAAAAAGAAGTAATCAAAGTTATTTCCTCTAACAACCTTCTTCGATTGTGCTTTATTGCTTCCTTTCAGAGAGATACGAAACATAAATCAATTATATCTAAGAGAATTAGTTTCTCTGGCTCTCTCGGTGAAGACAGCGTATATGTGTGTATGTATACGTGTACATGTATGTGTGTGATTATACATACGTATATGTATTTAGATATATTGGATTTAAATGAATCCAATACATTTAGCATCATCATCATCATCAACCTTTTCGTGGCCATCGTTGGACATATATCCTCCCAAAGATTCGCCAGACCTCGCTATCATGGGAGTCGTTGAGCAAATACTTTCAGAACTTGTCTAGTTCATCACACAATCCTAATTTCTTCCTGCCACAGTTTTGCATATGATCCTGGGGGATCCACATAGTGAGTCGTAATGTCCAGAATTTTTTGCAACATAACCAACCCGTTGTTATTTGAGTTTTCTAATTATATGATTACTCTGTTAGGTGCGAATATATCCAACACACTGACATTTTTCAATTCTCGCATAAACTTTCGGTATTGACTGAAATTGGATCAAACATTTCTGATTTACGTTTGTAACCTCTCAATATTTAAAAAAAATCATTGATGTAAATTCTGTCGATTTTAAAGCTGTATATGTGTTTAATAATAAACTTCATCACTAATACTGAAGTCCTCACAGGTCGCAAGGGACAAAAGTCATGCTCCAAAAGATATATATGCTTTAGAAAGATAACGTGATGAATGTAATAGACTGATGACTATCAAAAGTTTCCATTGTTTGGTAAAGAGTCTCTTTTATTTTTAAAAAGTTGAATCTTGTTCAAAACAGGGTTCAACATTTTTATCTCTCAAGGTTTCTGTTATATGTTTCGAGAATTATGCCTACTTGCCAAATTCCCATATTGCATGACGACTTCCCCACCTATTCGGAGTTGTTATTATTATTATTATTATTATTATCATTAGTAGTAGTAGTGATAGTAGTGGTATCGATATGGTTATTATTATTATCATTGATGGCTTGATCAGGCTTGCTGGCGCGTTGATTTTCCCGAGAGATTTCGTAACAATAAGATTATTTTTGAATCAATAAAGGTCTGGTTACTCCTTAAAAAGAAACTGTGACGGGAACAAACTCTTCTGACTATATCTCATGTTGAGGATGATCAATAGAAACACTTGGAAAAGGGGGAAAAATTAATGAGTTGCCTCTCTCACATTTTGTAGGACAGCGGTCACTAAAAGTGCCCGAATTTTCAAAAATAAAAATCGGATGCAAACTGAGGGATAATTTTAGCATAAAACTAAATTGTAAATTGGACCCACAACACAAAACTTACTTTACGGATCATTAAAAGAAAAACCCAAACGCCAAACGTTTCTTGTAGATATAATAAAGTGTAAATGTTTCAGATTTCTGCCCTCTAGCTCAATAGGTGCAGCCCATCGGTACAGCCAGTACATACCTATGTACATAGTTGGCCAACTGAACCAACTTGGAGATTGAAGAAACCTATTTCGACTGCTTTCGTTACCTGTTACTAATAAAAGAAAAACTGGGATTCACAGAAGATCTAAGATAAAATCAGAACACGAGGCGAGTAAGAAAAGTGAAGAAATCACCCATAAGAGATACCACAAAGGATTCAAAAACTTCCCATTTTTTCCCGTTCAATTAGAATCGGATAACTGGATTTGGGTCGATCGGAACGAGAGAAAAAAAACCCTCGAGTTACATTACGTTTGTTTTTATCACTGATTTAGCTGACATATCCGGTTGAATAGGCTCTTTTAAATGTCTTTATCTGTTTTTATTCGAAGATAATAAGCCCCAATCTTTGGTGAGAGTTGTTTTTTTGTTTTTTTTGAGAGGGGTAATTTCATCGGAATTTATCGAGCATTTTCCGATATGATACTTAGGAGCATGATTTCTTTTCTAAGAAATTATATAACTAAACGCCTCCCATCATTTTACAGAGGAGAAAAAGACTGGCAAGCATGAAGAGTTCACAAGAACTGGAAGAGAAATTAGGAAACATTAAGGCGATTTCCGTTCCAAAGGTGCATCTTCAGTAGAGGTCGGACTTAATGGTGTGTAGTGTAGCCAACCAAAATCGTGATGTAAAAGTCATGTTAGATGAATTACTTTCTGTTGAACGGAACTACGGCTTTGAAGTATTTCAGTTATATTTTTTTTTATTAGTCCTGCCTATTCACATATTTTATATCAAAATCTAGATCTATGAGTTGAGATGAAAGATATATGTTCTGTAGACTGTATTTTTTTATTAGATTTTCGGGAACTGCTGATCCAAACAACTTGACACTGCAATGCCTCAGGTGCTGACTAATGTATACGCCGAATATCAACTTCGAACACTGGCCAGTTATTTATTCACCTCGGTGAACACACACACACACACACACACACATACACGTGCGCGTGCGTGCACATGCACGTGCGTGCACATGCGCGTGTGTGTGCTCAAATGTTTTTTTTATAAAGTCAGATGCAGAAGAACTGCAGAAAGCTTTGAAGTTGTCTTGAAAGATCCAGTGTAAAAATGATGTACATAATGTCTTCATCAGTCCAACATGATGAAGAAAAGCACATTGTAATAGGATGCTCTCTCAGCCAAAGGGTTTTATTAATTGACGCCCCATCATGCGTGAGGTTTCTTTGGATTATGCGCGAGAAAATGTACAGTATACCAAAACATTCCACAATTTGGCTTGCTCCCTATTGACCAGAGATTCTATCTTGATTGGAAACTTATCTTTCAGTCGGAAGGTGCTAGGTGGCGTTGTGTATGTTTGTCGCTATAACTGAATTACTAGTTAATCATATTTACACAATTAAGAGACAAAGATAGCAAATGAAGTAGAGGAAAACCAGAAATAAAACGAAGATCTGAGATAGAAAAGGTTTAAAGATAAGACTTGGCAAAGTTTAGCTCGGTCACATTTAACGTTGACGGGGAAGCGGGGAGTATACGTCTAACAGTGGGCTTACGAAGGCTGCTGCAGATGTTTTCCTGCCTTCTTACGAATGTTCGTACTTATCTGATCTTACTCGAGATGATCTCCAGAAGACTGGACAGGGAGGGTAAAGGAATTAGAATAGACGGCGAGTATCTGAGCAACCTCAGATTTGCAAATGACATCGCCCTTTTTGCAGAAAACCTACACAACCTCCAACTAATGATAGATGAACTAAATGAGGAGAGTAAGAAAGTCGGCCTACACATGAATTTCAGCAAGACGAAGATCATGTGCAACAACCACATCGGAGATAAAACACTAAGATCGAAATCGAGGACACAGAACTGGAGAAAGTAGATCACTGCAACTACCTTGGACAACAAATATCCATGAGACCCTCAAAAGAAGAAGAAATCAAGCGAAGAATCACGTGCACATGAAAGAATTATGCTGGACCTCACAGGGAGAGACCACGAGACAGCACAGTACATCCAGGAAAAGACAAAAGTCAGAGACATCATAGTATCCATCAAAAATTAAAATGGCAGTGGGCTGGCCATGTTGTAAGAATGGTGGACAACCAATGGACATTGCAACTCACGACATGGGTCCTCCAAAATCACATATTCAGCTGAGGCGGGCAGAATATTAGATGGAGGGACGAGCTAGACAAGTTCAGAAAGTACTGGCTCCGCGACGCCCACGAGAGAGAAGTGTAGCGAATCCTGGGGAAGGTCTATTTCCAACGACGGGCAAGTAAATATGAGATCACGAATGTTGTTTTTTGTTAAATTACCACCCTGATGTTTAAATTCCAAAAACAATCAAAACCCTCAGAAGGTACTGGAGAGGCTGAAATTGGACGTGGATAACTATTTCAACCCCACTAGATGTTTTATAAAGAAATACTGGAGTCACTTGATGCTGTTCCGGTCACTTTTTTTTTCTCCAGTTTATATCAAGAGTTGCCTCAAGTTATATCCATAATTATGTAGATTTTCATATCATCTATCTAACCTAGATACTATTTTAACCATATCTCCTTCCATGTCCAAACTCAGATTTTTTCCAGTTAAAGAAAAATGTTTTTACAAAAGTTTAAACATTTTCAAACCTCATAAGCTGTGTGCTAAAATCATTTGTGAGAGTGCTTTTTGACCCTGAAGCAACCAACCTTTTTCTCAATTGTACTCAAAGTGTTTTAGTGAAGTGAAGACAGTGGTCACATTATCTCATCGCTCGAAATTATCTCTCTTTACTTCATTTGAGCAATTTATCATAATCTACTTCCAAATTGCTAGGCCCGTCGAACTTCACCAAAACACTTATTTTCTCTATATTTCGGGATAATGTTGTCTTATCTATCCTTCAAAACTCCGGAGAAGGGGTTTGATTCTTCCGGTTTGAATTCAGAGTAGTCTACTTCTTATAGTGTCTGCTTATTATTAATTGGGTGAGGGAGAATGGATGGATTTATGCCTTTCCTAAGAGCATCAGTGTAGAGTGAATGAAAATTGTCTCAGTGTTTAAACTCAATTCAAACTTTGGAGAATATATATAAAAGTATCTGAACCTTGGATAGATAAATTCCTCGTATACCAGAACTAGTTATATAGGAAAATAACCATAGAGACCCTCAGAAGCACTTTTTTTCAAGAAATGAAAATAACTGTTCTTGGATGGCACTTAATGGTGCGCTTGTAGAAAGGATGTAGCCCCCAAAATATGACCAGATGCCCCTGGACACAGACAGACAGACAGACACATCCGAATAGCCCAATTGTAGCCTGCATGGCTGGTTGGTAAGGCAGGCCATTTGTAGGGCTACAGCCATTGGATATATATATATATATATATATATATATATATATATATATATATATATATATATATATTGAGTGGTGTTTGATCAAGTCTGGTGGGGAGCCATATTTAAACAACTTCCGTTTTTCAATCCCTCAAAGTTCAATGGTAAACGCCCGATGACGCCAACGAGAAATATCCACACATGGTACCATGATATCTAATGCAGAGTAAAACTTAAATCAAACACTGAAAAAAGTACATAAATTACGTTAACGGATATTGAGAAATAATTGATTGAAGTGAAACAATTTCCATGATATATATATATATATATATATATATATATATATATATATATATATATATGATATGAATGAGTGTAGGTGGGTGTGGGTGTGGGTGTGTGTGTATTATTTACTAAAAGAGATAAACAGGCTAGGAAATCACCGCAAACACAAGAAAGATATTGTACTTTTTTTTTTTAGAAATCTTAAAACCTAAAATAGGTTTGCCATGAATAAATAAATCGATAAGCCAAAGATATAAGAAATAGAATTTCGATAAAACAAAAAAAAAAAAAAAGAAAAAAGGAAAACTTAGTAAGGAAATAGGATGAAAGCAATAAAGACAAGATTTGATTGGTCCAAATTAAAAGATAGGCATGATACAATTTTTGACCAATCAGAGATACGTACGCCCTATTGAGTGGTGAATCGGAAGTAGACTGTAAGATGTAATCGCTTGTCAGACATTGTTGAACGGGGAAGAATGATTAGTCTGTTGTAGTAATCGTTATTTGGGAAGATAAAGAAGTTCTTTAAAAATGGGGGAAGAAATCAATATTGGAAGATGAAACAAACGCGAATAATAATTGATTAATAGAAAGCTTAGAGCGAAAGAGAGCGACGCGAACACTTGACCAAATAACAATATTAAATCGAAAGTTAAAGAGGTAAATAACCAGAAAATCGAAGTATATACAAATTAAGTAGGTAATGCTTTCGAGTTGGCTATTGCTTTAACCGCCCTTATTCAGGCTTCATGTATCAAGTTACTACTGACTCGATCTTTTTGCGTTCTGCCAAATACACTTAGAGGCAACAAAAATCTGAAGCAGCGTCACCCACTTCAGCCAGTGCGATTTCACCCATAAGTGGGGAGAGATGTATTCATGCCTTCCCAGAGGGCATTAGAGCGAAGTAATAAAAAAAAAAAAACTGTGTCTGATGGAGTTAGAACTTGACTTGCCACGTCCATTCTCCGAGACCTTATCCACTCGATCACCCCACGAAAAAAAGACCATATGCGTGGGGTGCATCAGTAACAATGGTCTGCAAGACGATCTTAAACATAACATCTATCGTCGATTTTCTAGATAATGTCCTGAGAATAGATATACCGATAAGATTCGTCATCATCATCTCAACATCTTTGTAAGTCTTGATGTGAATCGGTTGTTCTTGCAAAATGACCTGCCCATCGCCATTTGAGTTCTGTAATGGATTTTATGCTATCCTTGTCTCTATTTTTTTGGTAAATATCTATCTATCTATCTATCTATCTATCTATCTATCTATATAGTGCCGTCTTGTGATCTATGTGGGATTGGGTATGATTCTCTCTTATACACTTATATGGTTTTCAGTTTGAGGCTCAATCTCTTTGGTTCAGCTCTGTAGGCGACTACTTACCATAATTCGCTCAAACTTTGAGGATAGCCCAGAGGCAGTAACGGTGGAAGCACTCTAGTGGTCGGAGGTGACGTTGATATACAACCCAAGAATTGGCACCATATGGGAGGGTAGGTAACACTATGGCTTTGCAGACTTTCATTTTCGTTTCTTATATCCCTGACATTCTTACGCAGTCTTTTTCCCATCTCTTTGATATTTATGTGTGTGTGTGTGTGTGTGTGTGTGTGTGTGCCTGTTTCTTTCTTTCTCAATATGTGTGTGTATGGGTATCCGTTGATTCTCATCTAGAGTACCAGTTATATATATATGCGTTTTCCTCTACCGCCCCCTACACGCACACACATATGTAAATATATTCACCCCAACACATGTAGTTTGTTGACTTCAGCCTTTAATTCTTTCTTATTCTATCTCTCTGGTGCATTCATTCAGACACTTTATTCAGCATTTCTTATTTTTTCGCTTTCATGAGGATGCTTTGAGAAAATCTCAAATCTGAGGTTATTTTCAGCTTCCAAAAGCGACATCTAATGAACAAAGGTCTGATCACAAGAAAAGGAGAGACAATAAGCATTTTTTCTTCTTCTTGAATTCAGTGTCTGAGTAACGACAATATATGAACTGATTTTAATACAATTTTTTAGTTCGTGTATGATGTTGGCTACGAGTGAATTCTTGTTCTCTTTTTCCCTATTCAAGTCAATTTTTATAAGTTCATTCTGTCTGCCCAGTTCACTCATTTAGGATGTTTATCTTTATAAAATCTCCTTACTTCCTATTTTTTCTCTTTTCTATCTTCGTGACAATCTCAAACCGGAATCTATTTATAACACTCATATGCGAATACTTGTAAGCAACGGATTGAATCACAGAAAAACAAGGGGCAATAAATATGTTTTCTTGACATCGGTGTCCAAGAAGCAATATGATAGAATGAACCGTAACTATTTATGGGAATAAGCAGAATAAGCCAGAGTTCTTTCTGTGAAGGATGCAGTTAAAAGCCGTCATTTGATGCGTGGTACCAGTCTTTGTGATGCTTTAGTCGTTTCACTTCATATATTGGAGAATATTTGCTGACCGTGTTTGAGACAGAAATAGAATTTATCTTAAAACGATTTTCATTGTATGAATACTTGAAGCAACATTAGCAAAATCGATCAATTAAAAATCACCAGAACAGTCAACATAGGTTTTTGCATTTTTCAAATTGGTCCGACTGGAGAAGAAACGACTGCAATGTCCAACATTCACTTGTTATTATGTATAGTGAAAAGCTTAAAATTTTTTTTTGGAAAGGCCACCTTTATAATAAGTTTCATTGGTGTATTTAATTCAAAATGTGAATGTGTGCCAAATTTCTCTTTAACTTTATATCCAGTAGCATTCACGTTTGGCCAAAGCTGCCAAAAAGTTGCGCGTGCAATTGTTTTCATTGTGTGAATAACCAGACCATTCTTTATTTCATTTCCCCTTTGGCGAGGAATTGTCGACCCTCATTCCTAATAATTGTCAATTTTCAATTCTAGTGGGAGTTGACTATGTTTCCCCCCACAAACAAGCAAAAGAACAAAAACTCATCATCATCATCATCATCATCATCATCATCATCATCATCATCATCAGTCTTTCATTGTCTGTAGTTGGACATAAACCTTCCGCAGTATTCGCCAAACTTCTCTATGAAGGACGTCGCAGAGTCAGTACTGAATTTGTTTAGCTCATCTCTCCATCTAATATTCTGCCAGCCTCGGTTGCACATGTGATCTTGGGGGTTCCACGTCATGGGTCGCGGTGTCATTCTTGCAACATGGCCAGTCCACTGCCATTTGAGATTTTCAAAAGATTCTATGATGTCCCTGACTCTTGTCTTTTTCCGGATGTATTGTGCTGTCTTGTGGTCTTTCCATGTGAGACCCAGCATAATTCTTTCAACTGCACGTTGCATGGTTCTCGATTGGCGGATCTGTCTCTTGGTTAGGTTTCATGTTTCAGCTCTATAAGAGACTGTTGGGAGGATGCATTGGTTATACTTCCATCTTTTTAGGATTAATGGGATCTTCTTATTTTTGAAGGTTGAAATTGTCTTGCCGAAGGCTTGCCATTCAAGTGATGTTCACCTAATTCGAAGATGTTGGCAATTTGTCTATCAATATATAAAGTTATTATTTTCCTCCCGTAATTTAATACCGAATAATTGTTAGGCAGCTCGCTTATCACCTGAGCTAAACCGACAAGTTCTTTACATTTACAATGTACAATACCACTGGAGATGAATACAGTGATTATTTTCAGCTAAGACAGACTTAGCAATGGAGTTTGCTTCTGCAGCAACCAGGTTGGTTATTAATGAATATTTTCTTTTATCTCATATCTTAGCAATTTTATGGTAATCCACCCTGTATATTCAACAACGTGGACTGACAGACTGAGTGATGTTGAGATAAAAAGCAATTTGAAAAGTTAGATGAATGAAAATTTTAGTCCAAAAATCGATCCTGAATATAAGTTGCAAACTTTCCGTCCGTCTGGGAAAACAAACAAAAAGAGAGGAAGGGGATATTGCGAAAATACTAATAGAACATGATGTTCTGCTTTGTGAATGGCTGCTGAAAATATAACAGCAATTACTACTAATGCTATAGTCGTTGTTCAATTTGTTCATTAACTTTTTTTATGCATATATATATATATATATATATATATATATGTGTGTGTGTGTGTGTGTGTACATCCTAATATGTTTGTATTTTTATGTATACGTATGTATATATGTATATAATTATATGTATCTACACAAATATACATATATTCACACACACACATCCTGGAGAAACTTACTTTCAAAATAGCACACCTGAAAGACATGACACATCTTAGAGACTGGTCCGGGGGAGACTTTCCTTTTAATGTTTTCACAGGCCTATGGGGGGGAGAGGAGGGTTATTTTAGGATTGTTTGATGCCAAATCTAGATATCCGTCCACGGCTACTAGACATATGACTTTAAAAGAAAAAAACAAAAACAAAAACAAAACACAGTGAAGTCACAAAATTTGTGCCGCGTGTAGGAGTAGATAAACAAAATTTCTGACAGCTATTGTGTCCCAGCCGGCTGACTCCCCTTGGATTTTGCATACATCAACTTCTTCTTGATCCCAAAGCTGAGATTAACCTAAGAAAGTCGTTAATTTTCATCAGTAGAAGGAACTGCATCACTAGGCCTTTACACAATCCCTGAGAATAACCCAGAGAAATGTGGAAAAAAAGCGATGGAAATAGTGCATCAATAGTGGATTGGTCTATTTTGGAGGACATTAATCTCATTAGTTTGTCGGTAAGGCAACTGATTTATAAGTTTGGCTTCTTTTTAGACACACATCATACGTGTATGTGTATGTGTGTATGTGTATTTATTTATTTGGTCTTGGTTAATTTAATAGGAATTCTTTAGGGGAGTTTACAGCATACCAGGCAATACGCCTTACAGTGTAAACAAAATTTGAAAAGTTTAGAAAATCATAAATGCTTATATATTTATAATGGTAACTACGATAGACTTTCGACAAAAATGTCGTGTAAATAAAAACATCTGGAACTTGTGTTCGATTAATTTTATCGTAATAATCGTGTTAATAAAAAAATGTTAAAAAAATTATCAACGAATGATTATTAATGTAGACAATTTGAATTCAGTTCCAAGTCTGGTTTACACTCGCGTTGCAGGCAGTTGAATAGAGTTTTCGATGATAATTTTTCTTCCAATTCATTGTACGGTGATTTTCGTTAATCAACTGTAATTTACTCGATTTTTTTTCAATGTATAGTTTACTGCTTTCATCCTTCATTTGTATATCTACCGTTTGGGATTGGTAAATTGTTTGTTTATCAAAAGCTTCAAGATTTATGGTTGTTGGGGAATGAAAGGGTTTTCGGGATGGTCAGCAAAGATTATTCGTGGATTCAGTGTATTCACGCCCCATAGTGCTCCTAATACCCGGAACTGCAAGAAATACCTATATACACATGCGCGCACACACACACACACACACACACACACATACACAGACAAAACATATGTATATATATGGCTCTAGTGAATAGTGTTACTCTTAATTTCTAATTTATTAAGGCATGTTTGGATGTAGAACATTTTCCATCGAGATTTTAAACTTTACTACGATTACGAAAAAGCCCAAAGAACATATATAAAATGTAAAAAAAGAGGTGATATTAAATTCTTATCAATAGATATAAAATTATAACCACCCACCTACAAGTAAATCAAAAGCAATGTAGGCAGTCCACTCCCATATCTATCATCTCGATAACTTCCAATCATCATTTTGTATCTCCAAACACGCCCAAATAAATTAAAAACTAGGAATAACACTATCCACGAGAGTCATATATATATATATATATATATATATATATATATATATATATATATATATATGGCTCTAATATATATATATATATATATATATATATATCCCTTGCAGTTCCGGGTTTTAGGGGCACTAGGATGCACTGAATCCGTGAATAGGCAATAAAATCCAATGCATCCATCCATCCATCCATCCATCCATCTATCCATCCATCCATCCACACACACACACACACACACACATATATATATATATATATATATATATACATATAAATAACTGTTACAACATCCTACACTTTCCGTGTGTGTCTATCTGATTGAAACTACCCACATATGTTCCCATCCATTATTCAGACATTCTAATGCATGTCGCATTTCTCCTTTTAGAATAGAAAAATAATCCATTTAGATTAGAAAAAAAAAAAAGAAATACTCTTTGCATCCGAACAATACATCCTGACGACAAAATGGCGCTTGCATACAAAGCAATTTCCACATTCGAAATGGCCTCTACAAATGCAATATTTTATTTTGGCGCACTTTTTTGTGAAATATATTTCATCGAATTTTGTCACATGTCTTATTTTGTCTCATTTTTTATGTGTAACTTTTTTCTTTACCGGTTAATATTTATGAAAATAATGCATTGTTACTCCATGCAGACAGTTACTATTGTAGTTGGGCCACACAAGCGTTAGGGCACTCATTCATACATATATATATATATATATATATATATATATATATATATATATATATATATATATATACATTCATTACATTATAAAATGTTACCGCCTTGTAACAAAGTTAACTTTGTTTCACTTCTTATAAGATTATCCAATTTTGGAGATAATCTTGTTAGCAGAGCACCAACGTTAACTTCGTTATGAGTCAGTAACATTTTATCATTTTATATAATTGCTCTACATTTGTATGAGATAAAACAATTTGAAAAAACATCCATGATTTAGCATATATTTTCATATAATATATATATATATATATATATATATATATATATATTCAGCTCGAAATGGATATTTGAAGAAACATGAAATTTTGCTTCAAATGGGTTCAGTTAGGTGAGTTAATAAGCTGGATATTACGCAATGAGAAGATTTATACGAACAATGGTTTATTAATAAAACTAGTACTGCTCATAAAAATCTAAACAAGAGATAAAATATGCTTTTCTTTCATATGATTGCTGTAGCCATTGAGGATTTTGAGGAGAAAATAATCCAAATTATTTTTAACAATTATGAAAGTCTTCCAAATAGTGCTTCGAGTTGGACGATCCTGAACAGGATTTTAGAAGGATAGAGAGAAATCGTCTTTAACAGTTTAATTCTCTTACAAAAGTGAGCGTGTGAGCGCGCATGAAAACGAGAGATATAAGGAGGATGCATGACGGGTAGAAACAGGGTCGAATGCATTGTACAGTAGAAAGAGCTGTTGAATGAAAGGAGAAGAATGCGTAAAGGAGCCACACTGTTTCCCAGAGTCTCCAAAGCAAACATTTGGTCATGTTGATCAAAGTCAGTTTTAATATCCGCTTCACAGATGCGTCAACATTGACTCGATGCACAACGGCGTTCCGAGTATTGACAGCTTCACAAATGCTGGCAACAGGAAGTGATGTCATGGGTCGACGTTGTCACGTGAGGCAATGAGACGTGCAAAATCGAAACTCCATCAAAAAGCTTTCAGCAAAGTACAGTGTAGATTTTATGTTTTTAAAACATTGTTCGTTCACCATCTTTTTTCTGCGATACAATCAATTTGACCCCTCCTTCTACCGGTCATACATTCTCTCATATTTTAATGTATACTCACACACACAAGCGCACATGCACGCGTGTATATATATATATATATATATATATATATATATATATATATATATATATATATATATATATATATATAGTGTTGAAATAAAGACTTTTTTAGTTCTCTCAGTCAGAAACAAAAAAATTATATATTTTTCGCTTCATATATTCTTTTTGGAAAATGTATTTGGACAACAGTAGTCACCAAAGTTGGCAGAGGGTTCTTCTTGTGTTTGTGCATGTGTTTGTGCATTCAAGTACTCCTGGACATATTATTTTGTCTACAAACTTGAAAATTGGCACAAGTACTCTACTAGCTCATTTCTAAAAAATGTTTTCATTGCCTTTTAGAGGCCTTATTTTCACCTTTATTATGTATCAATACCATCTAGAATCACCCGAATCTAGATATTTGGAGGTTTTATTATTTCACTCTATTTACAACCAGTGATAACGTAACTAGTTCGGTACTTTATAAGCTGTTTTCACGACTTTTTAAACTTCTGTCACACACACACACACACACACACACACACACACACACACACACACACACGTCCCTAATAATTCAAAAAAGAAACGAACAAAACATGAAATGTTTTGTTCATTTTCTACCAAATTGTATTTCCACAATAAATGATATATTCCTCTAAATTTATCGTTCTCTTACAATTTGCATTTAACTCTGCTATATATATATATATATATATATATATATATATATATATATATATATATATATATATATATGTATATATATATATATATATATATATATATATATATATATATATATATACATATATATATGTGTGTGTGGGTGCGTGTGTGTATGTGTGTGTGTGTATATATATGTGTGTGTGTATACATATTCAGTAAGCTACATATTATTTATTGTATGAGAACAACAATAGATATGCAACCAGTACCTGTTGATGTATTAATGAATTATTTAGATCTTTCTTCAAAAAAAGTGCTCTATACCATCATTAGGAACGATATAGAACGAGTAAAGGATTGAAAAGATTTTGTAGTTAAAATGTTCATTTGAAAATCTTTTCCAAGTGAAACAGAACTTTACAATCTGTAAAGAACCATTGAAAAACATCTTTATACATATATATTTAGCATGTTTCTCTTACTCATACGTATTTGTACGTGTGAATATGGAGCTGTTCCTATAGAATGGCGCAAATTGGCTGCTGCAAGAATCGGTACAGCCTCAATCGACAATTAATATTTGAGCATGTTATAAGCAGTTTATATTTGTTTGTTGGTAAAAATGCTCCTTGTATAACAATGAAATGGTAGTTTTTTGTGTGTGTTGAGGACGGGGCTAAACGGCTAGTATCCATTTTGTTGTAGTTTCTGACATTGAAGTTCTGTTGAGTTTTCTCAGTCAACTTGACCTCGGCATGACTACACTGCATTTATCACCGAGTTGTTAGGCCCGATGATCGGATTGAGGGGGAATTTGCCTGGATCTGACATTCACGCAATGTGACGGAGAACCAACAAAGCCTGGAGGTATCTCCAGGTACTTTCTTGTGTAGAATTGCCCCTGGAAGTAAGTCTCCATATATATATACATATATATGTATATATGCATGTTCTTCTTTTTCCTCCTTCTCTATCGTTCCATCTAATTGATATTCTTGTTAAGTGAGATGGTCTGCAACACCTACAGGCACTGTTTGATCTGACCTAACATCCAAAGTTTTGAATAATGATTCATAATGTACGATGAGATCATCTTATGTACTCATTGCAAAGTATAATACATCTCAACACACACACACACACACACACACACACACACACGCACATTGCTCTTCCAACGCCGGAATAGAGCACCCTGGTGGTTGAGGGATTGTGCATAAGTTAAAATATCGCTTAATTCAGTCCTATTGTCCGGCCAGTTCTGCGTAGGGCAAAGGTAAAATGTCAGCTACTTGCTTAAAAAGCGAAAGTTTCGATCTTACCTCCTGGACCTGATTTTGGATAGTCTATAGCCACACTGAAGTTATAATACAACTGTCTGATGATGATAAGATTATCAATATATATATATATATATATATATATATATATATATATATATATATATATATATATATATATATTAGGAACTGTCAGCATAGGTAACTTTAGTTTTGAAGCTGACTAAAACACTTTTCCAGAAATGATGAAGAGTAAATTTTCAGTTCCCCATCTCCATTGGTCCAATCTGTCCACGTGATACACAATACATAATTTGCCAGCCTGCCAACCAGCAAGTTATCTAGCCAGCTCACCAGCCAGCCAGACCAACTTGAAAACTGAAAAAAGTTTGGATGAGAGTTTTGGTTAGCCGCTTCCAAGTATTGAAAGAGAAAACAGTTGATTGGCTAAGACTTGACATGATTGCTGCAGAACATATGCATAAAAAAAATTTTATATTCTCTTTTTATACTATTTTTGTCAACTGAATAACATGTCCGGGATTAGATCTTTAAACAGCGTAAATGTTTCTTCCTTCTGGAAGAACAGTTAAAAGAAATGATAGGCCTGATTTATCACACGATAGACTTCTTCCTGTGAACATTTTGCAGCAACATCGAAGTTTCAGGGACCATTACTAATGTGATTGAAACTCATTGGAAACCGTCAAATGACCAACATATTTTGGAAGTAAGGTAGTAGGGGCCAATCAATTTATAAAATTGAAAAAAGTATTTTTGGGTCTCTGAAAAGTTTGTATCATTATGCAAGTAATGGGGAAAGAATCATGCTCAACCTCACATAGAGATCACAAGACAGCACAGTATATAAGGAAGAAAACAGGAGTTAGAGACATCAGAGAATCTATTAGAAAACTCAAATGGTAATTGGCAGGCCATGTTGCAAGAATGACAGACAACCGATGGATATCACGACTCACACCATGGATCCCTAGGGATCACATGCAAAAACGAGGCCGATAGAACACAAGATGGAGAAATGAACTAGACAAATATAGAAGATGCTGGCTCTGCGACGCCCATGATAGAGAAGTGTGGCGAATCTTGGGGAAGGTCCATGTCCAACAACCGGACGTTAAAAGACTGATGATGATGATGATGATGATGATGATGATGATGAAAAAGTTCGTATACTCCCCCAAAACTAGCATTAACACTGCCGGGTACAAACTTAGTGAGCAATTCTGCATGAAGTTCAAACAGAAAAATTGCCCCAACCCTCTTTGATCAAAAACTTTTTTGAGGAGGAATTTTCAAAAAGAAAGACAAATTTTCTCGATACATTATCATCATCATCATAATCATCATCATCATCATCATCAATTTTTTAACGTCTGTCGTTGGATACAGACTTTCCCCAGGATTTGCCACACTTCTCTATCATTGGCGCCGCGGAAGCAGTAATTCCTGAACTTGTCTAGTTCGTCTCTCCATCTTATATTCTGCTGGCCTCAGTTGCGCATGTGATCTCGGGGGATCCATGTTGTGAGACGTGATGTCCATCTTTGGCTGCCATTCTTGCAACATGGCCAGCCCACCGCCATTTGAGATTTTTAATGGATTCTATGATGTCCCTGACTCTTTTCTTTTTCGTGTGTACTGTGCTGTCTTGTGGTCTCTCCATGTGAAGTCCTACATTATTCTTTCATGTGCACGTTACATGGTTCTCAATTTGCAGGTCTGTCTCTTGAAGGAGTAAATGTTTCGATTTTTAGTTCTCTAGCTACCTCCATATAATCTGTACCCGGTACACATGCGGGCAGATATAGCCAGATAAAATCACTCAAAAATTGAAGGAAGATACGACGATAGTGTCAGTTGATGGTGTTTGAAAACAGCTCGGATACCTACGGATTACATCGCAGATTTTACAACTGTACTTACATAGTGGAGTCTCGCCGTGTGTTCTTTTTGATTTGTCATCATTCATTTGATAGACTTATGAAGAATGACATGGTTATTTATGCACAGATCGGCACCAAATAATTGCTTATTGGGAAATTCATTGATAATGTTGAAAGTATCCTGATTTCAAATTTTAATTCAATTCTCAAGTTAACTCAAGCTGTTTGAAGTGATGTATAGTTTATAAAAGGCCAGGATTAAAATGTTATGAAGTCTCTTCATTTGTTCTGTCATTATAGGAAGCTGAATTAACCAATGAAATTGATGCACAAACAAACAGAAGAGAGATGTGCATATATGCCTAGTAGGTTTTTAGATGTCGGAAATTTTTGCATTGTAGCAATTTCTTTGATTTCTTGAACAACCATTTCGGATGGCTATAAGTGGCTAGATTTAAGGAATATGGCCATTTTGCATTGCTAAAAGTGACTGGATTCTGTTTCCAGGTAACTGTATAGCTGGAAATGTTATATACGCTCTAGAGACTCTAATCCAATCCTTCAGATAAGTATTTTGTAGTGTAAAACTAAATGCATGGTGACGGATGAATTGGGGAAGGGTGAGGTTACCAATGATATCTTGGTTTCATTCTTATTTTATTGTATTAGTTATCAAAACGTTACATATATATATATATATATATATATATATATATATATATATATATATATATATATATCCCTAATCTAGTCACACAATCTAACACCAATCCACTTCCCTCCTACCCAGAAACCCTATGTCCTCTCCAAGACCTACTAGTTCTGCTAACACAACAGACTTTATCACAGACTGAACTAAGTCCTTCGCAACAGGATGACCCTTACAGATCACAAAGCAAAGCTCCTGAAGCTGGACTTATGTTTCACAGAAAACCTATTGCTAGTAAATGGTACACACACACACAGCACACGCTACTGAAGATGAGAATACCCCCGAAACATGTCTAGACTATCAGATTATTAAACTTGGTTTCTATACACTTTTACTCCCGAGTCTGTCTCAATTTCTATAGTTCAATATATATATATATATATATATATATATATATATACTATTTTTCTAAAAAATGAATGGCGTGTTTATATCGATAATTGCACTATTTATTGAATAACATCATTTGTGATGTTGATATCTTATCAATACTTTGTATATTCATACTTTTTTGAACGTAGTCTGTTGGATAATACCTGGAAATGGAATCGAGCCAATTTCAGCCATTCCCCCCCCCCTATAAATCTAGCATCTTTTAGCCATCTAAAATAGCTTATTCAAAATTGTCATTCAAGAGAATGACTCAGTCCAAAGATTGTCGTACAATTCAAATAAAATCAACCTGTTGTAACGGCAAATTCGTTATAATGACATTCTTAAATCTCTGCAGGTGCCCCAATAATGGGAGTGCACAGTATACACACAAGTTCTCCCAAATGACCCCTCTTTCATATCGTGAAAGAATTAGTAACGAACTCCCCAGCCAACATATTCAGATATCTGTTCCTCATGAATCTACCTCATCAGACGGGATTGTTAGATAACTCCGTCATCTAATACGTGACCTTTGACCAGGGTAAGATAGAAATGTCATTTTGCAAGGCAAATGTCAGCTACATTTCTAAAAAAATCCCTCCACTTTTAGCCATTCAAAATAGCCGATTTTCCCCGGTGAAATCTTATGCTCAGTGCATGGTTCTTCCCCTTTTTGAGAGCAAATCTTTCGATGGGGTCAATATTCCGTCTCCCTATGTGACTATCGGAAGTAAACATTGGTTATAGACATCTTTTTCAGATCTAATGGGATTTTCTCGTTCCTGATATTGAGCTTAGTAAAAACTTGCCAACCTAGAGTGATTCTTTGCTTGATTCCTTCTTTCTTTTGAGGATTTCCAGAAGATTAATTGTCTCGGGTAGATCAAAAGTTCCCCTCTCTCTCTCTTGCTCTGTGTTTTTCATTTTTTTTGTCCATGTTGAGCGATATGTCTTTGTCTTCGACTTGTTTGTTGCACGTGACATTCGTTTTACTGAAGTCCATGTGGAGACCAACTTGCTTTTTTTTTCATTCTGCTTATATACCGTTTGGAGATTATGAAGGTTCTGAGTATCATGCTTAACATCACAAGAGCGATTATGGGAAGCAAACGGGATATATAATAAAAAACAAACATTGGAATAGAGATATCATAGAAACAATGAAATAAAAACTCGAAAGGCAATGAGCTGATCATTCTTCGAGAATATCTCTCAATCAGTGGACATCACCTCAGAGATCAAATGCAAAAGTGTGACCGATATAAAATAAGATAGTTTTACGCATTAAACCAGTTCAGAAAGGACTGTCTCTGCAACGTTCATGATTTAGAACTCAGGTGAGTCTTCGGGAAGATCTAAGTTAAACCATGGACATTAAAAGACTGCTGCTCGTGCCTGACTGATACAATAATAAACAACTATTTTTTCCATAGGCGATGTTCAGTAAATTCGGCTTTTCGGGCAATTTGCTCGTGCATCTAGTCCACTGGGTGTCTTATTGAATATAACTTGGAGGGCCTCAGTTTTACAGACGATGGAAGACCCCTTTCTGGGCATATGCCTGGGCAAAGCATATGGAGATACGAGTATGTCATCCAATATAAAGCAGGGAGCGATACGTATAGCGGTGAAACCAGTCCTAACTCGAGGCCCTAAGAAAAATGGCCTTGTGGCAAATTATTCTGAGTAAATAACAGTGAGTTTTTGGGGAGGTCATGTGGGGGCTCTTGGTCCATTTGTCAGTAGGTGGTTGGTGAGGGCTCACTGTATTAGTAACTGAAGAACTTACATTCCTGGTTTAATGTGAGGGTAAAGCATAACAATTTTTTCTTCAGAAAAAGTAGACGCCCTGTACTTTCTGAACTTCCCTAGTTTTTCACGCTTTCTTATCTAATCTGTGCAATCATATATATATATATATATATATATATATATATATATATATATATATATATATATATATATATATATATATATAATACTATTTAACTTAAATTGCGTGCTGTTTCTTCCACCTGGAAATGGAAAGTCTTCATTGCATGTTTAAAATGGTTTTATTCTCGTACAAACCAACTACTACGGAAGAATGGCTTCCGTTCTGTCTCTATAGTCAATTGAATGACCTCTTCAGGGAGCATGAAGAACATCACCACGGAACAAACATAAACGTCTCCGACCGGCGTTGCCAATTGAACTCGGATCACCGATTCCTTCACCGACTACTGCCAATGGCACTTTTTCCTTGTATATTTAGAACAGTTATAGTTCCACTCTAACCATAAAACTGTGCAACAAAATATCCATCTATACATTTAACACTGTTACCTTTTCTGTTTGTCTCTTTTTTTTTTAGTTCATAACTTTTGCTAGAGAACAGAGGACCAACACTTTTATAGGCAAAGAGATAAGGAGAATCTCTCTGACAGTAGCCAAAACGCACATGTACTCTGATCCTGAGTAGGAATGCCGATCTCCAAGCAAATAATCGTGTCAGTTTCACGATTATTATATGAGAATATACGTGAAGGGAAAATAACACACTATTGTAAGACATGATATCTCGTCCGTCGTATTGGATTGACGACTTGCAAAGACGATTTATATCGTTCCCGGCAGCGAAGAGGTTAATGCCATCTATTTCAAGCTCATCTTATATTCCTCTTCCTCAGCGCGCGAAGTATCTACTTTCACTTTCATTTTGATTCCTTTAATTGAAAACTAAACCAAAGCGCTAGCGAATTCAGAAGAGGCATATGGATCACTCGTGCTTGGCTGTCTGTCCAAATAACGTCTCTAAAAGTTCTCAATGAAATTCACTCAAAATTTGTGTTAAGTTACGCCATGGGCTGAGGGAGATTAAATTACAATTTGAGGTTAATCAATGATTTCAATTGACTGTTATCTTCTCTGTGTCGTTGGTATTTATGAAGTGATTTTCATTCATTTTTTTTGACGACAGCAGAGGTCACTTTTCTTGCTTTCTTCCTTCATTCCTCTTGTTTTTCTCTTCTTCCCTTCCTACGAATCTTTTTCTTTCTTTCTTTTTTATATTCTAGTATTTTCCTCACAATATATGTATGTCTCATCATCTTTGTTTTGAATATATGTATATATATGAGTTGTAACAAAGAAATACCATACAAATTTTTTTTAATAGGCAGGGGTCCGTGTGTTAAGTTCCCAATATTTGATATACATGAAGGTAGGTAGTGGATGTGAGGTTGTGATTTATGGGAGGATCATGATATTAGAGATGTACAGTTAACATTGTTGAGTTTAGTGTTAAGTCCATTTGGGGAAAGAGTTCCAAGTTTGTTAATCCATATATATTCATTTCTTTGTAGAATTTTTGTTGTGGGCGTATTTTTTTCTATTTCTTCAATGATTGTGAATCTATTGTCTGTGGCAAAATTATATGTATACGTATATTTCCGAAATTACATGACTAATATATTGCCAACTTATCCAAATTCCAACTATTCAAAATACTTATTATCCGCCCGATTTCTTCAGTAATCACTAAGCCACGACTAGACGTGGTCTGTATGTAACAGACACTTTCTTGTATCACCATTTACTAAAAAAGCCAGGATGAAATAGTGAAAAGACAAATTATACAAGGAAATCTCATTCGTACAGAAAAAGGTCTTTTAAATTGAATATGATGAATATATGTGTGTATATGTGTGTTTGTTCGTCTATTCGTATCATCTATCATTAGTCTTGACCTATATCTTCCGGTCCAATTCGGTTATTTTTACTGAATAACGAAGTGGAAAAAATCCATTCTATTTGGCTTACCTCAATTTGAATAGGTAAGCGATTGTCTACAGGGAAAGATGTAGTCACACGGCTGAATGATTCTGACTCTTGATTAAAGGTTCACAGAGCAAAGTTTCTGTAAATATGATGACGTTTTATCTATCTATCTATCAATGTACATATCTATCTACACATCTATCTACATATTAATCCATTTATGTATCCAACTTAATAAGTTCATATTTATCTATCCCAGTGTCCTAATCTAGCTATCTCATTATGTTCATATCCATCAATATCTCTATCTGTCTATCGATCTATACATCCATTTATATATCTACTTAAGTATGTTCATATCAATCTATTTATCACTTTATATATATATATATATATATATATATATATACATATATATATATATATATATATATATATATATATATATATATATACATATGTGTGTGTGTGTATATCAGAAAGAGATAGAAAAGAAAAGAGAGAAAGAAAAAGGAGTGATTTCGAGGAAGGGAGAGACAGAATGAAAGGGAGAGCGAGATATAAAAGGGAAAGAAAGAGATGACATAGAAATTAATGGAAAGAAATAGAAAGACGTTTATGCAAGTTTCTAAGTTTCGTTGAGACATTTGATGAGTCAAAAAAGGGCAGGGAAAGGAAAGAAAATAGGCCCTGAGAAAGAGAAAGACGGACTAAAACTGAGAGAGAGAGAGAGAGAGAGAGAGAGAGAGAGAGAGAGGAGAAAGACAGGGAGAGAGAAAGAATCTGTCAGTTATGAAATATGAGAAAGCAAAATGAAATAGAATAGGATGTAATAGGGTGAGATTAGTGAGAGAGCAAGATGAGACAGGAAGAGAGCAAGGCATGAGAAAGAGGGAGAGAGAGAGAGAAAGTCGATCCCTTCGGGATGGATGAGGGACATTAAGCGAAACGAGCATAACAACCCCCAACTGGTGTTGCCGATTGAACTCGGGTCGTCGATTAGACTCGGGTCGCCGATTGAACTCTGGTCGCCGATTCCAGACAAAGAGCGATATATAAAAGAGTGCAAGATGAGTGATAAAGACATAAGAGAGAGAGAGAGAGAGAGAGAGAGAGAGAGAGAGAGAGAGAGAGAGAGAGAGAGAGAGAGAGAGAGAGAGCAGGAAAGCAAGATAAGAAAAGGGCAAGATGCGATACAGACATTAAGAGGAAGAAAAAATAGAAGCAAAAGAAAACTGAGAGAGAGATGAGAGAATGAGAGAGAGTGTATTATATGGGAGAGAGCAAGACATTAGAGGGACAGCAAAATGAGAGGAAGAGAGAGAGAGAGAGTGAGAGAGAAATTAGATGAGATGAGAGAGGGGTAAGATGAGACACAGACAGAGATTAAGAGACAGAGACAGATTACATTTATATCCCGTCGTTCTAGAATTAAGTCTTGGCGGCAATATGTAATGATTAATAAGATCCGAATAGACAAATATAAACGAGACGCATGATACACAGATAATGGAAAAAGATTTAAGCAAAAGAATAAAGAAAAGTAAATCCTTTCGACTTACCATATTTACTTCCGAGATGCTATCAAAACTTGCTATAATGATTTCCATTCCAATCCGAAGTGCTTGCACTGGAATCAAAAGAAAAGAAAATAGAATACGGAAGGGCATAAGTGCAAGAAAAAATAAAAAGAATGCAAATATAATCGATACAAAAAATACAAACACTGTCTTTATTATTCTTTCGCTTAGAGACGGATGTAGCGAAAAAAGAATACTTATGCTCACTTTAACGCACACTCACATAAACATACACATATATAGAAAGTAAGTACACAAAAGTATGCTTACCCATATACATGCATTTACAAACAGACATTTACTATCACACACTCACATTTGACAGCACAGGTACACGCTCATACATATACATATTTATATACACGTAAGTACATCAGTGGATCCATAGCCTAATTATGAAGGAAGTATGTTTCAGTACAACGGATATTTATGTTATACGTATAAGGCTACAGAATTATTGATCAAACCTCGTATACACCATTTCTTCTTCATCTCTCTCTTTCTGTCTGTCTGTCTGTCTCTCTCTCTCTATATATATATACATATATTAACATGTACTAAATCACATACATTAATGTATATAGGAACATATACAAACATAAGTCTCTCTTACACTCATACACGCGCAAATACACCCTGATTATATCACGTAAAGAGTACTCATTTTACGCAATATTCACTTTTCAACATAATCTCCGTCCTTGTCTATTGACTTATTTCATTGGTGGATATCAATCGCATAGAGCGCGCGTAGAAAAGTGAAAATTCCAGATCAAAATTCAGCCGATAAATACGAGTCAGGCCATTTCTTGATGCACCTTTGTATTTACGTACACGCATACACAAAAAAATATAATACTCACATATGCGTACGGATGCCAACACATTCTAACACACACTCAGATATATATATATACACAAACATATCTTCATATATACGCATGCATACAGACACACAAACACACACACAGACACTGATACACATACATACACATAATGCAGAAACAAACACACATATATATATATATATATATATATATAGTCAAACAAATCTGGAAAGCATTGTAGCTTTGAGAACTGAAGATGTAGAAAAAAGATGATTTTATTATTTTTCTTTAGTCTTGAGGCACTTGAGATGTTACCACAGTAATTTTAACTATAGATCTTACGCACGGTTTATTTGATTATATGTCTAGTGAGTCAAGTAACAATTAACAATTGTTAATGAAAGATCTCAAAAGGATTTATGCTCTACACTGAATCAGATCTTATTGTAATATAAGTAAAGAAAAAAGTCCCGTGGGGATCATCAGTTATTCTCTTTGGAACTGTTTTGGGAATTCAAAGCAAAACAGTTATATATATATATATATATATATATATATATATATATATATATATATATATATGTGTGTGTGTGTGTGTGTGTGTATATATGTTTGTTTGTGCGTGTGCGTATGTTTGAGTGAATGGAATTATATATGCATTCAATCATGCATATTCTTTTCTCGGATAATCAATTCAAAATCTCATTCTACATTTCCCAGAATGATTCCATAAATTCAGAAATACAGCAATTGTTACGTGGTGCCTCTTCTAGTCACTAAACTACGTTGTTTCCGAGACCAAATTTGCTGCTTACAAAGAAAATACAAAGTGTATGGAAGTCAAAACATGACAAAATCGAAGAGCGAGAGAGAGAATTTAGCCGTTAAATATAACTGGTTATTTTTTTTATCTGAGACTAGGTGGAATTTCTTGGTTTGAAGCGAACACTGTAAAGAGAAAGGATCATACGCCAACGAATAAGGCCATTACTAGTGTAGCACCTTTTTATACAAAGGTGCATACACTGGCTGCGTATTGTCTATTTTTCTTCTCTGTCAACTTGATGGTTCCAGTGCCCGTTAGGTAAACAAATTCTTGCATCCAAAGTCTGTCTAATTGGTCTTTAAAAAACCGTATGTAGGAATAATAAACGTCCTGTTTATTTGCTTCCTTTTCCCAACCGGGGCCCTTTTTTCATTAAGATGTACGCTACCACTGTTCCACCCTCCACTCCCGTCATTGGCTCCTGGTGTCTTCTGTCTTCTGTGCCGCTATCGAGCCTCTAGCCTTTTTTCTCTCTTTAGCAACCATTATTTGAGTTTCCTCTTCGTTGACAAGTACTTACGTGGTACGCAGTAAACTCCAGCATTCGATGCCTCTCAGCACGCGTATTCATTTGTAACCACTTGTCAGCCTGAATCTCATCTGACACATCAAAGATGATTGGACATTTAAGAATATTTCGTTAAATTTGCTGCGAAACGTCCCGGTTCATCAACACTCGAAATCTTATTTATCTCGATGGCGAATCGTCCACTTCTAATATTCCAGTCAAGAGTCCACTCAGACTATTTGCCAACCAATGCTCAAAAAGGACCCACGCAAATATTTGGTATGAATCAGATAGAATGTAATGCAACTACTCTGCTAAAAATTTTCTTTCGTACGATTTGACTCCTTTTTGTTGTTTTTGATGTTGACGTGGCGTTTTGGTCGATTTTTTCTGCGACCTTCTTTGTATACTATCTGAATATGGCGGCGTTGAACGGAATTTTTAATGGTAGCAACAGTAAGATCCGATATGGCTGAAAACATCTGGAAAGAAGAAGGCGAGCATTATCTTCACTAGGAAGACATCTGGATTATAGACAACGGAATGCTGTTTGAAACTGAGAAAAATCGTGGCCCTTAGTAACCCTCAACATATCGAATACATGTATGCCAGACAAGTGAAATCAAGATCTAACAGTAATAATGAGAAGATATTTCCCAAATCCAACGTTATGTAGCGTTGCTACGATTGGAAAGATTTTGTTCACCATCATCACATTCAAATAATATACCGGGAGATGGACGTAGAATTGATCAGTCCAAACACCATGTTAACAACACAGACTACAAGAAGGGGTTTAATCATTAAAAGAACAATTTGAATGTTAACAACCATCCTGAAAACTATGGACAGTACATTAATCTATGCACAAACGTTTACGCACACTTTCTCTATACATATGTATTACTCTTATGGATACAATAAAATTTATTCATTTTTTCCCGAAGTGAACGATTCGCTAGGAAATAGTACAGACTTTTAAATATATGCATGTCTTTGTAATTATCTTATTCTTTTGGATTTAAATTTTCCAATTGATAATGTTTAATACCGTCGGTATAGAGAACAACATAATGGTGCAAACGATTACAAAGAAAAATAAGTAAACAAAAGTAATTTTCGAACTCTTTCTTCACCATGAGGGGTAAAAACAGAACCTGTGTAATTAGTTCTAAGGTAGATTCAGACTCAATCCTTGCACCATGCTCATTTCATGATCTAAAGGCGCTTAGATTTGCTCCCGAGAAAAATTGGTGCCCAGCAATTAATTCCTAATAAATGTCTTTGAAATTATCATATATACGCATCAACATTTATGTGTACATTTATTTGCATATACGTAGAAATATATAAGCAAATACCTGTACTCTAATATCCATTTATACACATACATTAACAGAGCGTAGGTACGCACATACACTTACGGAGCAAACGCCTAAACCCACACGAAACCCACGTATGCACACACACACACACACACACACATATATGTATATACATATTTTATTGTACACTCACACATTTATTCCTACGTTTACATGCACGCGAACACATGCACACACACACACACACACACACACACACACCGAGACGTGCACGCGCGCAAATATATATATATATATATATATATATATATATATATATATATATATATATATATATATACGTGTAGCCTATAAAGAATGAGATATACCGAGGGTCATCCTTTACGGTGATCTCTGTTCAGCCTCCCAAGGGAAAATCTAAAGCCAGCGAAAAATATCGATGCAATCCTGCAAACAAAATCCGAAGAATTCCATTCGGTTCTTGGGAAATGGTAATTCTTGCTGACAAGTTCAGAAGATAGAACTGACCTGCAAATGCTTTACCGCAGAATCGTGATAATGGCCCTGGCAAGAATTCTCTGTGGAGTAGAAAGGGTTTACTTTTTTTTTCTTTCATATTTTTAGTTCTAGAGGATACTGATGAGAAGCGAATGAATAAAATGCAACACCGCTGCCCTTTGGTTTGTCTAAGAGGATTTGCTAAATATCAAAAGAATGTAAGTTGGTTTCACAAGCCCCGACTCTATTGAACAACAACTATATTAATCCAATTTTTCCTACGATTTATGTACGTATATCCATCTATCAATCTATCCATCTATGTTTTCTTCTTTGTATCTATTGAACTATCATTGTATCCTATTTTATCTATCTATCTATCGATATATCCATCAATCTTTTCTTCTTTCTGTCCATTGAACTATCATTATGTTCTATTTTATCTATCGATCTATCAATCTATCTATCTTTTTATCTCTCTGTCTTTACTATTTACCTTTTTGGCTGGCAAGATTGCGTGATTACGGGAGTAAGATCAGTTTCCTATCGATACTAAAGATAAAATTTTGGATCCGGAGATGAAGTCTTTATCCTGTCTTTCCCTCACCAACCCATCTCCTTCTTCCATCCCGTCTCTGCTTTTCCCTTTTCCATTCATCATTTCTCACTCACAGGGTCATTGTCACATGTCCGGTTGGGGAATCTGGATGATCATAAAAAGCAGGTCTGATTAGTCTCTCAATAGAAACAATCAATAGACGAACATTTTGGGGCTGCATATTGTGCCAATCATCATCATCATCATCATCATCATCATCATCATCATCATCATTGGTCTTTTAACGTCCGTCGTTGGATTTAGACCTTCCGCATGATTCGTCACACATCTCTATCGTGCGCGTCGCAAAGCCAGTATTTCCTGAATCTGTCTAGTTCATCTCTCCATCTTGTGTTCTGTAGCCTCGGTTTCGCATATGATATCTGAGGATCCTTGACGTGTTTCGTGATGTCCATCGGTTGTCTGTCATTCTTGCTACATGGCCTGCCCATTGCCATTTTAGTTTTTTTCTATATCACGGACCCCCGTTTTCTTCCTTATATACGGTACTGTCATGAAATCTCTCCAAGTAAGGTTGAGCATGAATCTCTCATGCGCACGCTGAATGCTTATTAGTTTGTAGGTTTGTCTCTTGGTTAAGTTCCATGTTCCAGGTTCATAAGTAACTATTGGGAGAATGCATCGGTTGTATACTCTTCTTTTTAGGATTATTGGGATCGCCTGGTATTTGAAAATTGAGTTTGCTCTACCGAAGGCTTGCCATCCCAAAGTGATTCTTCGCTTCATCTCCTCCTCTTTTGAGGATCTCATGGAGTTTCATTGCCATTTGTAGATCAGTAGTGATCAATTGGAAATTTGGAAAAAAAGGGGTGATCATGATTAAATCACTTCTGTTGCCATGGTTAGGTGGTGATCACTCAAAGTCAAAATTAAAAAAAAAAACAACAAAAAAGCAACATGCTCAAATGCTGCCGGACACAAACTAAGGGACAAGATTGGCATAAACTTAAATTGAGACCCCCAGTTATAAACCTTTGGTACGGTGTCAAGAAACAAAAAAGTTTTTTTTATGTATAATAAGGAGTAAATGTTTATATTTCCAGCCTGTCAGCTCCATTAGTACTGTAGGTACGTACGATACATACATACATAAATATATATATATATATATATATATATATATATATATATATATATATATATATATATATATATATATATATATATATATATATATATATATATATTTAGCTCCCCAGCCATGCGCACTGGGAAACTGAAGAGACCTATATTGATATCAGCTGTGTTGGTGTTGACAGTTTTGGTCGAAGCTTCTAATGGTGTTACGAAATGTCTTAGTACGTGGGATATATACATATATATTTACGGTGGCATTCATAGGCATCGATATCGACTGTATTCTCCATAAGTAAAGCTGAGTGAAGTAGGAGACGGCAACTATAAAGCGTAGTTAATGTAGAGAGAGGCGCCGTTCGGTCGTGATTTTAGGCCCAAATCAACGACCCCTCCCAGCGAGCGAATAGATAAATATTTAACGATCTGACAGCGGTAACCCATTAGCTCTGATGGATGTTTGTTTTCGCGCGAAAGACCTTCACATTGGTCACCTGACTAGCTTGACCAATGAGTGCACGGCTATATTTTTGGACAAGGCAAAAGCGAGCAGTTTAGATTCGGCTTTGAACTGAGGCAAACGCAGCTTTGTTTCCCCTTGAAACGAGTCCTAAGAAATCCGTCCAGAAAAATAGAATGAGGAACATGTCTTGATTGAGTTATTTCTTATAGAGTGAAGTATCAAAATTAAAGAAAGAAACGAGAAGTCCAATAACGCCACTTTACATTGAATTATACCGATCAGTGATCTGATCCAGAAAGTCATCCTTTGATAATCTTATTCCATGAAGGTCTCTCTAACATGTGCAGATGATTTCATTGGTCAACTCAAAAATTCCTTCCGGGCTCTACTTTATTGCAGTGACTAATTTGAGTCTACCAGAAACTCAGGTCAAGATATAGCATCGTTCGTATTCCCAGCCCGTATCCATCTGTTGCCGAAAAGTATTTCTGTTTCTAGACCAATCCTTCTTCAACTTTATTATAAGATAGCACAACGGAGAATATATTTGACATACGAAACATGCCAAATGTTCACTCCATTAAAATATTAATATGCATCAGTAGTTTTTATGTACGTGCATGCGTCGGAGAGGAAGTGTTTGCTATTCAATCACCATTCTACTTTCACATTGCAATACGCTTTGAAGTACGGGATTTCGCGTAAACTTGCAAATTCATAATCTTTGAGGCTTATTTTCCAACACGGGAATATATAAACAAGAGGAAATTAAGAGACCTAGGTATGGGAAATTGTTTTTTTTTTTTGCAAATGAACGCTATTTTCAATTTTATTCTTGCTATTCAAATGATATTCTGCATCAGATTTCGAAGGATATCTGGTCACAGGCCACTTATTTCTTTTTGGATATCATTCTTTAGCCCCAGGATAGCCCCCAGATAGCCCCTGGTTAGCCTCCAGTTTATTAGCAAGGAATTATCCTTCAGATAATTCCTCAAGCTATATACGTTGAGAAGAACACCATTAGGTTGACGCTGCAGGATCAACCTCTCCTCTCTTCCGTACTCGTATAAGATTCTCCGCATGAATAAAAGCAGTCCCTTGATTGTGGGAGATGACAAACTGAGCCCAGCACTCGAAAAATTCCTACCAAACGACAAATCCTCCGCTCAGATTGCAACGTCCGCACATTTAAAGAATAAAATGCTCTTTTTGTTAACGTTATTGATTGTGATCAAAAGTTATATTTATTTTTTTAGCTCGGTGAAATTTTACACGATGAATTTACCAGGTTTCATTTATGTACCCCAAAAGAGAGAAAAACGAAGAATAGCAAAATAAAATTATATGATTATCTAAAATCCTAACTTAGCTCTTCCACCACCCAGTAGTCGTGAAGGGATATACCTATCGATAGTTGATAAACAAAACATTTATAGTAGTATACTGACATAGTTACTCATCATCCCTTTTCCTTTTCGCCCCTGGCTTAAAAGATTGGGAACCCACAAAATATAGTGATAAAACCACAGAATTACCAACTTTTTGACGGAAATGGGGTAGACATATAACCCGTACTTGACACATTCAGGGCATGATCAAGGCTAGGAATACCCGTTTACGTATTTTTTACTTTTTATTACATTGCACATTTGGGAGTTTTGGCACGATGTTGTGCCACGACACACAGTCTGAGAATCGCTGCTCTGCACTGACCTGTCAGGTTCCTATACGTTCAACCAACAATCAACTCACCACCATTTCGCAAAAGATCGAAACCGTTGAATGAATATAAATGCGCTAAACATCTCCGAAAGTTTTCCCGCCAGCTTGGCTGTATATGTCTGGGAAAGTTGTAGCTTTCTCTGGAAACATGAAGGGTTATTATCCAGATGACCTGCAGTGCCACAGCTGTGATTCTTGCTGTCTCTGTTGCTATCATGAACAACAGGGAAGAGAAAGACAATGAAAAAGTGGAAACTTCACACATATCAGTACAATATAGAAAAGATGAAAGCCTATTGATGGATAGATAGAGATAGAGAGGTAGGGATGATTTGGAGGGAAGAAAGAAAGGAGGAGACGTGAAATCAACTGTGAAGAAAGAGAAGGAAAAGAAGGGAAGAGGAAGCATGAAAAATTGGATTATCCTTTCTTCTTTACTACCTTTTCATGATTCATGACAAGCTTACTCGTGGGAACAGGAGTCGGCAGTGTTGGAGACAGCGATAGAGAAAATCGGAGATGGGAAAAGGCAGGCAGAAACAAAAAGAAAGGAGAGGGGAAATTAATAAATAAGTAAAAACAAAGAGAGAGAGAGAGACAGAGAGAGAGAGAGAGAGAGAGTGGGAGAGAGAGAGCGTAAGAAATGACAAAAGAAAGAAAGGGGCTGAGCCGGCAAAGAGTAGGTGAAGCTTAAGACAAAAAGAAGAAAGAAGGTTGAGTGTAAAAGAAAAAGGGAAGGTGTCAAAAAGATGAAGTATGAAATAGAAGAAGAGAGAAGAAAAGAAGACAAAAAAGAAAGAAGACCACAGAAAGAGGAAGGAAAATGAGCAGAAGAGGCATGGAAGAAGACAAGAAAGAAAACAAGATTGTAAGTTCCAAGAAATGAGAAAGAGAGAGAGAGAAAGAGAGAGAGGGGAGAAAGAAAGAAAGAAAGAAAGAAAGAGAGGAAGAAAGAAAGAGAGGAAGAAAGAAAGAAAGGAAGAATCCAGAAGAAGGAAGAGAAGATATAAAAAAAAAGAAAGAAAAAATGAACAGAAAGAAAGTAGACGAGCAAAGAGCAGAAAAGGGCATAAAAGGATAGAAGAGAAAAAATGTTTGGATTGAGGGAGGATGAAAGAACAACAAAGAAAACGAGAAAAAACAAAAAAAAAGGAAAATGAATTAAAGAAAGAAATCGTGCATGAAAAAAAATGAAAAGAACTGAATGAAAAAGAAAGAATGAAGGAAATTGCAACACTGAAAGCATTAGTCAAAGACTGATATCCGTCTGCAAGAAAAAAACATGACCCCCCCCAAAAAAAAAACATAAAAGATTAAGGAAAAAATAGAAATATAGGAAAAAATATGAGCGAAAACGAAAAAAAAAAAAAAAAGAAATGAAAAAAAGGAAAGAATAGAGAAAAAGAAGAAAAATTGCAATAGTGAAAGTGAAAGTAGTTGACTAATATTTGTCTGGAAGAAAGAAGTGCAAATGTATATGACACCAACGGCTGAGACGCAGCCATCGATATTTCCATTGATCGTCCAACATCCGTCCTGTTAGTTTTTAGTCAAGACATCCCAACATTTGTCCGTCAAGCCCCACGCCAACTTCTAACCTTTCAGTCCTTCACCACGGCCGCGCCTCCCCAAATAGCGGAACCCAGCAAAGCCATTCGACCGCACGTTGATACTCACGAGCGTCATTAATTGGCAAGCTGGTCTTTATGTGCGATCGATTTATCAATCAAAGAAAACATAGAAAACATATAAAAAGAAGGAAAAACTACAGAACAAAAAGAAAGGATATAAAATGAAACGGGTGTGTGTGAATATACACATACACACACACTCACACTCATTTTCACACACACACGCATATATATATATATATATATATATATATATATATATGTGTGTGTGTGTGTGTGTGTGTGTGTACATGTATGTATTTGCACATAGAGCTGCATATATACATATTCAGTGCACACACATGCAAAAACATACACTCACTTATATATGCATGTATATTTGTGTGCATACTTATTCACGAAGTTTCACACACATACGAACAGGCATACACATAGACATACATGCGTTTATAAACGCATGCATATAATAAATACAGATGCTTATACATATACAGGAATATATATACATAAATATTCAGCACACATATACTCTAATGCATAAAGGCACATATGCAGAGTTATGGGTGTGTGTGGTTACTGGACAGACACATACACTGGTTTAATTGAAACAGACACATGCACATACACAGACAATAGCACACAATACTGCCCACATAATTTATATATATATATATATATATATATATATATATATATCGTTGACAATGTAGTTACAATATCTGTAGTCGTAGTAATACCAGTTGCTGGCGATGTAGTTGAAGATAAGACTGAAATCGATGGGGATTATCAATGGAATGTAAGCAAAACCACACTGACTAATCGATATACATTAGAGAAGGAGAGAAAGGGAAAAAAGAATGAGAGAAAAATGAAAAGAGGAAGAACGGAGAGCAGAAGACAGAAGCAGAGAGGGGGATGAAGAGACAAGAGAGGAAAGAGCGACAAGGGCCAAAAGAGACATTAATAAAAGATGGTGGAAAAGCCCATCCGAAGAATTAACGTAAGACATTATATGCTTGAGCAATTTTTTTCATTCTGACTCCAGATGGCGTCCTTCTGAGGAATTACTTTTTAGATCATCTGATTAGCGATTGTGCAATACGTACACACATACATACCTATCCGTGGACATTTACTTAGATAATAAGTCAAGCCGGTAGTCAAGCCTTATTTAGATTATTCAGTCGTGAGGTTTCTTCAGTTCTCTAAGTGATCCTGACTGGCTTTATAGCTATGTATACGTCACACATACTCACCGAAGTAATGGAGTGAAGCAACTGAAAATTCAAATATCCACTCCATTTAAAAAGTCACTTCACCCCCAAAGAAATTTAAAGGGGGGGGGGAATAATCTACTAGGTAAGTTTCAGCTAAATTGGTCCAATCATTTGTGCCCAGTTGGATATCTACCCTTTATTCAAAAATTGAGATGACAGGAGTAATTTATTAATTGATCACCCCCAATACAGCATGCTGCCAAAACATCAACTGAACAACTCACCAGACCTGTTCGACGTTCATTCATCGCATAAATGTAAGCGTAAATGACCAAGCAAGGAAAGTAAAATTGGCAAGCCGACTTCGAACTTTTCCAAAAATATTTGGGTTCACTCCAGCGATTGCCTTTGGACATCTCTTTCCCCTCAGATAAGGGGACGGACAACTCAAACTAGGAGTGATATTCTCTCCATTGAGATTTATCCAACGTTTCACCTTCGTTTCTCGTCTTTTTACGTGGTTGGGGGTACTTGGTCAGCGTCAAAGTCGGACAACAATGATAAATATAAGACAAGCGTGTGTATATGTATTAATGTACTAAGTGGATCTTTGTTCAAAGAATTACACACACACACACACACACACACACACACATATATATATATATATATATATATATATATATATATATATCATAAGTCTGATACATCGTCCTCATCGTATTTAGTGATTATTGGTTAAATTGTCAAGTTTTCAGAATCAATTCAAACCTGATTGGATAATTGGGGAAAATGATATCCAGATGTAAATGGCAATTTATTTTCATAACCTAGAGAACAACGTATTGCCGGTTGTTGGTGATTGCGATAGGCACGAAATGCTAACATTCACCGGATATATGTCCTTTTAGTTCTTCTTACATATACATATATATATATATATATATATATATATATATATATATATATATATATAGTGTTGGTCGTCATATGAGGTTGCTTTCAAATTGACGAATATACTTTTTCCACTGTAAGTATGAGACGTTATCGGATTTTGTCATACTTCTCTTCAGCTGCCCTACAGGAGGAGCGCATATTTGAGTCGGATCTATCATCGATAGGTAAAAAGAGCCAATTCATGTGAAAGCACTGCGATAATTTGAAAATTCTCGTTTGAGTTTTAATTTTGGTCTTAATTGCAAGGAAAATTACTTTTGAGTACTCAAAGCAGGTTTCAGACTGATATTTAATGTTAATTTTGGATGCCAAAATTGACTTCGATTCTGGCATGATTGATGTCTGCTGACAGAAAATCTTAAACGCTGTAATTAAAAAATCTCCCCGATACAAAGCAGAAGTCTAGGATTCGACCAAAATTAGTAAATTTATAGATTACTTTACTGGGTGTTGAACAAATATTACACACTTGTTTTTTTCATTCAAAATATAATATATCAGTTCTACCATGATAGACCGGTCTGGCCAATCTTGAGGAAGGTCTTTGTGAAACGAGAGACGCTAAAAGGATGTTGATATCATTTGTTTTTTTACGAAGATCGACGCAGGTCGACATAAAAAACAGTTTAAACCCTGCTTTAAACACTCGAAGGTAATTTGTTATTTTCTTCATATCCATTTTTTTTCGATCCGATGCAAAATTTTAACTCCGGGGGAAATATTTAAATTATTATAATTCACTTTAAAATTTCTGTACTTTTTGGTACGTGAGGGAATACTACCAATGCATCTTTCCGATAGTCACCACGGAGAATAAGTCTCATGGAGATGGTGCAAGGTATTTGCTGGTCTATTAGTTAATCAGAGAGCCGGTGACAGCAACACATGGTAGCGCATCTAAAATGACAATTATTTAACCAATACTACTAGTACAGAAACAAAAACCAACAAGTCACCGCAGCAAAAGGGATAGAGGTTTGGTGTAAATCTCACATTTGATTTTCTATAATCTGGTAAATTATCGAAGCTCAGAGGGAAGAGCAATCGGTGCGCTTCAGTTTTCCAATGGCAATAAACAGAAAGCGATTCAGAGGCGTCAGTCGGTGTGTTATCGCTTGGAATGAGCCGTTGCAGGAGTAATAAATATAGTGAAGAAAAAAAAAGCCCCTATGATACGTATCTTTGTATTTTTTCTTCCTCGGTAATAAACGTTTTTTCTAATTGATTATGCATGAAAAGTATAGGAAATGTCCGTTATTCCCTGCAAGCTTCGCTTTGGGGAAGAGGATATGGATAATTTGGAATGTACTTATTTCATAGTTTTAATCACATAACTGAGAGAAATTGCGTATGAATATGACTGTCCTGGACACAAAAGTCAAGTTTGAAGGGGATAATAACCATTTATATACTTTTTACGCATATGCAATTAGAAAATAACATTCACTACACAGGAATGTTACTTGTGTCACACGATGTATTAATAAAAAACAAAAGAAAAATTGTTCCTCGCTAAGAAGTATTATTTTTCCATAGCTGATGAGTAAAAAGTTCAGAAAATGTCAATTATTTGCTTTCATGACCGGGACAATTACAATTTTAAATGTGCTTATTTCCGATTGGACATAAGGAGAATCAGCACTTTTTTTAATCACATAAGGTACAAAAAACGAATCATCATCATCATCATCATCATCATCATCATCATCATCATCATCATCATCATCAGTGGAAACCAGACCTCTCTATCATGGGCATCGCATCTGGATTTGTTTAGCTCATCACACCATCTTAATTTCTGTCGGCCACACTTTCGCATATGATCTATGAGGATCCACGCTGTGAGTTGTGATATCCAGTGGTTGTCTGACGTTCTCGCAACACAACCAGCCCATTACCATTTGCGTTTTCCACGACTGTCTTATTGTTAAATATAATGTCCTGTTTTATGATCTCTTCATTAGTGGTTGAGCATGATTCTCACATGTGCAAGTTGCATGGTTCTCAGTTTGAGAGCCGATCTTTTGCTGAGGTCCCTTGTTTTAGCTCCATAGATGACTATCGATACATTGATTGTATACCTTTCTTTTGAGGATTATTGAGATTTTCTTGTTCTTATGAGTAAGGATTGCTCTACCGAAAGTTTGCCAACCTAGTGTGATTCTTCACTTCATTTCTTCTTCTTTTGTGGATTTACAGGAGATTTGTTATTATAGATCTAGTGGTCTGCTTTCTTTTTAGCTCTTTGTTTCTGATCTTTATTGCTATGTCCTCGTTTTCATCATATTTGTTGAATTTGAACTTTGTTTTGCTGAAGTTCATGTGAAGGGTAACTTTCTTGCTATCTTTATTTAGTTCGTTTAGCATAAGTTAAAGATCGTGAGAGTTCTCAGCAAAGACGACGATATGATGCCAATTATTCCCTTCAAACTTTGCTTTTGTGACCAGGGCAATGATAATTTGAAAACTACTTATTTCTAATTAGACAATAGGCGAATTTGCACATTTTTAATCACATAACGAGAGAAAAACAATTACATATTACTTCCCCTGTCCTGGTCACAAAACAAAGTTTGAAGGGAATAATATCCATTTTCGTACTTTTTACACGTAAGTAATTAGAAAATAACACTCACGAAGCTGGAACAAAAAGCACATTGTACGATACATAAATGAAAAATAAAGATGGACAAAGCCCCTATGCAAATGGACGCTAATTGAAAAGTTAATATTTAAAAATCATTTTATACAAGTTTTCCTCTAGAATGTCTTACGTAGCCAAAATATAAACGAGTAATTATGACGTACATATTGATTCAGAATACGAAACGGCTGCACCGCTAACCACCACTTCCATTTAAAAGTTGATAAGATAGGACAAATCGATCGGACAATGGACAGGGGAAATCGATTTCTGTAAAATAAGTAAATAGAATACATGATTGCACCTTCCCCCCAGAGTTGAGGCGGGGGCCGTCTGTTGAAAATTACCTGCACTCATGGTTTGAAAGAAAGCAAATAATTGGTCTGTAATTGTTGTGTGTGTGGGGGGATTGATCAATCAGTCGCGGTAATCACATATCGAACAAAACACCGCATTTATTGGAATGGGAGACGCCTCTCTGCATGAATTGCTATAGCGATGAGAAGAAGTTGAAGAGCGAAAGACGCAGAATATAGAGGAAAGTTTCATATATGTCAGCGTATGGTTGTGGATATAAGTGAGTGAAAAAGATAGAGAGAGAAAGATGCTACTGTGTTTATCATGTGCCTTGCCATTTACATGCGCATACGCAAGCACAAAACCACACGGGAAACAATATATATATATATATATATGTGTGTGTGTGTGTGTGCACGTGTGAATGCAATGATAATATGACATTATAAGTTACATTAGATTTATTTTGATATTAGTTTCTAAGAATATATATATATATATATATATATATAGGAAGAGACAAGTATCAAATGTGCATACGTGTCTTAATGCATTAAGTGGATCTTTTTGAAATCTCTTCTTCGAACATATTTCGCCTTTAAACTTCATCAACTTTTTTTCATCTAATTGCCAACTCAATAAACGTTGCTGGATATATAGCATACACGGAGTATAATATATATATATATATATATATATATATATATATATATATATATATATATATGGCTATTTTTTAAACACAGTTCTTTATTACGTACATCACCCCCCCAAAAAAAACAAATGACGATGGAGGATCAATAAGTATAACAACGGACGTGACTTGTTTTTCAAGTCACTCCCATTGAGTGTTCACCCATGTGAATACATTTATATATATTTATATACAACAGACTTAGATACTTTGCAGTGAGTAAATACATTAAGAATTCGGATTAGATTGAAGAGTAAATACCAGGTGATGATCAAACACGACTCACTATGTCGAAAAATGGCCTGAACGACTTTTTTCACTACTGAACAATGGAAACTATTTGGCTACCGATTGTTGAAATCAAACTCCGGAACTCATCCTCTTTCCCATTCTTTTATACACCATTTTTATAGTTCAGTTCAGCCCGGCGATAATGCAAAAACCCAACTGCTTTATCTCCAGATTTCCGTTTAGTTCATTCATTGTCCATGTCTATCATTTCTCCACGCAGGCAATTTTATTATTTAGAAATGGATATGAGATTCATTGTTCCAGCTCTTTAAATGACTATCGAGAGAATGCATTGGTTTTATACTCATCTTTTCAAGATTATTGGGATCATCTGGTTCTTGAAAGTTGAGCTTGCTCCGCCAAAGACTTGCCATCCCAAAGTGATTCTCCGCTTGATTTCCTCCTCTTTTGAGGATCTCATGGAGATTCGTCATCCTAGGTAGATGTAGTGGTCTACCTTGCCGAGTTTTGCATCTTGTATCTTGATAGTTATGTTCTTATTCTCAACATGATTATTGCTCATGATTT
The DNA here is from genome assembly GCA_963457665.1 of Thysanoteuthis rhombus. Lineage (NCBI taxonomy): Eukaryota > Metazoa > Mollusca > Cephalopoda > Oegopsida > Thysanoteuthidae > Thysanoteuthis > Thysanoteuthis major. The sequence continues at coordinate 10,423,485 of OY735224.1, forward strand.
TCGTTTCACTGAAGTTCATGTGTAGGCCGACTTTTTTGCTTTCTTCTTTTAGATCATCTAGTATTAGTTGGCGGTCGTGTAGGTTCTCTGCGAAAAGGACGATGTTGTCTACAAATCTAAGGTTGCTAAAGTATTCGCCATCTATTTTGATTCCTCTGTTTTCCCACCATAGAACATAGCCGAGAAACAGACCTACAAACAGAGAAGTATGTAATGTGTGCATGAGAGAATCATGCTCAACCTTACATGGAGAGATCACAAGACAGCCCAGTATATAAGGAAGAAAATTGGTGTACGTGACATCATAGAATCTATTAAAAAACTCAAATGGCCACGGGTAGACCATTTTGCAAGAATGAAAGACAACCGATGGGTATCATGTCTCACGACAAGGATCCCCAGAGATCACATTAGAAACCAAGGCCAACAGAACACAAGATGGAGTGATGAACTGGACAGATTCAGGAAATACTGGCTTCGCATCACCCATGATAGAAAAGTGTGGCGAATCCTGGGGAATGATATGTCCAACTACGGACGCTAAAAGACTAATGATGATGATGATGATGATGATAAGATTCATTAAAGATAATCATAAATGCATTTTATTATTTTCAATCTCAGTTTGAAATGACCTGTTAATATACGGTGAATGCTGCCGGTATCAAATCTGTGACTGCCAGGTACCTGCTTTAACGTAGCGTCGCTCTTTCTATTGCCCTAATGATTCACCGTGTATTAACCGTTCATAGTTTCAATCTACTTACCACTGAATCTTTTTAAAAAGTAGAGAGAGAATGGTAAGAGGAAAAAACAAGAGACGAGGAGAAAACAGAAGGAGCAAGAGGAAGAAAGAGACAGAGAGTGACAGGGAGGGGGAGAGAGTGGAAAAATACTTGTACTTTTAGAAACTTGTTATCTCAAATTCCTTTATAAAGCTGCTAGTCGTCTCCTTAATTACCCGATTCGGCCCTAAACACGCTATGCTAAGTAGGTCAAACTCTTTTGCTGCTTCATACCATTAACTAATTTAGCCGTCATATAAAAACGATTTGGCGTCGAGCACAACGAATCAACGTTTGGCGCGCTTTTGTAGCATTTCCCGCCAATTCTGGTGTCTCCCTCAAAATTTCCCGCGTCAATTATTCCTGCAGATAATGAACGAACTTTTATGGTGGTCACTTGGGAATACTCGATTCAAAGCCATTCACGCTTGCTAATTTGCTCGAGCTGTAACAACGTAGGATTTTATATTCAGTGCGTTCTTTGTATATTTATATAACAACATACATATCATCGGACGTGCATGACAAATAGGACGATGCACTATTTTTTTGGAAAATACTTTCATGCCGAATTCAATTATTTCCACTCTTTCCAAATAATTTGGAATCAAAATCGAGTCCGTCATCAAACTACGAATAGTTTTTATAGTCGTCGTGGGATGGTGAGAGTGAAGGTTTTTCTTGCTTGTTTTCATATTTGGTTTATTCTCCTTACGAATTTGAAAATAAAAAAGGATTCATTTGAGTACTTTATCGTCAATGACCTTGGCTGGTATGTTAACGGATGACGATAAATCAGGTTTTGGGAACTATTTTGTTACAGATTGGGGAAGTTATTTGAACATAGTCACTGATTTTGTTCTTGGTATGACTTGCTTGAATATTGCTTATCATTTTTAATCGAGTTTCACTTACAATATCTTCGCTACTTCCAGAGTTAAGATACTAATTCTAGTTTTGTTTTGAACATTTGATGCTCAGCTCTGATTTTGATATATTCCTACAAATACCTATTGTGTGAATGAGTACTAATTAAAAGGTTTTTGTGCTTATGTTTGTTGAAAACCGGAAAAATCTCGCCCTATGCCAATATAAGGAATAAATATACAAGATTCATTGTATTGAGCATCGGAATTATAATGCAGAGTGTTCAAACTTGAAAATCAAAAGATGAGCATTGCTGCTCTAAAATGGCAGAAATACATGTTTGCATTTGAGTCATGATATTTATCGATCTTGCTTCGTATCTGATTCTGTATATTTCACCTCCTCAATTCATACACATGTATTCATCACTCTCAGACGTTTCATATTTATTATAATCAATACTTATCTCAAACAATTGCGACTTAATACTAACTATCTATCAATATATCAATTAGGAGCAGTCAATCGAAACTGTCGACATAGGTTTCTTCAGTTTTCAAGTTTGTCTTGATGGCTACCTCCGTGTGTATGCATTTATATATGTATCACACAGATATGTATCACAATGATGGATTTAAATGGCCGAAAACTTCAACATTTTCTCCTTATTATGTCTACAAAAAAAATTCTCGGTTTTTCAAAATAACCATTTTCAAATATAAGCTCTTAGTGGCGGGTTCAATTAACAATATAAGTTAATGCTGAATTGGTCCCTAGTATGTGTTAAGCTAGGTTCATTTATTTTTCGAAAAATTAATACTTTTTTCTGTCCAACAAAAAGCAAGAGAAGTAACTTATTCATTGATCACCTCTCTTTCCAAATAATTATTGATCAACACCAGCTCAACATTGTTTAAGGAGACAATTGTCACGTGATAGTCTCTACCGAGCGACTAAGGCAATCTATCTATCTATCTATCTATCTACGGCACCACTTAGTAGTTGAGATAGTATCTTCCTATGGGGCTTATAATCGATGTCCCAGCCAATGTAAATCAGTGAGAAATTACCGATTGATCCAAGTCTGTTTCAATCTTTCCACCTGCCAGTTCTCAATTGTTCTCTTTTGGTCCACAGATAGATAGATAGATAGTAACAGAATGGGGGTGGGGAAGGGGGAGGAAAGAAAGAAAGATAAGGCTGATTGCCACTGGGTCGAATTCCGCTGCGAATTCTAATCCGATCAAAGATGATTGCCGCAACGTTTATATTGTACTATCTATCCATCTATCTAACGTGCATATTTATACATGCCAATTTATTCTGATCTTCTAATAGTCACTCTTTCTGTTGACTCTACTTCCCATCTTTGTTTGTTTATTTGTTTGTTTATTTGTTTGTTCTTTCCTTCCTTACCATCTTTCCTTTGAATACAAAGTCTGCTGTGGTTTTATACCATAGCAACAAGAATAATCCTCATCAAAATGAAAGGTGTAAACTGATGTTTAAAAATCATATATTTCCCTACCCTGATTTGAACTAATGTCTAAGTCCTTGCCATGAAGCTGTCTCACTGATTGAGCTAAATTGACAATTTCATCATCATCATCATCATCATCATCATCATCATCATCCTTTCAGTGTCTGTCATTGGACATCGACCTTTCCCAAGTTTTGCCAGACCCCTATCATGATCCTTACTTTCTGAATTAGTCTATATCGTCACACCATCCTACTTTCTATTGGCCATAATTTTGCATAAGGTCTCTGAGGATCCACGTCATGAGTCATAGTGTTCAGTGGCATCCCATTGCCATTTGAGTTTTCCAATGGATTGTATGATATTTCTGACTCCTGTTTTCCATCCAGTATACTGTGCTGGTTTGTGATTTTTTTCATGTGATGTTGAGCATGATTCTTCCATGTGCGAGTTGCATGGTTCTCAGTTTGGAAGTCAATCATTTGGTTAGGTTCAATGTTCCAGAACTATATATTATTATCTCGAGGATAAATTCCTGATCATTGCAGCTCTTTCACAATGCATTAAACATATCGAGTTGTTATGGCTTCAGGCTTTACAGAGAGCAAATACATCAGAGCAAAGGCACCTCAAAACTGTGCCAAAAATGAAAGCAAAGCTAGATAAAATAAATGAAAAGAATATATATATATATATATATATATATATATATATATATATATATATCCTGAACAGCATTCTGTCATGTGCATGGTTCTCAGTCAATCTTAGGTTTCATGTGTTTGCTCTATAAGTGACTATCAGGGAGAGCATTGTTTATATACCCTCCTTTTTAGAAATGGTGGGATTTTTTGTGTTTATGAAGGTTGAGCTGGTCACACCAAACCCTTGGCAACACAGCGTTATTTCTAGTATGATTCTCTATCTAATCAAATATATCAATGAAAATATATCATATATGACACATTTTTCATAATTTTCCATCAATTTTATGTACAATACATGTTACAGAATAGAAGTTGAAGTGCAGTTTAACCCTGAAGCAGCCAGTCTTGTCTAATCTTTTTTCCCTTATTCATCTACTTACTTCCTATCTATCTACTTATCCATCTCTTTCTTTCTCTTTGTCACTGTCTCTCTCTCTCTCTCTCTCTCTCTCTCTCTCTCTCTCTATATATATATATATATATATATAAGGTTGTATGTCAATCACTGCACAATACTCAATCAACTCAATTACGTCACCATTCCATCACTGTGTCATGCGAATAACTGACACAATGTCTTCAGAAACAAAAGAACGTCACCATTAATTGCTGTCGGCACCATTAGAAAAAAAGACCCTTAGATCATCTGTCGATTCATTCGTCTTCCGTTTCTACTATTGATCATTTACATGTATCAGGTTCGGGAGCAAACAGCTCTGGTGAGTCATTCAATAGATATCGTGACGTGACCGACACCTTTTGGCAACACAACATACTGGGGATGATCAATAAAATAATCTGGAAAAACAAAGTCCAAATACAAGGGAAAACCAAGCCGGGCACCTCGTCTTCATCATAATTCTTCCATCACTCATCAATGGACATAAATCTTCCAATGTCCATCAGGGTTCATCATCATCAGTCTTTCAACGTCCGTCATTGGACATAGACTTTCTCCAGGATTTGCCACAATCCTCTATCATAGGCGTTGCAGAGCCAGGACTTTCTGAATTTGTCTAGCTCGTCTTTCCATCAAATATTCTGCCGGCTTCAGTTCCACATGTGACCTTGGGGGATCCATTTCGTTAGTCGTGATGTCCATCGGTTGTCTACCATTCTTGCAACATGGCCAACCCACCGCCATTTGAGATTTTTAATGGATTTTATCATGTCCCTGACTCCTGTCTTTTTCAGGATATGCTGTGCTGTCTTTTCGTCTCTCTATGTTAGGCCCAGTATAATTATTTCATGTGCACGTTGCATGGTTTTCAATTTGCGGATCTGTCTCTTGGTAAGGTTCTATGTTTCGGCTCCATAAATGACTATTGGATGGATGCATTGGTTGTATACTCTTCTTTTTTAAGATGAATGGTATCTTCCTATCCTTGAAAATTAAGCTTACTCTGCCAAAGGCTTGCTACCTTAGTGTGATTCTTTGCTTGATTTCTCTTTCTTTTGAGGGGCTCATGGAATTTATTGGGTGAATATAGAATAAGCTTATATTGCAAATTTAATCCACCACTGAAAACATAGTTAGGTTAAGGTTAAATTTGTTTTTTTTCGGGGATATAATAGGGATTAAATATTTAGGTTTTCAGATTAGTTGGGCCTGTTTGCACGACACATAAGTACATTGTTACCCGACCAAACAATTAAAAACTAATCAAACCAATGTTAACATTTTTGTTGACAGTTTTGGTCGACGGTTTCTAATAAAAATGTTAATGCAACATGCATTTTTTAAAAACTCGGGTTGTCCTTTGTCCATTTCAGGATGATTTCTCCACCTGAGCATAACCCTTTGAATGAGACAACTCGATGCAATCGCCTTGCTGCAGCTGAGTCAATGAACGATCGTCAGCATCAAAGATTTTGAAATGGTACTAACTGCCTCTTCGCTAAGCGCCCAGCCTAAATATTTCACTTGAGGAGGTTTGAAGAGAGGTGGACTCCGTCTGGCTATCTCACCTGAGGCACACTAGTGATGGATGCCCCAAAAACTGGGTACAGGGTACAGAAAACCCTACACTAAGTTACAGGCGCAAGGATCAAGGACTTAATATTCAATATCATATAATAAAATCAACAAATGGCCTGCTTGATCAACCTGACAAGTGGGCTACAGATCCTTCTCTTCTTGCTCGTCTGTGTGTGTGTTTGTTTGTGTGTGTGTGTGTGTGTGTGTGTGTGTGTGTGTGTGTGTGTGTCCCCGTGGCCGTGGTTACATTTTTCAGATGACTACCCTGAAACCTATCATTACTACACCACTGGGCACCATTTGAAAACATGTTTTCGCTTCCTTTCAAAAATATATTTTTTGTGTCTCAATGGTCATTTTGGACAAACAATATCCAAATTCTGAGTTGGTACTCATTTTAGATAATTTTTATGAAAGATCTTTTCTTTAGACAATTCTAGATGATTCATTTAGATGATAAGTTACGGTATACGCGCTGGTTACGGGGAGTTGTTGTTTTGGGGTACAGGTATTTAAAAAAATTTACATTAATATTCAATATTGCAGATTTTCAATCTAACAGTATATTTACTACAAAGAACTCTATACTTACTTTTAACATGGAACACTTGGAACAAAGGCTTTACGAGAAAAAGTTGTTTGTTTTCGTATTGTTTGCTAACCTTTCTTTTTACAACGATTACATTTTGCCATTGCAAAATTTTGACCCAGACAAACAGAGTTTTATCTGCGATCTAGATAATTGTGTTTGAGATTTTAACTCTATCCTTTGTAAAAATGTTGTTCAACGTTTTAGTGTAATTGCATCAAGTAAGTAGACGGCAGCTCCTCAGATTGGAGTTGTGTTGTGAAGCCGATGGACAAGAATAGCTGAAGTCAATCCTAGCACACCTTAACGGTTTAAAACCATGTTTATAAACCTTTTATTGGTGACACTTCGGTTTATTGATCAATTGACAGTGGATGATTGGAAATTTCATTGTTGCCAGCCTTTTTATAGCTAACTCGATGAAACTAACGGTTCATTTTGATTGGTTGGAACCCCGTTCCATCTGTGACTTTGAGCATTTGTCTTGCAGTGGACAACATGTAATGAATATCTTACTATGAACTATCCCGTAATTGACAGGAGCTTTTATCTTGCAATGGATAACTATTACATTTTCTACTTCCCTCATTCAATCCACTAGCTAAGTAAAGCAGCAATAAAAGGATTGAAAAGATTAAAAAAATTATTGTTATCTGTTACGAACCTCTTATCATTTGATCGGTAAGAAGGGTGACTGAGCCTAAAAATCGAACAGATGTGTACTAGTAAAGCAATTTCAGGTTTCCAATCCACGCATATAATTAGTAATGTGCAGATATCTACTGTCATGCTAAAGGGTAAAACTGACGTGAGAAAATAGAATTCCATTCATGCAAATAACGCAAATAAATTGAATTCAATGTATGTCCCAATGAAACAATAAAAATCTTGAATTTAAAAAATACAATGAAAATACTGAAAAAATATAGATTGATGAAAAAAACCCTTAAAAGATACGATTTGTGATCAACAGAATGTTATTCCCTTAGCTCATTGCAATGCAAGTATCAATCATCCATATATATAAAATGCAATGTCTCTAGAAGGTTATTCTCCAAGCTCACTGCAATACAAATCTCTATCATCCACATATATGAAATGCAATGTGTATAGAAAGCTATTCTCCAAGCTCACTGAAATGCAAATCACCTAAATAAAATACAATATATTCATTTATTTTGTATAAGCGATTTTTTTGAGATGGCACGGGGAAATGAATTTCATAATAAACAAAAATCCAGAAGCAGAGATATTGGGCATTTTGAAAGGTAGCAGTAATCTAATTGTACTCTTTTTACCGTTTTCTGAATATCGCTTTCAAACACGTAGAAATAATCGAGAGGAATCCAACCCCCACAAGGTTAGAAGGTTGTAAAAGGTACCAGTAATTTGATTTTGCTTTTCTTACCGATTTAACGATATTCGAATTCATATTTACTGACTTGCTTTTCCCCACTGTCAATCGAAGAGTGAAACTTCTTTGGTTTCGGCGTGAGGCTACTGTTTTATTCGCCTGCAGTTGTGAGTCAATGTGTATTTGACTGTTTGTGTGAGTGTGCACGTTTGTATGTGCGTTTGTATGCGTGAGTGAGAAAGAAGAATAACAAAAGGGAGGGAGAGAGAGAAAGAGAGGGAGAGATAGAGAGATAGAAAATGCTGTAGTATGGTAATTACGCAATTTACTGCAATTATGGGATTGCCTTTTTTAGTTTCTTTGCCGACTTCTAGGACTGTCAAGACAATCATCAATGAATCTATCAAACTAACATTAGCCTCATCTTGTAAGACAACTGCATTGCAAGACGAGACATTATAAACATTCAGCTCTCTTCCTGGTTTTAGCAGCGTTTCAACTTCAATTTAAACTAGACAACCCTGTGACCTGTTCGGTCACTCTTTAAGAGAAACTTGGTGCAATCTGATGTGACCAGAATGAACTCAGATCTTTTACGAATTTGCAAATAGAAAAAATGTAAATGAACAAGGCGGTCTTTTTTCATAATTAATTGGATACTCGTCTCACTAGACGAATCGATCATCATAATATAGATAACAGTGTATGCAAAAGCAGACAGCACACTATGATTGTTCAGTTACAAATCAGTCGAATTTCTTTTGCATTCTTTACATTGACGCATTTTAAGGGTACTTTAATTAAACACTTGGTCGACGATAATGCACAGTTTCGGTCATTTAGAAGTAGCAAACCTTTAGTATAGTATACGTAAATAGGGATTTGTCTATTTTTGAAGGTTGAGCTTGCTCTGCCAAAGGCCTGTCATCCTTGTGTGATCCTTCGCTTGATTTATTCTTCTTTTGAGGATCTCATAGAGATTTGTAGTCCTAAGTAGATGTAGTGATCTACTTCCTCCAGTTCTGTCTCCTCGATTTTGATATTAGTGTTTTTTTAAATCTCCAATGTGGTTGTTGCACATGATCTTCGTCTTGCTGAAGTTCATGTGTGGGCCGATTTTCTTGCTCTCTTCATTTAGTTCATCTATCATTAGTTGGAGGTCGTGCAGGTTCTCTGCGAAAAGGACAATGTCGTCTGCAAATCTGAGGTTGCTCAGGTACTTGCTGTCTATTCTAATCCCTTTACTTTCAAATCTACTCTTCTGAAGATCAGCTCGAAGCAGGCTGTGAAGAGTTTGGGTGAGCCAGTATCACCTTGTCTTACTCCTTTCTGGAGTAGAAAGGGGACCGAGTCTTTATGTAGCCTGATAAAGGAGCTGCTGTGATTGTATATATGTTTCAGCACTTCGACATATACTGGATCTACACCTTGTCGAGAGATGGCCTCTAAGACTTTAGGGATTTCTGAAAGACTGATGGTGATGATGATGATAGACAGGGAGAGTCCGGTTCATTTTTATGGGCGTGAATACGAACCCCACGCTATCATTACTCAGCGGTAAATTAACCAAATTTTTGCATTTTTCAAATTGGCTGATCTAATCAGTGTCTTACTTCAACAACTCTAGTTAGAGTGTGTGTGTAAGTATACATATGTATGATATACTGGGCTATATGAGTACTAAACTTGCATTCATCGGACACTGAGAATAGAAATAACCATAAATAGCCCTTGAAATAAGCACATTGTTCAATGCAAATGGTCCAGTGACTTATGTTTCAACGTTTTAACGGTGAAAAATATGTAAGTCACTGCTAATTAAACTTGAGAATGCAATTGGATTGTGACCTCTTCTTTCATTTGACTGGAGCCCCCGTCAGCCAATTTAACCATCGGAGAATACCATTTAAGATGATTGCCCTGACGCTTAGAATAGAGGATTTGCTGTGCTCAAGTTCAATTCATTCTTGACCATGCTTAAGGTCTTCAAAGGTAAAAAAGTGTTCAACATGTTTGGAAATCAGTATTGTTCCTAGGAGGTGCTTCCCAAGCTGGTTACGGCACCTGGTATCCTAACACGGTCACCAATCTAAGTACTAACAAAGTTAGACATTGCTATCACTGGTGATCATACGAGAATAGGAATATTCAACGTGATCTGGCCGTAAATATATATTAGAAAATCGTCAACCCAAACTGACAAGTTGGCCTGGCTGGCTGGCTTTGTATGTATATATGTATCAATCTCGTGTACGGACCGCACCGATGGGCCATTGCTCACTCCATTTTCAAATTTTAAGAATTGTTCACCCCCAACATGGCATGCTACCAAAAATATTGGTCACATGACGTTCTCTATCGGCGGACTAACTTGATCTGTTACATACCATAGATTTGACCAGTAGCAAATAATACTTTTCACGCTAATACAATTCGAGCAAAAATTGTGTTACTTGAATTTGCACTTGTGATTACCCCGTGCAGACATTAATCCCATCGGATGAACAAAGAACACCGAGAGACTTAGGTATTTATGATCCGTATGAGAGAACTGACAAGAAGGGGATTTGGCATAGTAGTTAGCGTAAGCAATGGACATTCTTGATCAACGTGGGGAATATCAGCAGCAGCTGCATCATTATTAGTATTATCATCATCATCATCAGTAACAGTTTTCTTTCAGACCTTTCCCTAAAAGCAGAGCCAATACCTTCTGAACTATGGCAAGCCAAATCTCATTAGAGTCTTCTTTTGAGTCCTATGATAGCTCTATTTCTTCTTACATATACTGTGCTCTCTTGGGATTTCTCGAAGTGATGTTGATAGAGGTTTGTTCCTGTGCTCAATTCTCTGTTGGGTTTGTTTCATGTTTCAGTTCAATAGGTGACTATCGGGGTGGGGGATGCATTGGTTGTACACCCTTCTTTTCTTGGACTAATAGGATTTTGTCGTTCTCGAAGGTTGAGCTGGCTCTACCGGAAGCTTATCAACCTTGAGAGATTCTTTGCTTTGATTCATCTTTTGCTGAGGATGTCACGGAGATTAGTTGTCTTAAACAGTGGTCTACCCCCTTTCAGTACTGCGTTTTCGCTTTTTATTGATGTGTATTGGGAATGACTCACTCATTATTAGACTCCAACGAAAACTAGTGGATTTGGGGGGCGTATCAAAAGTACTTCATAGACATTCATCCTATTTCTTCTTTCATGTACACATCCAAACACTACGAATGGATCCAATATTAGATACCAAAACTATAAACAACTAAGGTTTCTTCAGTTTTTAAGTGATTCCGTCTGAATCTGGCCAATGGAGTTGGACGTCTGAAAATATTGTCTTAAAAAAATTAGAAAGCAATAAAGATAAAATTTAAAAAAATCAATTTTTGTCAGTAGAACACTATTATTCAAGCTCACTTCGATGTATATCTCTATTATCCACGTTTATAAAATGCAACGTGTATATCCACATAGTTCATAAACGCCTCCATTTTTGAATGGCACGGTTGAACTAGAAATAAATTACGCTTCGACAAAGGACAAACATTGAAGAAATATGGATATTCAGAAGAACAGAAACAGGTCTGATTGATCATTCAATAGAAAACGTCAAGTGACCGACATCTTTTGGCAGCATGCTGTGTTGGAGGTGATCGATAGAGATTAATGAAAAAATCTATAGATAAATTACTTTTCTCGTCAATTTTGGGGTAGGATCACCAAAAACCTTGAATTCCTGAGAGACAAGCATCAATGCTGCCGGGCTCAATAGTAGTAATCAAAAAGGAAAAACTTTACATGTCAAATTTTTCCTCACCCCCAAACCTATCCTATGGGGGATCTTGAAATTTCTTCTTCTCGATATAATGTATGGATTTTTGAAATTGCAGCTCTCTAGTTTGCTTGGTGCTGCTTGCTCAAATGATACAGACATACACACCTAGCCAGCCAGACAAGCTTAAAAACTGGAGAAACTAATGTTGGTAGTTTTAAAGACAGTCATTGTTTATGGTTTCTAACATGCTGCAACAAGATTAGAAAAAGAAATATCGATCCCACGTACAGCAGGAACATGCCAGACTACAGCACTGTTGAAGTCTGTTAGAATTCTAAGAAGACTGTTGAAGGATTAAGGAGATTTACTGCCACGTAATCCAAAGCGTAGATCACCGGATTAATTACGGTGTTAAGATGAAAATAACAAGAAATCTCTTAGTGAAGTTAGAAGAATTACAGAGCTGAACAAAAACTCAGACGCTTCATACTACACTTTGCCGATGTCCAATCGAATACCGAGAAGTGTACTTGAGATTTGAAGAGACTTAAAATGTAAATCGTTTCTCTGTTATCCCCAAGCATGATTGATGTGTCTATGCAAATAATAATGATAAAGTTCTTTGGAAAGTTATTTGGAAGAATTAGAGATCCGAGCAAGAACGCTCCAGACTACGGCTTTGCGTATAAGAAGGTGGAAGTCTAGGACTTGTTATTTACTAAGTTTTGATTTAGTCTGACACGAAGGCCCAATACTGCTTAGCGTATCTGCTATTCCAAAGTTGTATCCCATCTAAGTACTAGGTTGGTCCATCGCTACTTAACCTTGATGATCTAGTCCGATGCTTGTGGTATAGATGGGATTGAAAGAAAATGGAAGTCAAGGAGTTATGACTTGATTATGTGTTATGTAATGCATTTGGGTTTGCAGCCATGAACAGGACATGCATGTGCCAGATGATAAGGATACAGGAAGTTCGAATATGTTGCCTTCCTATTTTCATGACTGTTGTAATGGTTATGTCGTTGAAGACAACGGTGAGAGAGAAGGTGAAAGAAAGAGTTGGATATCATACCTTTTCAGCTATGCCTCATTTAGCAAACACGCGTAGAAACAAAGGGGCTCGGGGTCCCAAACGTCTTTGCCAGTCCCTCAAGTCCCCTCCAGACTGAGCTACTGGTTATGCTTATACCAATAAGTTTCCTTTCCACCCATCTCTTTATCACATACTTCCTTTTGCCTATCTCTATTGTTTCTGGGTCTACACATGTATCTCAGTCACTTCTTTCCTCACACGCATTCAATTTTGATTAATCTGATCTTTCCATGAATCAGTCTCAATGCCACTTCCGTCTCTTCCTCATCCTGACTTATTTGCCAACTTGTGTTTCTAAATTTTTTCTTTCATCTCTTCACCTTACATTAATGTTTTTTAACAACTGTCTTTATCTGCAAGCACTTACGGGTGTCTAGCCACTAAAAAACCATTATCTTTTGTTGGAGTCATAAAGTTGGAATTTCGAACCATTATGCTCGAATAGTTATGACCCGTTCAATCTTATTATGTCACGTACTTTTCCAAATATCTTTTTTTTCAAATATCATATGCACTATGCCCATGCATGAACAGACAGGCATATATTGCCACAACCGTTCGCCAACACAAATATTCATGTATTTTTCCAAACTCATCTCCCAAATATTAACTAAAACAAATATTTATTTTGAATGAAATCTAATAAGTATGTGATATTGTTACATATGACTTGATAGAAACACAAACGGATGATTAATGTAGAGGAAACTTTTTGACGAAATGTAGGTTTGATTATAAGGAAGTAAAATTCAGACCAAAACTGAGAATGGACAGGAATAAATAATTGAAATGGGAAGCAAGAAAGACAGGATGAAAGAATGAAAACGAAGGAAAAAGAGAAGAAACATTGAAAAGATGGATTAAAGTTCTGAATGGAATGCAGAAATTAAAGAAAAGAAGGAATTAATATTTTAAAACAAGGAAAAAACAATAATGAAGAAGTTGTAAGATGAAACGAAAGAAAAAAAAGGGACGTATAAAAAGGAGCGGAATAAGGAATGAGAAAGAATACAGATTTGTAAAACAAAATTATGAAGAATGTTCGAATGAATGAACTGAAGTAAAGGAGGGAAAGAATGAGAAAATAATCAGGTGCCCTTTATCAATCCCAGTCCAGATCACTCTGTATCTATCTATCTATCTATCTATCTATCAGGGGATATGTGGATTTGTAGTTAATAAGAAAGATTTGGCGAATGAATGAAAGGAAGAAGGAAGGAAATAATTAGATGCCTTTGTTTGCGAGTAAACAAATACGATAAATTGGCAACTATGCCAAAGGACTAGAGAGCTCGACGATAAGGGAGATAACTTGGAGTAAATGACGCTGCAGAGGAAATGAGGTCACCGATAAGAGAACATTTGCTGATAACATCTGTCACATTCTATCATTCGTGACATGTTCTATTCTTACGAAAGAGGGGGGAACACTGACATATATATATACACACACATATATATATATATAGAGAGAGAGAGAGAGAGTAAGAGAGAGAGAGAGAGAGGGGAAAAGGAGAGGGAGGAACTTCAATAGACGAGAATAAAAATGAGAGGGTGAAATTGAAAGAGAGAGAAGTGATGAGTTTGAAAGAGGAAGATGGATGGAACAAGCTAAAATGGAAAGAAAAACGAATACAAAAGCTTACTGCCAGATCACACCAGTTCTCGTGAGATTTGCAAAGTTAAACAACGCCATGCCAGGTCAGATGGGTGACCGCTTGGGAAATATCAAGTGCTGCAAGGCAAGAATGGTGAAGTGAATTATGCCTCTCCGGTTGCTTGTCCCCTTCAAATCCATTTCACGTTCATTGTTGCCATCCCAAGAAGCATTTTCACGCTAGTCTGACTGATGAAGAGAAGCATTGAATAAAATGAGTCCCCGCAATGCCACAAATGGCTAAAACACACCAAAAATCGTTAAAAATATGGCCAAAAATGATTAACCTATTTTAGAACTTCCATACTTATCAAGCAATTTTCGCAGAGCCAAAAAAGGAAAAAATGCGCTAGATTTAGCGCATTTCATACTTAATTTGCAACACCGTTTTCATATCACAAGCCAAGGCAGGAAAAACGAATGATATGGGAGGCTTGCCGTTGCCAGAGTTAGCGTAAAGCACTCGTAATTTATGATAACCAAAAACGTACATGAGGAAAGGGAAAGAGTAATGATTATAGGAGGTGAGAGAGATAGGAGATGAAGAAAAGCATAAAAAAGAGAGGGAAAAATTAGGAACGACCGTAGAGGGCGAGTGTTAGTACTGGAGAGAGTTTAATTCTCATTTGCAGTCTCTTGTGCCACACTTGGCTAAGCTCCCAAAAAATCATTTTGGTCTTCCCGTACCTGAGATGTGTAATTTAAAAAAAAAAAGGGCATTCACTGTAAACACATATCCATTTGTCAACATAATCTCCTTCCTTGTCCGTGCACCTACTTCTGTGGTGATATTTATGACACAGTTTGAACTTCATACGGTGAAAATTTCAGATCAACAATCAGCTAAAGACGATGTGTTCCTAATCGATTTCAATTGGAGAGGACTTCAGTTCGATAAACCGTTGTTTGAGTCATACCAAACACTTTAAAAATGGTACTCAATGTGGCTCCACAATGCACCTAGCAAAAGGACTAGGATTAAGGAAACTCTCGCTGCAGGTAAGAAGTTACGTTGGGTACATCGGTACACCTAAGATTAACGAAATTAAGCGATGTCGAGCTTGGAGAGTACCTGAATGAGTGACCATATTAGAGTACCAGGTGTTGTGAGCGAAATGAACTTCAGCTGCTCTGGCGCACCGGCAGTGAGTCTCACTAGCAACTACCTGCGTGTACTTAATCTCATGAAACACTCGATAAGTGTATAAGAAGAGGACCATAATAAATGATACATGATGCTACTTTCCAGGCTACGAACAATGGTTCAATTTCGTAAATATCAAGCTACAGTCGAAAGATATGACTCCTTTATAGCTTTGAGAATGGTCATTGACTTTCAAAGAGTTGCTTGTGTTGTTACCACGGCGTTTCAGTCAATCCATTCTAATGGCAGATCCCCCAAAGTCTGAATCGATGAGAACGAAAACGCAATAATCAAAAGTGGTTGAGGAAGGCCTCTTTTTACCAAGAATATTTCGAGACAGAAAGGCTAACACTATCCTCTCTTGGAAGAAGAAGTCCAGATTATTTGCAGGGAAGACTGTTGGAAACTTAAGAAAAACAAACAACTCACTACAAATTATTAACTGAGGGAATATCAGAAATTTCAACCCAATTCGGCTTCGGTTTGTCAACAGAAACAATGTATTGAAATCGAAGCTTAACAAAGAAAAATTATGATATCACCTTGAGTCAACATTGTAGCGTTGAAGAAATTAAAAAAAATTAAAGATTCTGTTCTATATTTGGATAGTGAACCCGAAGAAAGCTTGAGAATCGACAGACCTAAACGTCGTGATGAAGACACAGACAACGAACAGTTCAATCTTGGAAAGCTGTCTTCGAAAGATATGAACTGATTGAAAATATTTTATTGATAAACATGTTTGTAGACAGGAACAGGCGTAGATGCACAGCTAGCTGGACAGATAGACAGATCGATAGATAGACAAATGTTATCAATCTGAAATTAATGGCCCACCCAGCTTACCAATATCCCGAAGTTAGCTTGGTTGAGATGAATGCTGGTGGGTGAGTAAGAGGGACGCTTTGATCAGAAAGAGAGAGAGAGAAAGAGAGAGATAAAGAGATAGAGAGGGAGAGAGATAGGAAGGGAGAGAGGAGAAAAGCATGAGGAGAGAAAAAGAGGTGGGAAAGGAAGACGTACATGAATAAACAAGAAGCGAGTGATGCCCAACTAAATCTTCAGAGAGAGAGAGAGAGAGAGAGAGAGGAGAAAAGCTAGGGGCGAGAAAAGGAGGTGGGAGGAAAGACGTGCATGAATCAACAAAAAGCAAGGAATGCCAAAGAAAAAGTTCAAAGAGAGAGAGAGAGAGAGAGAGAGAAGAGAAAGAGAGAGAGAGAGAGAGAGAAGAGAAAGAGAGAGAGAGAGAGAGAGAGAGAAACAGGGAGGGACAGGGAGAGAGACAGAAGAGAAAAATGTTGGGGGAAGAGAGACGTACATGACTTTAAAAAAAGTAAGGAATGCCAAAGAAAAAGTTCAAAGAAAGAGAGATAGAGAGAAACACAGAGAGAGACACACAGAGAGGACAGAAAAGGGGTTGAGGGAAGAGTGACGTACATGAATTAACAAAAAGTAAAGAATACCTAAGAAAAGGTTCAAAGAGAGGGTGACAGAGAGAGAGAGAGAGAGAGAGAGAGAGAGAGAGAGAGAGAGAGAGAGAGAGAGAGAGAGAGAGAATGAAGAAAGAAGCGAAAGAAAGAGTGTGTGCGTGTTAGAGGATGAGTGAGTCAGAGTGAGAAGGAATAAACAATTGTTGACCAAAAGAAAGGGATAGAGTAAGAGAAACCGAGAGAAAAATAAAAGGAAAAAGGAAAACGGTTAAGCAAAGCGCGGAACAACGTTCCAGCCAGACAAACCTTAAACATCAAACAACCAAGGAAGACATAAAAACGAAATCAGACGCTGTCTGGCTAATTCAGCCAATCAGTGCACAGATGCTAGTTCAAACATAATCGCCAAAGTATACGTCTCTACCAAGGAACGCCAAACTCATTGGAAACGACAATATCCGAAGCTTTTCTTATATGATATGGGTTTGTGTAACTGAGACATACGTCTACAGTACCTCGACTTTTCACCGGAAGGCATCTAATCGAAAATCCAAAATACACACACGTACGTCGCAATTACACACAAACGCACACATTTGCACACATACACCACACACATGCATGCATGCATTAAAATCTGTGGCGTGTACGTGTGTGAATTTTTTAAAAGATTTTTGTTCAACAAAACCTTTCTTCAACAACTGTAACCATCAAAGGTGGTTATCAGTTTTATCTATTTAAAAAAAAAGAAATTGTGTTTGTGCTTGTTTATGTGTAGGTGCATCACAGCCCTTCTGGTCTCACTGTTTTGTCTAGGACTGGAATACTAGCGACTATGCACTACCAGAACCTCTTTTGAAAATGTTTGTTTGATGTTTTGAAAAATAGAATTTTCTGAACATTTTTGGTTTTCATTTTTACAGGTTTATTAATAACAGATGTTTCTAGATGGTTTGGGCCTTATTTTAGATCAATTTCAGTTGAAATCGCCAGTGACGTCATAAATAGAACTTATCCCGTCCATATTTATTTAAGTACATGATTTTAAATTTCAACGCTGACTATGATAGCAAGTCTATCTAATCTTTTACTGTGTGTGTGTTTCAGTGTCCGAGTGAATGTGTTGATAACTTTAAAAGTACATACAAGCCGAGAAATATGTTTGTATGTTGTAGACGTCTGATTGCATGGAAGATATTTTTCATGTTTCTTTTCGAGTTCGACCACCAGGGGTTGAGGGAGCAAGTACAAGCGCGGATTAGTAGAAAGAATACCCGCTTCAAGAATTGTAGACGTTGATATAAATCGTTTTCTGTTATGTCTTGGTTTCAGTCACGAATGTCTTAGGCGTATTGCGTCAATCAGGCATAAACGCCATCTGGACGAATGTTTAAGCGAGATTAAAGAATGTCTAACCAGTCTACTCCCCTTCTTCTCAATCTAAAACCTCTTTCTTCTTTCCTTTCTTTCATTGTAGAGGAAACGATTCTCTTTTGTTTTCAAAGCTCTTTCCTTGTATTTTATTATTCTTGAACAGTTGATTTTAGATAGTTTGACGGTTGTTTATGAAAGAGGCAAGTGCTTAAAAAATTAAATAAAGATAGCTAAAAGGATGTATAGATATGAAGCGTGTGAGATAGACATGAAACCACATGAAAACTCATGAGAATTTGCTAGTTGAAAAAATGATACCCATGTTTGTGCTTGTATCTCATCTCTGTCGCTGTTATTTACTTTTTCCCGTATGTCATGTATTCGTCGTACTTATTCTTTGAGTTGTTTTCGCATTTAGTCTAGTTAGGTCACGTTTTACTAATGAGTTCCAGTTGTTTATCATTCTTTAGAAGACAAAATTTCTTATAATGTTTTTTTCTCTCTTTCTCTCCGCAATGTAATTCATAAATTCTGTTGTTTCTTTCGTTCATTGTGAAGATCTTTTTGCTGGGGTGTTATCTACACCTTTCTGTATTTCAAGTGTTTTTATTGCGTCTCCGCTAATTCTTCTTTCTTGTAGCGTAGTTAGTTTTACTTTTTGAAGTACGTCTTCATATAGGAAGTTTTCAAGTTCTGAGACCATTTTTCGTTGTCTGTCTTCGTATATTCTCTGATGTCTTTTTTGAGGTGTGGATTCAACTCTTGGTCTATGTTTTCTCGGTCTCGTCTGATGTATGTTTTGTATTGTATAGTAAATACTTTCGAGTGTTGGAAGCCACATCTTGATCTTATTATACCTGTCATTTGATCTGTTTAATGCTTCAGTTATGTCCAATATCTGATTGTGTATTTGAAAATTAGATATGTTGATACACAGGTATCCATTAGTTTTATGTTGTTCAAGTAATACTTCTTTATCGTTTTTTCCAATGTTCCTTACTTTGCAGATGTGTTAATTGATCTATAAAGCTGACAGTTGTTGGTTGAATTTGGGGCGTAATTTTCAGTGTATAACGTTTGGTTCATATGTTCAGCCTGCTGAATTGAGAGGATTTTCCCACCAAAGAAGTATTTCAATGATGTAAATAAACGAGTTGAAAGTATGCAGTGAAACATCCAAAATTATTCTATCTCCTGTGTTTAACTATACTTGACCATTATGCTATGCCCCTTTGATCTTGCTATTATCCACCAACTGCTGACAAAGGTGTGGAGATTTTGTTTAGGAGTGGACAAATGTTTTAATTTCACAGGGCTATAATATTTCGATTTCTACGGAGGCCTAAACTATCTATGATATGATCGCCCGAGGAAACCATGGAGGGAACACACAGATATATATATACACACACATTGAAGTACTTAAACGTACATGCACACACACACACACACACACACACACACACATATATATATATATATGTATATATATATATATTCAGATTTGCGCATACATACACACAAATGTATGCATGTATATATGGACATGCTGATCACTGCACAAATCAGGAATCAATCGATATCGAATCTATCAGACGGTATCGATTTATGCACCAAGGGGCATCCATACATCATTCAGTTATCAGTCAAAAATCAATAAATCGTTTGTCTGCGATCGTTTAGATTCTTGTTTTTACCTTTTTCTCCTTTCCTATTTCTTTCTTCTTTCTTACTTCTCTCGTTTTTTTCTTTCTTTGTGTCTTTCTCATTCTACTTTCTGCCTCTCCATGTTTTGAATTATGTTTCTCTATCTTTCGTTTCATCTTCCCCTTTTCATTCTTTCTTTCGTTCATACACCTTTTTTTCTCTTCTCCCCTTGTATTTCTTTTTTCCTCTCTCTTTTTTTCTCACATTCATTCTCACTTTCTTTCTTCCATTCTTTTTTCCTATCTTTCCCGTTCTTTCTGTATTTTTATTCCATTTTCAATCTTTCCATCTCCCTTTCTCTCTTCTCCTCTTGCTCTTTCACCCCTTCTTTACTTTCTTTCTCCTTCCCTCCATTCTTTACTTCCTTCTTCCTTACTGTCATTTGTTTGTATTTTTTTTATCCTAATTTCATTTTTCCTTCCAGTTTTTTCTTCATTTCTTCTCATTTCACTTTCAATCTTTCCATCTTTCCTCCTGCTTTCTTTCTTTCTTTCTTATTTTCCTTACCATTGTTTGATCTTCCTTCTCCTTTTCGTACGTTGTTTTTTCATTTTTTAAATTTTTTCAGGTCTTTCTTTTTACTCTTTCCTCTTCATTATATGATCAACCTTCCTCTTTTTTTCTGAAGTTTCATTATCTGATGTTTTTTGCGTTGTTCTTTTCTTGGTCTTTAATTTATTTTTTCTTGGTCTCCTGTGCCAAACATTACGGATATTAAAGGTCAAAACGATTATGGATATTAATAGATCTTAGTCTGACACAAGGCCATATGTACTGTGCGCCAGGTGATGAACGAATTCATCATAGATATTTACTACATGAGCTGCCAGTCTGCCACAACGACAACACTTTCAGACACTCATGGGAGAACGAACTTTCTATAGACTGACAGAACTTAGATATGTCAGGCAAAAAAGTGACATATATTGGGCGCTCTATGAGATCACTTTTGTAAGAGTGCCCTGCGGGGTCAACTTGCTAAGCCTTGGTTTAATGTCGCTTTTAGACATGTGCACATCTTTAGCACCGATTGCTGTCACTAACTTTTTTCCTCCTCTCGTTCTCATATATATATATATATATATATATATATATATATATATGAAATCAAAGGATGGGACTTTTCTCATCTATGATCTGACTTTCAGACTTGTCTGTTCAAAAACGTGTGGCATTTTCTTCTATGCTTGTGTAAAAATCGTGCATAACCTTTCTTTATACAGTGGACAAAGAATCATTATCAACATCATCATCATCATCATGACCGTCGAGTTTTGAGGTCTGTCGTTGGACATAGACCTTCCTATGGATTTGCCACTTTTCTCTGTCGTGGGTGTCGTGAAGCCAGTACTTTCTGAATTTGTCTAGCTTGTCTCTCCATCTAATTTTCAGCCAGCCTCAGTTGTGCATGTGATCTCAGGGGATCCATGTCGTGAGTCGTGATGTTCATCGGTTGTACCTGACTCCTGTCTTCTCCCAGATGTACTGTGTTCTCTTGTAGTCCCTCCGTATGAAGTAAGGCACACTCGCTCCGTTAGAACGTTGTGTGGTTCTCAGTTTGAGGCTCTGTCTCTAGGTTAAGTTCCACGTTTCAGCTCCACAAGTGACTATTGGAAGGATGCAATGGTTGTATTCCTTTCTTTTCAGGGTTAATGGGATCTTTTGTTTTCGAAGGTTGAACTAGCTCTGACATCCTAGGGTGACTCTTCACTTGATTTCTCCATCTTTTGAGGGTCTCATGGATATTTTTTGCCCTAGGTAGATGTAGAGGTCTACTTTCTCCAGTTCTGTGTCGTCAATATTGATCTTTACATCAAATATATATCCAGGCGTATATGCAGGTAGTTTTCGCTTTCCAAAATTCATTTCACGCTATTTGTTCATTTTTACGAAAAAAAAAAAGTGAAAAGCAAAAATAGTGTTCACCGTTTGTTTTGCTTCGAGCCGTTATGGATACAGAACGTACCCTATCCCTCTCCCCACCCCGGTTTCTGTACCCCCCATACCGAACTTGGTCTAAATTACCTCCATCACCACTACTTGGGTCAGAGTACGCTAGAAAAACTTCCTGTTTTAAAACAATGGCCATTACTTCTTTGCATCATACTATTTTAACTTACGAAGCATTTTCTGTAGAACTGCCCTACTTTAGGATAATGGTGAAATTTGAGTTATTATTTTCTGACGAATGACTTTTTATATATTTATTTATTGCGAGAGAACAACTTTAGCTCTGGGCCATGGACTCTTTCGCAATCACTCACAAAGCAAGTATCTCCGTGGCAGGTGCTCAGACAAATTTTTAGATTAAATCATTCAAGTTCGTATTGGACACAATAATCGAACTGAGATTTTCCCTATTTTTTTTTCTCCATCATTTTCTTATTGTCAATTCACGTTCGCTTCTTCAGATGGAGGCGAACAATCAAGGGAATGTCTGATGCCCCAACGCCCCGTTCCCCTCCTCGGTCTAAAATGTGGCTCCTTCAGAAGTGGAACTAAATTCATTGGTTATTTTCTTTATGACAAACCGAATTTCATTGCGCGGGCGTTTTACATCTTCGATTTGTATTACTTATGAGTTGCTTGCATAGGAGTAACGTTATTTCAAATATATTGATAAGCTAACATTGATAAATATAAACACATACCGAAAATACATATCAGAGCACACACACACCTGCGCAGGTACGTGTATATATATATATATATATATATATATATATATATATATATATATATATATATATATATATATGTATGTATATATATATATATATACATATATATATATATGTATGTATATATATATATATATACATACATATATATATATATATATATGTATGTATGTATATATATATATATATATATATATATATATTAAATTAAAATGGGAACTAACGTCGTTATCAAAGTTTTGAATTCAAATGAAAAGTTTTCTACACGTTGTCATTCAAATTAGAAACTTAGTTAACAAAGTTAGTGAAAACTGGTTTCTAAGACGAATAATTCAAAAAATATTTTCCTATCGTCATTTAATCTAATTATATCCGTCAGATATGATTACCATATACTTATATGTGTTAGCTTTGCGATCGAAGATTTAAAGAGGTTTTTCATGTCAGCTAAAAAGCCTTCTGATTACTTGCAAGGCAGGTAAGGGGAGAAAACCTCAGACCAGCGCTAATTAGATATCAATGTCAAGTCGGGCATATGTATGGCTGACATCACCATTAAGACCAATGTTTAAAAGGTCATGGTACAGCAATGTGTGACGATGGGGTAAGGTCAAGATACAAGAAATGCTAAAGGGAACAGATTGATGACCTTATAACCAGCGCAGTAGACTGAAATATCACCCAACTTACATCTCTGGTCCAACGGAACTGGAATCATTTCAGGACTTTTCATTTCACTCGTGCTTTTTCTTACCTGTTTAATAGTTTAGCATTTTCCTTAGCTGTATCAACTGCTTTTTGTTGACCACACTTTTTTTTCCAATTTTTTTATTTGATCACCCTTAACAATTCCTGCTGCTCAAAGAAATTGGTCATGAGCCTGTTTCTATTGAGTGACGTGACAGACCTGTTGTATATCTTCCTATCTTAGCTCAGCATTGAAGGGCATTGCAAAATAGAGTGGCAGAAGTCTGTAGAACATACAGTTCATGTGCACTGCTCAAACATCACAAGACTGGGGTTTGATTGGCACCTTATATATATATATATATATATATATATATATATCTCGATGTGTGCATGTGCGTGTGTGTGCGTGCGTGCAAAAGACGTGTTGGGTATTTTTCTCTCCTCTCTCTCTGTTTGTGTGAAAAATCTTTGAGCATTGACCAGTAATTTGAAAACAAGTAGCGTTGAACATGCCGCATATAAATTATCTCTTTCATTGTGTAAATCTCAACTCACACCTAACGGCAAATTCTCCGGGTAAAACATGAAATTTCCTTATCAATTATCAAGACGGGCCGAGAACTGCGGATGCTGATTTTTTTTTCGGATTTTTATGTTATCAAACCCGGCGTTTTCCGCTTGCACATTATGATAACTCTCAGTGAAAGAAAGAAAGAAATCTGGGAAATGCAATTCTTCTGAAATTGTTACTGAAATTCATTCAGAACTCTTGGGGATATTGCGTGAAGAAATATGAAAATAAGCATAAAAAAACGAAGTCAAGATAAATTTTCGAATGTACCTTCAGATCTAAACGATTTTTTCTTCCCTCCACAGTCCATCGTTCATGAAAATTCCATCAGATTTCACTGAGAACTTTAAGGGATAGTGAACAGAGGGAAAGGCAGACACCTTCTGACTTTGTTTCCAGTCTATAACTACAGGATGTTTCATAAAGGACTCAGCCTTAAAGATAAGAGGGGGTACTTACGCGCGCATAAATGTTATGCTACAATATTAGTCAAGTAGCAGCACCGTCCATAGAGACCAAAGTATTTTAGCAGTTGAAGTAATTGCCTCTTGCGCTTGTTTCATTTGAGCCTCCATTCCTTTTGTATCTTGTTACATATGTCGTTTCCTTATGTAATAAACACTCATGTAATGAAATGAGTGTGAATTTACAATCAGGTTAAAGTAGATTACCCCCAACATGCATCTTAAAATGTACTAGGGAAGTGCCCATTCCAAAGATGCGTGTTTGGAAGAGACTGGCCTTATAGATCAGCCTTAAAAATAAGAATGTAAAACAAATCTCTGTCTGTCATACGAAACTATGACTTCGAAGTATTTCACTTCCCGCTGTTGCTAATTAAGATATTTTGTCTAAATTTAGAATTTCTTGCCAATTTGGATATTTTCTACTTACGTTCATATCCATAATCTTAGATGAAAGATTTATCATCTTTAATTTATTCTTCAATTCATATTTTTCGATTCAAACAACTCCAAACTCGAGCCTGTAATGCTTGATGTGCTGACAAATCTATATTTGGTGAATATCAACTCCGTACAATGGCCAGTTGTCGAGTTATCTCGGTGCACGCACACACAAACATCCACTCACATATTTTCTCATTGACAGTTAGATGTGTTATTAGCCTTTTTTGTAATTCATGCCTTTGGGAAATAATGTTGAGATTTGAAATAATTCAAATACAAATTACCAAAAACAAAACTTCATTATTTTGGAAACGCCTTATAGAAGAACAACACGGATTCTACCATGAAAAATCCTCCATCGTATTTCTGCTTCCGAAACCACACCTCTTTCCTTTCCTTTAAATCGATTCTTTCCTTAAAAATTTACCCACACCCTGTTCTATCCGCCTTCTCATTCGGCACTGTCAACAAGGCTCCACCCGTTCACCCGTATTGAGTAACATTTACCGCTTGCTATTCTTGATCGTTTGATCTTCTGAGAAACCTAATACCCATCCTAACCTTATCCTCCCCTTACGTCGACGTCACCTCTCTGTTTCACCATCCTCACCCATCCTATCCTCTGATTCCCTACCCGCCCCTTTGCTTTTGTCTAAGGTCATTGATTTGACACTCAGCGACCGTGAAGCGGGTTGATCCGCCGAGCTGATCGTTCAATCGATTTATCATTTGCTCGACTCATGTGATTTCTGCAAGTTCAAGCTTTGGGCTCAAGTTGGCAGAGTTTACTAAAAACGCCGGACGGAAATATCTCCTTTTTTTGACTCTAGCTTCATAGTTATTGTCGTGTTTTCTCCTCTCTTAAGAAGTACTCGTAGCCGATTGATTAACAGTGTAGAAAATGAACTGTGCAAGTCGAGCTCAAATTCTGACTACGGTGCACACTTAAAAAGGCATGAATCTATTTCCTGTCTCCCAAGGTATGGTGGAGTTAGTGATGCAACTTCAGTTGCCAGTCGCCTCTATATCACAGATGGTGAACCTGTAGATTTAACCTCGACTGAGAACCTGTTGTCGTCGCTGAAGTATCCCCGAGAAAAACAGAGGGCAATACGTCTTGCACCAGAAGGACGTCAACTTTTGCTTTAAGGGGGAATCCCCTCCCTGGTAAGGAAGCAGAGTTGTACTTGTTCAAGGTTCGTTGTCTTCCCAGGATGAGAGAACCCAATCAGCCTTACTTATCAACCCATAGCTGGGGCTAGGATACATATTCATGCTTGTCCCAAGGCCATTAATGCAAAGCGAATATAAACAGTCCCAATAGACATTGTGAAGTCCTCTCAGGAGTTTGAACTTGGTCGATTCTATTGTCTGCACTGTTACCACTATACCGAATCACACTTCCTATTCTCGTAAACTAATATAACTGTAACAAACCCTTATTTGAATAAAATCAAACGGTTGAAATACCATGACAGAGACAACGAAGACAAGGAAAATGGTCGAAAAAAGAATCAATGAATGATGGTATGCAATCTTTTTTAAAACCTGTCATTTTCTGATTGAATATGTCTAAAACCTATAAAAATGGCAATCTTCCCCTTCCAACATCGCTTTTGTAATCAAACATAGATTTTGTAACTTACCAATTTTGTCTCAGGAAAAAAAGTACTTGAAGTCGGTTCAAATGGCTAAGATAGCTGGTACTTCAGTAAAACCACCCGAAGGACCTATATCATTGACATATGCGACTGGAAAGTAATGCTCACTACTAAGTGTAATCAGCTCACCCAGCAGTGTTTTCGGGAACCTGATTACTGAAGACAAGTATACCTACACATTGTGAACGACATTAGCATCTCTTTGTCAATTATTCCCTCAAAATTTGCTTTTGTGACCAAGACAGCGATGATTTTAAATAGTGTTATTTTGAAACGGATAACAGGCAAATTTACTTATTTATAATCACATACTGTAAGTAAAATGATTGAATATAATCATTACTATCCTGGCCACGAAAGTAGATTTTGAAGTGGATAATAGCCATTTTCTATACCATTTACATTCAAACAATCAGGAAATAATACTCATTACCCATGAAAAAATCGTGTTGTTCGGTGTAATGAGAAATATCATTTCGTCACAGGAAGAAAATAAAACGGTACAATAACTGGATCATGGTTTTAAAGTCAACAAAAAATTGAAAACTGACTCAAAAGTCATCGTCAAACTCATTTTGATTTGACTTTATGTTTCCGATCTAGCAACAATGACAATTTCAGACTTTTGGTTATGATTAGAGAGTGAGGAAATTGTAAAATTTGGAATATCGATAGAGAGAGAGAGAACACGAAACATTTTGATTCTTTATTATCAATCAACGAAAGGAAGAAAGACAGAAAGGGGGAAAGGAGGAGAAAAGGTTGAAAGAAAGAAAAAGAGGGGATGACAGAAAGGAAGGAAGAGAGTGAGAGAGACGAGGATATTAGAGAGAGAGAGAGAGAGAGAGAGAGAGAGAGAGAGAGTGAGAGAAATTGGAAGGAGGAAAATGGAGTGGGGGAAAAGGAAATTAAAAGAGAAAGAGAAAATGGAAAGTTATGGACGATAGATTGAATTTCTTTTTTATCTTTAAATAATTCTTTTACTTTTTTTTCTTCTCTCCTCTCCTTAACCTCACCGTCCGTAGTAGGAATATAACATTTTGCACACACACTCCCCTCAACGAGTAAGGAGAGCATTTTTTTTTTCAATTCATCTTAGTGGCTGAAAAGAGTAGCCTTTCAGAGAGGGAATTTGACCCTGGAACAACGAATCTTGTTCTACAATATTAACATCCATAACATCTGATCTCAGAAATTTTAAACAGAAATCGAGTCTGCTGAATCAAAAATATGTCAGAACGATGAATTTACAAACTACAGCTTGATTTTCTCATTTGATATCGGGAAATCAACCCCACTGAGAGATCTTACAGTACCCGGAAGATCTTCCCTCGAAGAAGATGAGCCGTTGTTTGTGAAGCCGACCAAACCGGGTGAGGTCACGCAAAATCAGCGGATGTCAGGTTTCATGCATTGCAGACACGCTATCGATGGTATCAATGGCTTGTCATTACGAATGGTACGGATAGGTGCGGAGTGGCGGAACCGTTATCAGCACGTGAAATTGAATCAGTTGACCGAGTTTACGTTTCGGCCAAGGTTGTTAGAAACCGTAAACCATATCTGTCACTGAATCTGACATTATAGGGCTCTCCATTGTTTTTGCGTTGGTCAGCCTGGATAACTGAATGGCTTGATATATATCTATCATCCGTCCAGGCTGTGATGATGGAGTCTGTGTTGCCAACAAAAAAAAATATTTTCGTGTTATTTTGAGAGCCTAAAAGCGCTAAATTGAAAATTGAGCAAAAATACAAAACCTGGCCTTTAAAAACACCAAAATGTTGTTAAAACGGATATAATGTTCAAGCATGCTCGCGCAAATATAGCATATTTTTCGCACAGCCGAAACAAGAAACGCAAGAATTTAGCGTGAAAAGCGCTAAATTAGCAACACTGACTACAGTAGGATCACTGGATATTTACTCATTTACACCTTTTGATCTCTAGGAAAACATTCTTTTGTTTTTTTTTTAACCTATCCCTTCATGCAAGTTATTTTTCGTGTGGTTTACTATATAAGTTTATGATGTCTTTAATTTGCGTCCGGCAGCAATCATTCTTGTTTTTTGTTTAAATTCAGATTCTTCAGTGATCACTCCCCCAATGAAAGGTGAGGTAAGTAACTTATTTATTGGTCACCCCTTTCCCCATTCGTCTAAACTGATCACTTGCAACATGGCATGCTAATGAATGACAATGGTCACGCCATGGTCTCCATCGAGTGACTTCGTTTTTAACCCTGCTTGTCACTACTACAGCTACTGTTGAGACGAATGCACGCATGGGCACGTGTGTGTCTCTTTTAAAAAAAAATGACCTTAAGTCTCATTCTGCTTTCGTGGAGAGGATTCTTAAACACTGGTTCTAAGTCTTCTGGATCAGTTGCTTGTCAGTACTAGTGTTACTATCATCATAATCAGAAGTCAACATCTCAAAATTGTGAGAGACCAAAAATATTCATTGAATACTCAACAGAAGAAGAACATCAAGCAAAGGATCTCTCTGGTTTGGTAAGTTTTCGGTAAAGCTAGGTCTACTTTCAAGAACAAGCTCACCTTATTAGTCTCATAAAGAATGGTATACAACTAATGCAATTACCTAAAAAGATGAAACGTGGACCTCAACCAAAACATTGATCGACAAACTGAGAACCCTGCAACGAGCGCCGGGAAAACCATGCTCGAAATCCCAAGGGAAGGTCACAAGACAGCGCAGTACATTAGAGAGAGGACAGGAGCCAAAGACATCATAGAATCAAGTAGAACACCCAAATGGAGTATTGTTGCAAAAATGACTGACAACCACTAGACAAAACGCGGTCATAGTGTAGATCCTAGAGATCATATGCAAAATGCTGGTCAGCAAAAATTAGATGGTGTTATGGAGTCAACAATATCAGAGAGTATCAGCCGCGACACCCATGTTAAAAAGGTTCAGCGAATCCTAAGGAAGGTATTTGTCAAATCCATAGATTAATCCAAATATCTTCCTCCCTTAATGCTTTTATGCTGGTTACAGCTTGATATATCCTTTTTTAGGCCCCATCTATCACATTACTTCTCACTTGGCTCTGTTTACGTAAGTGAAATAGATTTAGGGGTGACGGGCACCCAAAGTGATGTGACTCATTCTGCTCTCTCCAAATTTAATACAAATTTTTCATTTGCGTAATTCATTTATTTGTGTTTATACTGACCCATGCTTCATGTTCGCAGTCCTGTTGCACAACCCCAGGAGCCCGGCCTACTAAGATCGTTTCGAGAGATGTAGAAAATGATTTATGAAACATGACAGACGTCAAGTGATTTCATTCGAGGAGAGATGAACCAATCTTTTCCCCCGAACCTTTGTGTAGCATCTATTATCTTGTCTCCCACTTCTCAACAAGTTCGTCATTAACAGTTTTTGTTAGTATAGTGTGTTCAGTCCACGCAAAGTCTCCTTTAAAGTTATCGTGTGCCAGACTAAATTGAATCCAGTTTCATCGGATCTTCATGCTGAAGAGTTCTTGCCTTTGAGCTTTGTTTAATGATTTCGATCCTAATGACTGAGTCCATTGATATTTTGAAGACTAACTTACTGAGGTACTAAGAACCTTAGTTACCAGTGGACTTTTATAAGAGATTTACAGGACATATACCGAACATTCAGTCACTCTCCCCCCTTTCTTTCTCTCTCTCTCTCTCTCTCTCTCTATATATATATATATATATGTGTGTCAGTGTGTGTGCATGTGTGTTTATATATATATATATATATATATATATATATATATATATATATATATATATATATACATATATATATATATATATCCCTGTAGCTCTGTCCCAGAGTTGGTTGTGTCCTGCAAATACTAGTCCTCACGTGGAATGATATATATATATTCTCGATTTTATGCTGATATCCAAAACCCGTGAAAACTTCACGGGACCTTTTCATCGGTGATTTGATATCATTGTTAATAAACACTCAAATTGTCTTCTTATGGTCTCATAATAGCTTGACACTGAGTTCAAGTTTCTGTCTGGCTTGCCTTTAACAAATGCCATAGGGATAGGCTTGAATTCACCTCTCTCACGAGCTATGGGTAGATAGCAGGACAGTTGGAGCCGTTTAGCTACGTTAAACAATCTAATTCTGTTCCGAGCTCGGTTTAGAAATTGGAAGTCATCGATAGTTATGAGCAGACATGAATAGCTATGAGCGGATAGCTACGAGTAGACGTAACAATGAACAAGTTGATGTAGTTATGAGCAGACAGCTATGATATAGCTATTAGCATGAAGATAGCTATGAGCAGACCTAGATATCTCCGGGCGTACTTGGCTATGAAGAGATATAGCTATATCAAGACCTAGATAGTTTTGAATAGACAGCTATAAGCAGATTTTATTAGCAGACTAAGATAAATGTATCTTCATTTTTGTGTGGATGAATACGCCCGTCACGATCAGAATAAAATTCCCTATGTTCTTCTCATAGCAGAATTTCAGGGTCGAATGACCTTTTTTTCCATCAATATCAAAATCAAATGCATTCCATCTCTCCGTCTTTCTTTCAACCTCCCCCTCTCTCTCTCTTTTGATCTCTCCCTTTTTCGCATTATCGATTTCTGAGTGAGAGACGAAGCATTGAACAAAAATCGATCCAATCTTTCCTCACTGTAATATGGTTCTGCACACCTGCCTCTGCAAGAATCGTAGCGAGAATCTGTAATGGGGAGGTGCAAGTGGTAACGCTACCCCGAAACCTAATTTCTCACCTCGATCACCTGTTTTCGCTGCTGTTGAAAAACCATCGTGGTAAGCTCTTTCATCAGCCAAGCGACTCATGAGCTGAAAGGCAATATAGTTTATCTGGTCGAGAAGCCGAATCAATCAACAAAAATGCCCGAATCTGAGCCAACAAGGCCTCACTACTCTGGCATGGTTTTAAAAGAAATACGATTTATCGTGATTAGTAAGTACTATATCAGGTCATCCCATGAGTAATGTCCGAGAACTGATAACAGCCTCTCTATGATTTAAGAAATCTGTACACACACATATATATATATATATATATATATATATATATATAATAAATAGTAAAATGTGGATTCGCTACACAAACTAGCTCATGTTACTGCCGAAGTGGCTTTATACTTCAGAAGTGGCTTTACATTATTGATATATTATTACATTATGTTATACTGCTAGCCTGATTTGTACCACACACACACACACACACACACACACACACACACACACACACACACGTGTATATATATATATATATATATATATATATTTGCATGTGTGTGCATGTATGCTTACTCTGTGATTGTGCAACTGGCCATTGTACGAAGTTTACATTCAGGAGAATAATTAGCCAGCAAACGAGGCAGCGCGTCGGATTCCATGTTGTTTGGATCAAGTTCTGGAGAAATCTATGAAAAATTGATGAATTAATGAATATTCTAAATCTTTTTTTCGTAGTTTCCATGAAACGTTTCCCTTGGCTCCCAATTTTCTGAGTTAACTAAATTCATGCATAAAATATCTAAATTTGAAACTCTGAAGAGAAGTGACCGAAATTCTTCTTAGCCTTTGTTTCGTACGATGTACAGAAAATCATTCTGAATTACAATTGTAGCAGGCGGCTCCTCATACCATAGAGTCCGATCTCTTCAAAACAAGCACGTTTGAAACAAGCATAGACCCGATAGAGTCAATGATATTCTTGCTGTTCTAAAATGTGTAAATGATATAAATACATTCTAATAAGTGTTAATATTATTTTAACAAGTATGTTGCATCGTCGCAGTACGATTCAACTTAATTACTAATTCGTTTCCCCCACGAGGGCAGAGGAGCGAATGTCTTGCTTCTTTTCTTTCCGAATCGATCAAAACAGTGAGCACCTCTAAGATATCATCATCATCATCATCGTCATAACCATCATCATCATCAGTCTTTTAACGTCCGTGGTTGGACATAAACCTTCCCAAGGATTCGCCACACTCCTCTATCATGGGCGTCGTGGAGCCAGTATTTCCTGAACTTGTCTAAATCATCTCTCCATCTTGTGTTCTGTCAGCCTGGGTTTCAAATCTGATCTCTGCAGATCCATGTTACGAGTCATGATGTCCATCAATTGTCTTTCATTTTTGCAACATGGCCTGCCCATTGCCATTTGAGTTTTTTTAATAGTTTCTATGATGTCGCGGACTCCAGTTTTCTTCCTTATATACTGTGCTGTCTTGTGATCCTTCCATGTAAGGATGAGGATGATTCTTTCATGTGCACGTTGCATACTTCTCAGTTTTTAGGTCCGTCTCTTGATTAGGTTCCATGTTTCAGCTCCATAACTGACTATTGGGGGATGCATAGGTTATGTACTCTTCTTTTTACGATTTTTGGGATCACCTGGTTCTTGAAAGTTGAGCTTGCTCTGCCGAAGTCTGGTCATCTTAGAGTGATTCTTCGCTTGATCCCTTCTTCTTTTGAGGATCTCATGGAGATTCCTTGTCTTTGGTAAATGTAGAGATTCACCTTGCCGATTTTTGCATTTCCTATCTTGACAGTTATGTTCTTATTCTCAACATGATTATTGCAAATGATTTCCGTTTTACTGAAGTTCATGTGTAGGCCGACTTTTTAGCTTTCTTCGTTCAGTTCGTCTAGCATTATTATAATTCAGGCAAAAGTGTGCAGAATTTCGTGCAAATAGAGCCCTCCCTGCATCAACTTTGGGCAATTTTTCAACCCCCTAGCAAAGAGTTCCCCTATGCTTTTGGATGGGCGTGTCTACGAAGCATACGAGGCATGTGATGTTTTATGAGTTTAGCAAAGGCAATACTCCTAGAGAAGCAACTAGGAATTTATCAAGAGATATCTCATCAGTTGATCCCAAATCATTAAGCCGACTTATCCATGTCAAAAAGTATTATTCAAGCAAGAAAAAATGTAGGATTTTATTTCAAAATATGACAGGAGAGAAAAATTCAAAAGGCTGATGAAGGAGGAAGTGTATGTGCTTGGTAGATAATCTCATTCTATTTTTTTTATGGTAATCCCCTGTTATAGGCCGAGGCTCTACGTGGTTCATTTGTTATTTTTATTGGAACAGAAGAAATTGCAAAATGATAAAACAGAAACATAAAAAGAAAGACGAAATTTCAGGAAGAAAAAAAAAACGAAAAATGATGGATTATTTTTTCCTGTCAATTGTAATCTTTTTTTCTGTCTATTCTTGCAAGAACAGAAATTTGTTCATGGTGCAATCACACACAGACAGACAGATAGACAGACAGACAGAGACCATATCAACCTATTTTTGATTCTCTCTGTCTTCTTCTCTTTTTCTGGAGGGTAGCACACACAGATATGAATAGAGATTAAATAAGGATAAATATGAGATCAGACTATACGCATAGAAAAATAATGTCGAACTTGCGACACGCGTGTCAGAAGTGACACGCCTGTTCATTTTTTAATTCTTCTAGTCTTCATGAGAGAGTTTTCTCTGTTTAGTTCTGGAACAAGTTTTGTTGCTCTTCTCGAGATATTTTTCAATACTTTCATACTTTTTATACAACACGGGAACCATGCTTGCATCCCATTTTCTAATTGGGGTCTTCTGTACGTTGTGTAGATTATTTTTAATAGTTTTATTCCAAGAATGTTTCTACAGATCATTCAGAAATGTTTTTTTTATATAATACTATGGATTCGGTGCTCCTATTCATTCAATATATATTCATAAAACTGGAAGTTAAATAAGATATAATTAAAACTCATTTTTTTAAAAATATCATCTTATCATCTTCCAAGTATATTTTAGAATCTATGTGCATGTCTGTACTTGTCGTTAGCTTTTCTGTATGAGCGTCTGAATCTGAATTTTGGTGTTGTGTTTCTTAAGTAATCATCGTATTGGAATTTCAAATTATATCTTATAAATTTCTATAAAACTGTGGAAATATGCAAGCATGGTCAATGCATCTCAAAAAGATTCGGAAATATCCAGAGGAGAGCAACAAAACTTGTTCCAGAACTAAAAAATCTCTCATAAAAAAAGTCTAAGAGAATTGAAACTAACAACGTTAGAAGAAAATGGGAACAAGAAGAGACATTATACAAACATTTAGAAAAAAAAGAAAAACGACAGCATCAAAGCTAGAAGGGTTTTTCATCACGAAGAGAGAGAGAGAGAGAGAGAGAGAAAAAACTACATAAACAACAATGCTGAAAAAATTCAAGAAAAACATTTTTTCCCTGCAGAAAGCTGTCAACAATTTGAAAAAAAAAACAAATGACGGATCAATATCCAAAAATAATGCAAGCTCAAACAGTAAACAACTTTGAAAATGAATACGATGATTACCTAACTAACACGACACCGAAATTCTGATTCAGACGCTCATACAGAAAAGATCAGGACAAGCAAATATACGTGCATATATTCTGCTCGCTATTTGTCTTTATTATCTGATCTACAAGTTGCATATGTGAGCGACCCTCTGATGGGGATAAAAAAAAAATCAAATTTCTCTTACACTGCTTTGGGAAGGTTTGCCATAATTGGTAAGGAATAAGATATTTCAGCTTTCCATGTGTACAGAGATGATAAATGGTGCAATTCCGATTGAGGTAGTTTGATTTCTCTCTGAACTAATGCTTTTTTAGAAAGGCATGAATCTATCCTGGGCTCTTGAGCTTTGTTTGGTAACCAGTCTACGAGACAGAAAACATGAGAAATCTAACAGAGAGAGAGAGAGAGAGAGAGAGAGAGAGAGAGAGAGAGAGAGAGAGAGAGAGAGAGAGAGAGTGAGGGGGAGAGAGAGAGGGAAAGAGGAGGAAAGGAGAGGGTAGCAAATTCATGAAATAATAGATTAATAGACATCGTATAAGTTGTCGATGGATAAATATGGAATAAGAATTTCACTTCATCATTCTTACAGAAATGATATGAGTTCAATTGGCCGAGTAGTTACTAGCATAGAAAATGAAATCAGCAATCTGATTTCGCACCCGGCTCTGGCGGTTCGATTTCACTTCTAAGAAATATCCTTGAAAAAAGAATGTGTGGATGAATAGTATGGCAAAGTGGATTATAAAGTCTTGTTTGGCAACCACGCTTGGAAACTGAAAATTCTAAATTCTGACTAGGAAAGTCCAATACCTTCTCCATCGTCGCGAAAAGATGACAGTGGACAGATTAGGGAACGTGTTTCCAAATGAAATTCCAGTATACTACTGCTGCAGTATACTGGTTTTCGTATTGCTTGTTAACTACTCCATAAAAAGATATGGTGTGGATATTTCGACACAAGTCACTTTTCCACTTGAGTACAACACGAAGTCACGTTTTTACAGGATTGCAACGAGTTGTCTCGTGCTTATAAGAGGACGCATGACGCAGAGTTGCATTTTCACACGAGTACGCACGAAACAAAGTCGTATTTTCATAACAGTCACGTTTCCACAAGAGTACACACGTCACCAAGTCACGTTTTTAATAGAGTACAACGAAAAATCACGTTTTTAAAAGAGTATGCTCGACACAAAATCACGTTTTCACAAGAGTACGCACGGCACAAAGTCACGTTTTCTCAAAGGTACGATAATAAATCGCGTTTCCACGAGATCACGACACGAAGTTGCATTTTCATTTGTTGAACCATAGTCGATAGAGTTCACAAGTTTCACACCTCAAGGGAACAGTGTCTGCACCACAAAGATTCGAAATTAGATCGTCCATCTGTTTTACGCTGTAATTTTTGTGCATAAATCCCAGTATACAACTGTTACATTCAACAGCGGGCAAGTCTAGCAAGGTTGCAAATAGTTTGTGATAAATTGCTCGAATGAAAAATGAAGGGAGAAAAAGCAGACAAATCAACGCAATCACCCTCTTCACCTCCCAATGGCACCCTGAGTACGTGTGCAAGATTAAAAAAACAAACAAAACAAAACAGGTCTGGTTTGTCATTCAATAGAAACTATCACATTGATCAATGTCTTTTTGCAAGCGTTTTGTGTAGAGGTGATCAATCAAAAAATGTGAAAACAAAGAAAAAAATGTTGAATGGATAAATAACTTTCATCTGAGGATATGTGATCACTGGAAAAGAGCGAACTTAAAAATAAATCATTACTTGGATACAGCTGGACACCAACAAAAGAACCAATTTAGCATAAACTCACATTGTAAACGAAAGCACACTCTTATTCCAATTTTTAAAGGGAAGGGTCAAAGAACAAAAAAAAGTTTTTACTAGAAAAAAAAAGGAATAAATAATGTTTGGATTGTAAGCTCTTATGACCCATTGATATGGCCTGTCTCGGCAACGTAGATATGGATGCCTTGCCAGCCAACCAGCAAGATCCACTCAAAACAACAGAAGGAACATATATTAATGTTGATTGTTGAAGTTTACTGTTTTG
Source organism: Thysanoteuthis rhombus (assembly GCA_963457665.1). Lineage (NCBI taxonomy): Eukaryota > Metazoa > Mollusca > Cephalopoda > Oegopsida > Thysanoteuthidae > Thysanoteuthis > Thysanoteuthis major. The sequence continues at coordinate 10,460,374 of OY735224.1, forward strand.
GTTGGCGGTTTTCTAAAAAAACTGAAACGGTAGACGAACATGACACATTTTTCTAGATGAGTCTCTATATAAATTCATGAGGGAATCAATTGATTGATATCTTGTCAAAAGAATTATTGTTGATGGATAGATATGAACGAACCGAAATTATTAATACTTGAATTCCGGAACACAAGCTTTTCAAAATTATTAAAATTTTGTCAGAGAAAATCCTTACGATTTATTGGGGTTGGGCCAATGGATATTTATATGTTCCAATCGGTGTAGTTGGTAATAGCTCAGACAATGGAATTGCTGAAATCGAGATAAATACTCCGGTCGCATTGTTACTCTCGGGACAGCTATGTGTTTAATAGCTGCGAAGATTACAAACCAGTCTGGGACAAATCTGATTCCAAACCAGAGAAACTGGAGTCGCCTTGAGGCGGTTTGATGCCGAATTAGACGTCCTTCCGGAGGCCATTTGCTATAAAGGTGTGGAGTAGCCGAACGATTAAAGGCATGGAAAATGGACTAGACATCCCGAGTTCAAACTCTGGCCAAAGCAGTTTGTGTTCATTTTTATACTAATACCTTTGGAAGGATGTGAATACAGTCTTCATCTATGGGTTATTAGTACGACAGAATAGATCATCTAACTATAGTAAGCAAACAGTAAAAAAGACGGACAATCCCAATTCGAAACAATGAAGATATGTGCCTCCATTGTACTTGACACACCTGTAATGAAATCATCCGTGATGGTCACATGCAATCAATTACTAGATAGGTAAATGTAAATGTTGTATGGCAAACCTTGTTGCAGGGTCAAATTCTGGTCTTATTTTGATTCAAACGAATGATGATAAGTGCAACTTTTGTATTGTATATATGATAAGCAAAAACATATAAAAATTCGTTTTTTTGCAATAAATGTACGTTTATCAAAATAAAAAAGACTTGGCAGATATGTAAAACCTGATTCTAGGTTGCAATAAGGGAAGTCTCATTTGTACTCCCCCACCAAATTCTGTGGGGATTGATTTTGTTACGGTACAAAAAGTAGTCCGTTAAAAGATGATTCAAAGATTTTCAGCGTCTTCTTATGTACAATGTAGAGGAAGTCTCATTTGCTAAAAGTACTTTTTTGAAAAATTCCTTACTCTGTCCATGTCAGTTCTGGGTTGGCCCCCCTTGGGTTTTATTTCAGAGTTTTCCGTCCCCTGACCAGTTTTTCTAAACAAGGCCAAAGACCAACATACGTTTAGTATCAACTCAGCTTCAAGAGCTGCCGGAGGGATTCTGATATTGGCATCCAATCACCTCCAGGCAGCTCCACTTTTTGGTTTGGAATCGAGGTTAGAGAACCCAATTTTCTTTGCTAGTTACCCATAGCTAGGAAGGGTGAGGAAACATGGACTTTATCCTGTCCCAGGGTGAACATAAACAATCCCGACTGGAGCTTGATTCCGGGTTGCCAATTCCATGGTCCGAGCTATTACCGACTTTGCCAATTGCATCTCAATATCATCCATTATTCATTGGCATAATTCCAAGGGAACATAGTTTTTCTCAGCCGGAGTTTGTACTTGTAGCTTGTCAAATCCATTTTCTATCCTGCTTACAGCTTGGCCCCCTGGACCTCCAGCGCATTGATAGACTCGGAGGGAAAAAAACCTGGCATAACAATAGATGAGACGGAGTCTAGTGTCGTAGAAAAATAAAATTAATTTTTGCTAGATGATACTTTTCGAAACATTCTTATATAGGTCTTTCTCTATCTCTTCCTTTTCTCAGACGTTACTCATAAATTTGATATCATACACTTATCTAAAAGATAAGAGCACAACGTAGTTTATGAAGGTGATAGATTTCTTTGATCAGCAATAACTTTTCTTCTATCTTTCTTATTTCTTTCTTTGGAAATGATATTAACACCCTGAGAAAAGGACTACATCGGTAGACATTTCCTATATCCAACACACTTTGCAGGATCTCTTTGTCTCGATGTTTCTCCGTGACGATTGGCTTCTAACAAAAAGAAAAGATTGTAGGGTTTATTCCACTCTAGATGGTTTAAGGCCATAATTTCAAAAGAAGACTGTTATTTTGGAAACACAAATCGCATTTTTAGGACTCAAGATTTAGAATTTTCTAGTACAGAAGCTTGAACTGGCAATTCTTATGGTATCGTAATTCTTTTGTTTACATAACCAAAACCAAGAAAGTCTAAATTATCATTTTTACTGAACTGCATTTATTTTGATAGGAAATCGATTTTGTTTTTATTATTCATAAAATATTCCCTAGAAAGTAAACAAAAATTTATTTTTTCGTCGAAAACTGCGATGTACGTACATGTAACAAAATATTGACAGTTGTGAAGCATTGAATCAATTCTAAGTACTATTTACTTTCAAAGAGTAGTTATCCCGAACTATATGGAGCCTGTAGTAAAGAATCATTATTCAGCTTATCTTTTCACATTAACCTCTGTCTAGCTCTTGATAATCGCTATAGAGAGGTTATTATAAGCTATTACAATCAAAGAGGGAAATGTAAGTACAAATTTATTCAGGACGTTCAATGGCTGTTTGACATTCTGCTACATGACCTACCGATTGTCATTTGAGATTTCATATTTTTAATTCTTTTTTTTATATACAGTGCTGTCTTGTAAACTCAAGCTTGCTCCTCTTTTAGGAATATTCAAAGACAAATCCTTTGGTATGGTACCATTTTTTAGCTCCATGGGTGAATATCGGAAGGAGGCATTGATTTTTGACACATTAGAAGCCCACAGTTTAGACATCCATCTAATCACTCATAGAACGCCGGTGGAAAATTCAGCCTTTTCTTTCTCTACCAACCTAAGGAAAGGTGAAAGTACTGAACTCTCATACCAACTCAGACTTGGCTTGAGAGAACTTGAGGTTTTATTGATTTTAACAACGTTGAAAAAACTTACAAATTTTCAAGCCAGGTGAGTATTCAATGATATAATGAAATAGCCAGTCATGAAAATGAAATATATTAATAGGCATTGTTATTCACTCAACCATCAAATATACAACGAGTTCAGACAGCAGGCTGTGTTGGGGGTGATCAATTGAAAAAACAGAGAAAAAAGGTGTTCAATTTACATTTGTTGGGCGGTGTACCTAGGACAACGAATCTCCATGAGACTCTCAAAAGAAGAAGAAATCAAGCAAAGAATCACACTAGGATGGCAAGCGTTTGGCAGAGCTAGCTCAACCTTCAAGAATAAGAAGATTTCATTAATCCTAAAGAGAAGGGTGTATAACCAATGCATCCACCCAATAGTCACTTATGGAGCTGAAACATGGAACCTAACCAAGAGACAGACCCGCAAATCGAGAACCATGCAACGAGCACATGAAAGAATCATGCTGGGCCTCACATGGAGAGACCACAAGACAGCACAGTACATCTGAGAAAAGACAAAAGTCAGGGACATTAAAGAATCCATTAAAAATCTCAAATGGCGGTGGGCTGGTCATGTTGCAAGAATGGCAAACAACCGATGGACATCACGACTCATGACATGGATCCCCCGAGATCACGTGCACAACCGAGGTCTGCAGAATATTAGATGGAGAGAGACGAGCTAGACATGTTCAGGAAGTACTGGCTCTTCAACGCCCATGATAGAGAAGTGAGGCACTTCCGGGGGAAGGTATATGACCTACGACGGACGTTGAAAAAATGATGATGATGATGATGATGATGATGATGATGATGATGATGATGATGATTAAAAAATGTTTGAAATTTCTAAAAGCAAGCGTGTATGCTGCTGGACACAAACTAGTGATCAAACTAGTTTAAACTCGATTTTTTCGGAATCCCACCCCTGCTGGAAAACCTTTTCAAAAACAAAGCAAAGTCATTTTCCCCGGACATTATGAGAAGTAAATATTGAAAATTTCAGCCTTCCACCTATATTTGTGTTGCTCATACTCCTGATACGTGTATGCATTCATACATACATCGCTGGCCACACAGCCAACTGGACCTACTAAAACACTGAAGAAACCTATGTAGACAGTTTTTGCTGACAATTTACGTCGACGGTTTCCAATATTAGCAGACTAATAGAGCTCTCTAGAGGGGATGAGGAGATGGATATAGGTATGACTATAATTCATAGACTTATATACAGAGCCTGACAAATGGACTACGTTAAGTGGTAGCCATTTATCACTAAAATTGGAAATCTAATCGTTGAGGTGATGAGTCATTACATCTCACGATTTTATCTAACAAATGTTGTGTTATAAAAATAACATGGGATAAATAGATGATATTTTTTCTATGGCAACTAAAAACTAAAATAATTCTTCATCGAACTGTCTCTTTACTACGATGTCGACAGGGCGAGAGAAGCTGAAGTCTAACATCGTTTTGATATGTTTGCAGGCCGCACAAAAAGTTGCGACATTAATAAAGTAAGTTTACTCGAATGACTTTTCATTCTTACTGCAAGATATCATGCTGACTTAACTTACATGACATTCTGTCTAAATAACCTCTAAATGTTTAAAGACTCTTTCAAAAAAATTTTTGAGACTTTAAAATAAGCTCAAAATTAAAATACTTGAATAACTGAAAATTTACATCTGTGATGATTTTCGAGGTGAAGGAATATAGTTATGTAAAGTTGTTTTTTTTGCAGACTTCTGTCTTGATTGTTTCAGCCGTTGTAGCCTCCCTCAAGGAATCAACTCTACACAGCCACAGGTTTTTGACCTATTACAACTAGCAACGGTAGAAAGAAAGGATTCACACATTCATCACTTGAAAACAACCGTAGGGTACAACTGCCGAAAAGTTCAAAAGATGAACTGAATTGAAGAAGAGGTTCAACATAAGAAAGACAGATATATATATGCATAAATGTCCCCGTCACTTCTGGGTATACGCTAGTTATATATATATATATATATATATATATATATATATATATATATATATATATAGAGAGAGAGAGAGAGAGAGAGAGAGAGAGAGAGAGAGAAAGAGAAAGAGGGAGATAGGGGAGAAATAGATATATAAACGTATATATATATATATATATATATATATATATATATATATATATATATATATATATATATATATATTTGTAGTTTCCTATCCGGAAAAGTCATCAAATTGCCATTCAAATGTATCCATGAGATAACTAGTTAAATATAATCGATACGTACAAATTTAAAACGACATGCCTGTGCAAAAACCAACAGACATACACACCCACATGCATCAGTACAGGGGTGCAGGTTAGGAAGGAGGGGTTCTACGCTTCTCTTCACTCCTCCGCTCCCCCTCTCCCTGATCTAGTTCAATCGTCGAAAGTCTGCATGGTTTTTCCAAATCGTCTCCCATCGATCGATCTCTAAGAATTGCCTTCCTGGATCGATTGATTTCTGTTAAAAATTGGGGGGGGGGAAGAGAAGAAAGAAAAGAAGAAGAAGAAGAAGAAGAAAAAGAAGAAGAAGAAGAAAGAGAAAGAAAAAGAGAAAGAGCAGAAAAAGATCCAAACGGTGAAAAATGTAAAGAAAAAGAAGAAAAATAAAAAGATTGAAAGTGTAATGAATATGATGAAGAAGAAATAGAAAAAAGGATGACGAGGAGGAGAGGGAAAAGAAGAAGAAGAAGAAAAAGAAGAAGAAGAAGAAGAAGAAGAAGAAGAAGAAGAAGGAGAAGAAGAAGATGAAGATTCAAACAGTAAAGAATATACATCCAAACAGGACAAAAATGTAAAGAAAGAGAAAGTGAAGAAGAAGAAAAAGATTCAAACAGTGAAGAAAATAAAGAAGAAAAGAAGAAGGAGGAGGAGAGGAGGAAAAGAAGAATAAGAATAAGAATAAGAATAAGAAGAAGAAGAAGAAGAAGAAAAAGAAGAAGAAGAAGAAGAAGAAAAAGAAGAAGAAGAAGAAGAAGAAGAAGAAGAAGAATGTACGAACAGTAAAGAATATACGTCAAAACAGGACAAAAATATAAAGAAGGAATAAAGTGAAGAATAAAAAACTGATTCCGACAGCGAAGAATATAAAGAAAAAATGAAAGAGAAGGAGGGAGATAAGAATAGGAGAAGAAGAAGAAGGAAAAAAGAGGGAGGAATTGAAAAGTAGATATATTAATGGGGAAAGAAGAATGAAGGGAAAGAGAAGAATGAAGAGAAGACAGAGAAGAAAACGAAGAAAAAGGTGAGGACAGAGAAAAAATAAACAGGTGAAATGCATTTCCTTTGATCAGTACAATTGATTAGTAAAACTCAAGTATTTATTAAATTATCCATGCCTTTGTTGTTTCCAAGACATAGTTTCGACTGGCATATTTACCACTTTCCCTTGAGAATAAATAATGAAATTAAAAGAATATTTCCTCTCAGAAGTCCCCCCCCCAAAAAAAAATACAGATATTGAACAATTAAGTTATGGAATGAAAATTTAAAAATACATACTATAATGAAAAAAAAACAAACAATCCAACTTGGAGACGATACGGCCATACCATGCATTCCATTAGTTCCACGCCCCTTTGCTTTCAAGACAGGCTTACTTTTGTAACTCAAATCTCTGTTTTTTGCTGAGTCAGGACTCATCCCATCAATGTGATGTACTCGAGGCTGGTTTACTGGTATCAATGAACATCTATATATGTATATAAAGGTATTGCTCATGAATATTCGAACGGACTCCATTTTTTTTCTTTAATTTCCTGTGATTGCAGAGGCTAGTAGCGAAGCGTATTGTTGGTGCCATCCGGGACGGTTGCTCATGGTGTCACCCTACCTTTTCCCAGAACTTACTATCTTCTCAGGATATGTTGAATTAGTGATCTTCAGTACTACTACTATTCATTATTCATCATGGTCCTCAAATATGATTGAATTTGATGGCATAAGCAAAAGAAATCCATAAAGATATTCTGGAGATAGATCATGTGGCCATTCATGAACGTATACCCAAATGTATGGAGAAAGAAAAACTGAAAATGTATTTCTCAATCAAAATATATTCCTTGGTGTGCCCTAGATTTAATCAACTCTTCCTTTTCCTGTTGCCTGCTGTCCATATGAATTCATTGAGTACTTCCAAGATATTGTGTTGATGAAAAGATATTTCATAAGAAAGTATAATTACATAAAAACTTTACAAATACTGTTTAAATATTCATCTTCGTGTCAACCCCTCTGATGAAGTTAGGATAGTTATGGATTTTGATCAGGGGGGATCAACATCGAATTATTAGTTTAGCAACTCTCTTCTATCTCTTTCTGGACAAGATTTTAGAAGCCTAGGAACAAAAAAGTCCTATTTTATTTATATTCCACAGTCCAATCCAATCGAGACTTTTGATAGAGATATTTTTCATTCAAAACCATAAAATATGCCTGAACACATTGAGTTGATTGCAAAACAATTGGTACATCATTGGTAATATCCATGATTTGAACCATCAGAAGTGAAAAAAAAAAAAGAAAAAAGAAGAACAGAAGCACTGTCTGATGTGTGATGGATTGTTTTCATAGAGTGCTCTATATATTCAATTTTATACTGTTATTTGCCTGATGAGGCCCAGAGAGGGCAGAAACATGAACTTGTTTTTGTAGCGAATCCACAGCGTATTACACACACACACACACACACAAATATACGCACACACACACACACACACACACACACACACACACACACACACTCATATATATATATATATATTGTTTGCCCCCTTCGTGTGTCTTTTGGTCGTGTTCTGGAAGCTACAACCTTGAAATCTTGTGCAAAGTCATTGCTGGGCACCAATCAGCTCCCATGGTCATTTTCGACAAACAATGCCCAAATGTTGGTATTGAAAAAACAAGAAAACAAAAACAATTTTCGATAGAAATTAAAAATAATAATTAAAAATAAAAGATCTATTTTTAAGAGGATTTTCTTTTAGATGATTTTAGATATTTCTTAAAAATAATTCTAGCATATATGTGGGCTATAATGATTCAAATTTGAGAAGAACAGATATCAAAATCTATGTATTTCCCATCTAACTCCAATACACACATATATGTACACATATAGCAAGAGAGATTCACACATTTATAAGCACGTGTATAGATAAAGATGTACTTACACAATTATATCCTAATGTATATATCTACGCACACATACACACGCATATATATATATATATACATATATATATATATATATATATATATATATATATATATATATATATATATATATGCACACATATTTCTCTAATTCTAATGTATCATTGGTTGAGAAATTACTGTTTAGGGCAATGATGATTTAATAACATACAATTGAAGCCATGACCTGGAGTAAATTTTATGGAATTATCTTCCATAAGTCTGTTGACTCGAGGCAGTAAAGACTGACTCATCGACCCATGAATGAAATTAAATCAATAATGAGAACTAGGCCACAGATTCTCTTGGACAACTTGCCATCTATAATTAGAAGCAAGTATCTGCAAAGCGGTCTATCTTCTTCATCTACATGCAAGAGTCAAATAAATCTTTTAGTCGAATCCTGTGATTGCGTTATTTTTTTTAAAAAGAAAAGAAGCCTGTGAGAAAGCTAAATTATATATGAACAGGTCAGATTAGTCCTTCATTAGAAACCATAACCTGGCCAATGTGTCTTGGTAGCATGCCGTGTTGGGAGTGATCAGTAGAAAATTGGAGAAATGAGTGATCGATGGATAAGATACTTTTTTGCCTTTTGTTGGACAGTCATCATTAAAAAAATGTCTCATATAAAAAAACAAAACAAAAAAAAACAACTTTAAGCACTGCCAGACAATAACAAGAAACATTTTAGCATAAAAAGCATCGTAAATTGGCCTCCCCCCACTAAAAACAATTGGGGGATTTTCAGAAAAAAAAACATAATAAAAAGTAAATGTTTATTTGTGACATACATACATACATACATAGCGAACTGACCTGCCAGCAACACTAACTTGAAAACTGAAGAAAGCTATGTTCATGGTATAGTTACAGGATGGACAGTTTTTCGATAAGACTTATCATTAAAATTATCTTGGGAGTAGGCTAGATTTCATGTATGTACGAAGACACACACGCACACACAAACATATATATATGCATACATACAGAGATAGACAGTTAGAGAGAGAGAGAGAGAGAGAGAGAGAGAGAGAGAGTGAGAGAGATAAAGAGAGACAGACCGACTGACAGATAGACAGGTAGTGTCAGTTAGATGCTATAGGCTGTCACAAAGCTAATAATGGAAACTGGAATTTGGTGCGGCGTTATTCATCCAAGTAGATGGGGCTAGCCTGTCTTGAAGCTGATATTTGACCATCTGTGAGCGAAGAAATGCACTTGATAAGTGGGTACAACGTAATTTCAGGACGATCGAAAACTGTGCAGTGCCGTACATCTATGATTAAAAGCAAATATTTGTGAAGCAGATCTTCATTAGTAACATGCAGTATGACTGGGACTACAGTCCTACAAATCTCCCAGTTGAATCTTGCAATCTGTAATTGAAAACTTTCTCGATGAGAAGGTGATATACGATATAAATATCCGTACCTAGCATAAATGAATCAATGTAGCCTGCTCGTGGAGTAATTATCCAAAATTTATTTGAAATTAACAAAATGAATAGATGTTTTGTCTGAACTTATCTAAAAGAATTGTTGCACAATATTTGGTCATTGATGGTAAAAAATGACAATAGAGACCATAAAAATTATTTTTCGAAAAAAATAAGTTTTCAAATTATGTCTGGTGGTGGAAACGCAATTTCCCAAGGTTGTAGCCCCGATTATGTGACCATGTGTTCCCAGTTACCCTCAAAGATACGGACACCGAGAAAAAAGAATCTGTTGCCCACATGGCTTGTTGGTTGGCCATTGGTGAGGTTACGGTGATCTGATACTGATTGAGGTTAGGGTGGTACGAAGCCATTTGTGGTGGATGGTAAATTGTGTTATTAGAAATTGTAAACCAAATCTAAAGACATCAATATTGTTTTGTTCAGTTGTCAATTCAATCTGGCTGGCTGGCAGGCTACGCATGTAGCAGCGTACAGGCTGCACCAATGGAGTTATAAGGCTGAAAATCTCAACATGAGCTCCTTTATTATGTACAGAAAAAAGGTTTTGGAACATTCGTACCGGATATAAGCAGAGGTCCAATTCACAATGCTACTATATATTTACGATGCTCAACTGACTCCTTAATTTGTTTTCTGCAAGTTTTCTTTATTGTAATCCCGGCCATTTTAGCGATCAACATTGCTAGCATCATTATCACTATCGCCATCAGTCTTTTAACGTCTGTTGTTGGAAAGAAATATACCCTGAGATTCACCAGACATCTCTATTGTGAGCGTCACGGGGCGAGTGCTCTCTGAAGTCATTTAGCTGGACACACCATTTTATATCTTGTCGGCCCCGGTCTTGCATGTTATCTCGTTGTGAGTCGTGATGTCCATTTTTGTAGTATCACCAGTCCATTGACATTTAAGTTATGCTTTCTTGGACCCAATCGACTGTATACCATGAGGATCCATGGTCTGTATACTGCTCTTATCTGATAGTAATATATTTATAGATCTCTTGCCAACCTGAAGTGATTCTGCGTCTTCGATTTTAATTCTTGTATCGTTGTTTTCAACATATTCGTTGAGCATGGCATTTGTTTCACTGACATTCATGTAGAAATCAACTTTCTTTCTTTCTTTGTTCAGTCTGTCCAGCATCATGTGTATATTGTGAAGGTTCTCAGCAGAAAGGGTGATGTCGTTTGCAGATCTGAGATTGCTTAAGTATTCGTCGTCTATTCTCTTTCTCTTTATTTTCCCAGTCTAGACTCAACTTGAAGCGAGCTACGATGCAAAGAGTTTGGGCAAGCTGGTATCCTCTTGTCTTATTCCTTCCTTGATGCTGAAGAAATCTTTACGTAGCCTGGTGAAGGAAATGCTGTGACAGCAGATATGTTGCAACACTCTGACATATCCTGGGTTTATGCTAAGTTTAATTATTGCATCGATAACTCTGGGAATCTGCGAGGTCAGAGGCCTTCTCTAGGCCAACACATGCTATAGCAAGTGTCATTTTACATTTAGCTGTGTTCTATTTCAGTTGATTTACCGAACGGAGATGGTCAATGGTAATGAAAGCTTCTTCTAAAACTAGCTTGATCCCGTGGTTAGTTTTCATGTATTTCTTTGGTGATTTGGTTGGCGATAACTTTGGTAAAAAGCCTGTAAATGCAGTTGAGTTAACTTATAGGCGGGTAGTTGTTAATATCTCTTATGTTCCTTTGAAAAAAATGTAAATTCATTATGATTGCAGTGTTCCAATTTTTAGGGACTTTACTTTGATGGAAGCATAACTGAAATAGGGTGGCTATCTTCATAGTCATCACCTACCAGCCTTTTTTAGGAGATTGATGGTATGTTTTCAGAACCAGTGTCGTTTCCTCTCTTTGTTCGTTTGATTGTTTATTTCACTTCCAACGGAGTGACTTCTGGGAAATCTTCTGACGAGTTGCTCGTGATTTATAGATTTCGTTCATTCCTCTGCTTCCCTTGTTTGGAGGGATTATGGTTTTTGTACCACCCATCAGAAGGCGAAGATTGTAATTCATGAACTGATCACGCCCAATACAGCATGATACCGAAAAACGCGGTTTTCATGACCAAATACACCTGTTTTTTAAAATTAGATGACGTATTGAAGCCCATTATCGAAATACCCCGGCCCTACAAATGGCTCACCCTTCCAACCAGCTGAGGCAGCTACATTTCTTTTTCTATTCTGTGGGTTTATATGTTTTACCAGCGTCCTGGTCACATTTCAAAGGCTGCAACCTCTACAATTGGCATGGGCACACCACTTGGCGCCATCAAAAAACGCTCTGTTTGTTTTAGTCCTTTTGGGGTCTCGAATTCCCGTATGTAATGCTAGTACTTTTTCAGATAATTTCAAATAAAAGTTCTATCAATTTTCGACTTAATTTCTTGCTTTTATTTATATGAATATTATTTTCTCGAATAATAGTAGTAATATAAGAATAATCATTTATGTATTTACCGGATGTCCCAAACTGGCTTGAATTGATTTCAACCTGCCAAGACCTTTTATACCTTTGTAGCATCTTCAAAAATCCAGAAAAAGGTTGTTGGTGCCGTCGGTTGATACGTCATAAAGCTGAGATGGTCAAATCACCAAAAAGTCACCAATGATATTAGCAACCTCATCGATGGAGAGAACGTTTGCTGGCGGAATCTTTAAGCATTTATTTGTTGAAATAAACGAAGTATTATATTGTCATTTTTGCAATGCTGTCGTTCTCTAGTTTTTAGAATAGAGTTTTTGGGAAAAAGAATATCTACAGAGCTTTGATTAAATGTCACAGGATTCTTGGCCCATTGCTATTGCCGGGTTCCTAGCGATTCCCCTTTGATCAACAAAATATGAAGCATTTATGAAGCAAAGGGTTTCACACGGTTCAACCAAATTGGTTTACAACCAATGCATCCTTCCGATAGTCACCCATTAAGCAGTAACGAGGAACCAAGAGACTGACTTTCAAACTGAGAACTATGCAACTTGTGCAAGCGAGAATCATGCTTAATCTTACGTGGATATATCACAATACAGCCTAATATATAGGGAAAATATGTCCCCAACATCATAGAATCTATTAGAAAACTCGAATTGCAATGGGCTAGTCTTCTTGCGAGAGTGACAGACAATCGATGGGCATCACAACTCAAAACATTGGCCCCAAAAGATCACGGACGGAAATTGAACTAGCAGAATACAAAATGGAGGGACGCACTTGACAAGTTTAGAAAGTATTGGTTCTGAGACGCCCATGAGAGTTCCGGCGAACTCTGGGGAAGTCCAGCAACGGACAATGAACGTTAGACAAAAAAAAAATGCAATATTGAGAGACTGAAGAACTGCCTGACTTGAAGACTTTTATTTTTTAACTTATAAACCTAAAGTATGGAATCTGACCAGATGATTGGTCTGCAAACTGAAATCCATGCAACAGGCAAATGAGAGAGTTATCAAACGGAAGGATAGCATAGAATCCATTAACCGCAATGGACTCGCCATATTGTTAGAATATTAGACAACGGCTGGATATCACTGCTAAAAAAATGCAGATCCCAGTGATTACATGCGAAAAATATGACGGTGTGAGAAACAAGGTAATCAAAAAGTATTGGTTCCATCATGTCCATAATAGAGATGTCTGCCAAATCTTTGGGAAGGTCTATGACCAACGACAGGCACTAGGATGCTGTTTCTGTTGCTGTTGTTGATGATATATGACCACATGGAAGAGAAATATCAATGTTCTGATCTAATGCTTGTTGGAAAAGATTCCTTGAGGATCAACAGTTGTATTGCTTCATACTTAAAGTTGGGGAGGGTTCTTATAATTTGGAACTGAAAATCATTTGGTATCGAATACTCGACTATCTCAGTCAACAAACAGCCTCTCCATATTTAGACCGATGCAACGAAATCTTTCTGTTATTGGTTCTCGAATCTTTTGGTTTGGTGCAGGTGTTCCGCCAATATCCCAAGTGGAAGCACAGAAATATCAATCGATCAAAATTGAAATATAACACAGAATGTGCTCCATAAAACGTTGTAGATGTATTCCTATTCAAACGGAAGAGAATGCTGGACTCTTGTTCCACTGAGAATAATGAAAAATCAAATTATGATCCTTGATTGGGTTGACTTGTATTTAAATACCTAAATACCCCTAAGAGAGAAAAAACAGCGGAAGTAATCCATCTAATAGAAAGTTATATCTTCTCAGCGAGGGGGACTCGCGAAATATTTTGGAAGCATCGTTGAAGTCAATCCAGTCATTTTCGAGAAATACTTTTCCATTCTGATGCATTGCTTCTTGAGGAATTAAGTTTCGGACATTTTATCGATAATTGTTTTCTGAAATTGCTTTCTTAGCCTCTTTACCAACAAATAATTAAGACATTATCCAGAAAGCAAGTTACTTGACATTTCGAGACGATGTTTGGTCTTGTCTGTGGACTATGTCCGATGTCTCATTAGACACAAACAGGCCTGAAGGAAAACGAGCCGAATTGACAAGGAAGTCGTCAATTGTTGAGATAAAAGCTATCACAGTGCTCTCGTGTGAGTTTATTGAGCAAATAAACTTCACAGAGTGAAAAGCAATTAGTCGGAGGCGGAAATAAAAGCAATTAAAATGTGTTTGAGCTATTTTAACGATATTTCTTGTTGGTCGAGATGAATGTGTGCTGAATTGTTTTATTGCTTTAGAGGACATGAAGTATCAGATTCACTCTGATTTATGGTTTCTTGATATCAAAATGGGTTTAAGTAAATGTGTAATCTATTTTGTGATTTGGTATTGTGAATTTGGCTATTCTATTGAAATACAGCCAAGGAGGTCTATTGTTGTCTTTGAACCTTTCATTTAATTCACACTGTATGTCAGATATGTGTCCGACTCATGGCAAATGCCAAATGTTTGAATACACTTTCGTGAACCAGGTAAGTATTTCCTAGATCAAACCACCATTTCCTGGAACATTGGTATTGTGCCAGTCTAAATTGAACTTTACAAAGTAAATCTGAACCAATCGATGTATATTTACTTATATATATATATATGTATATATATATATATATATATATATATATATATATATATATATATATATATATATATATATATATATAGTTTGGCTTAGTTGCAAATGAGGTTACATGTAGCCGTTGGAGGTGAAAAATATTATTTCACTAACGGTCAACAAGACCAACTTGCTCACACCTGATCTATAGTAGTAGTAGTAGTAGTAGTAGTAATAGTAGTAGTAGTAATAATAATAATAATAATAATAATAATAATAATAAGAAGAAGAAGAAGAAGAAGAAGAATGATAATAATAATCTATTCGCAGTTATATTATGTTGCATTCTTCATTTTTAACCTTTCAAACTTGGGATGATCTTTATCAAATATTCTTTCGTATAAACTTTCATGGCAATACGTGAGTAGTTATAATGTTCGCAAATGATTCTTCAATGTTGGCTTTTAGCAAAGTAGGGTACATATATATATATATATATATATATATATATATATATATATATATATATATATATATATATGTGTGTGTGTGTGTATATATATGTATACGTCGGTATTGTGGATATGGAATGGTTTCACTGAAAGTTGATGAAAGTGACAATGGTAAGGTTAAGAGAAGAATATTGGAAAAAGACAGTGTTTCTTCTTTATTATTCCGTGGACATTTTTCGATGGATTTTGACGGATGCAAGCGAGATCTTCAAGAAGAGGAAACTTGTTTCAAAGTGAAATAGGAATATTCCTGTGAGGTTTGGTTGTTTAGTAGGAGCAGGAGTGGACATGTTTATACGTGTGGGTGAGAAAAACTTTTGTTCCAAATGAGAATCGTCTTCGTGAGGCGGGAACAGAGGGTGTTTAATGTCTCTGTTGGTGTTAATTGGAACATTTCTCTTTCTGAAAAAGATGGCAGGCACCCGTCAAAATGCATTGAAAAATTCCCACGGAATGATAAAAAACTTTGAGATGCAAGACTTACTACCTTTCAAACTTTTCTTTTTACATTCCAATGGTCATTTTCATCAACATACGTGTTTTGCTGGGGGTATGAGTAAAGGTCATTGGAGATTTTCAGTGTTATGCTTTTGTTCTATTGAATAGTCAAAACTGTGGGTGTGTATGGTTATTTTTTAATGATGGAATTGGGAAGTATTTCATCATTATTATCAGTCTTTTAACATCCATCATTGGACATAGGCCCTCCTCAGGATCCGCTACATTTCTCTATCATGAGCGTTGCAGAGCCAATATTTTCTACTTCGTCTCTCCATCTTGTATTTTGTTGGCCTCAGTTATGCATGTGATCTCTGGGGATCCATGTGATGGGTTGTGATATCCTTCAGATGTCTGTCATCCTCACAATATGACTAGCCCATTGCCATTTGAGTTTTCTAATAGATTCTATGGTGTCTCAGATCCCCGTTTTCTTCATGATATGCTGTGCTGTTTTTTGATCTCTCCATATGAGGTTGTGTATTAATCTCTCGAGCGTGCGTTGCATGCTCTTCAATTTGAGGGTTTGTCTCTTGGTTAGGTTCTATGTTTCAGCTCCATAAGTGACTATCGAGAGAATCGATTGAATGTATGATGTTTTTTTAGGATTATTGGGATTGTCTGGTTTTTGAAGGTTGAACTTGCTCTGCCAAAATCTTGCTATCCTGGGGTGATTCTTCGCTTGATTTCTTCTTCATTTGTTGGTTTCATTGCGATTTGTTGTCCTAGGTAGATATACTGGTCTCCTTTCCCCGGTTTTGCATTTTCGGTTTTGACTGTTATTTCCCCATTTTCGATGTGTTTGTTGCATATGATTTTTGTTTTACTGAAGTTCTTGTGTCGGCCGACTTTTTTTCGCTTTCTTTGTTGAACAAATTAATCATTACCATACGTCTGATTGATTTTCTATGTTGTTTCAGTTTTAATTTGGATAAGTAAAGCAATACGTTGATAAATCTAGGTCTTTGTCAATAGTTCAACATTTTTTGTTCCATATTATATATATATATTTGCCTCCCTTAGATCAGAATTAAGTCCCATTTAGTTTCAATGATTGACAAGAGCATTGAAGTTGTTTTATCTCAATGCTCTGAAATGTTTATAAATGCATTTTCTCTCACCAATATATTTCCTATTGCAGTCCCTACAGGGTATTTCGCATATATCAGCTTTGGGAAAAGCATCCCTATATGCCTTTTGATTATGTTATCAATCGACTAGAAAAGAAAAAAAACGAGTATGGAGAAAGGGGAACACTTTAGTGTGATGAATTGATTTCTGGAAGTCGATAAATGATATAGCGAGTGACATATAGTATTTTTCTATTTTTTTTCTTGGTTGAATTATCAAATGGAGATTTTCCATGGTTGAGTAACTTCCTTTACAGCCAGTTTACTCCCGTGGTTGATTTCATCCAGCATTTTGGTGATTAGGTTGGCTCTGATTTTTGTGAAACGTTTATAATTGCATTTGAGTAGGCTTTTTGGTCTGTAGTTGTTAAAGTCTTTTGGGTTTTGTTTTTCTAAACAAAAGCAATATAATTGCGGTGTTCAAGTCTTCCTGGACTTACATTGTTTTATGGCCTTCGACTTCGTGGAAATTCTCATGTTCATTGAGGCTATCATTGTACAAGATGTACAATATCGAAGTAACCTCAGATTTGCAGATGACATCGTCCTTTTTGCAGAAAATATCCACGAATCTAATCAAATACTAGATGAACTGAGTGAAGCTAGAAAGTCGACTTTGACAAGACTTTCAGAAAAACAAAAGTCGTGTGCAACAATCATGTCAGAAATAAACACACAATCATCAGAGCGCAGAAGGGAATAGAGTAGGCCACTACATCTACCTAAGACAAATAGTCTCCATGAAAAACTCACAAGATGAATAAGTCAAGCAAAGAATCACTCTTGGATGTCAAGCCTTCGGTGGGGCAAGTTCGACTTTCAAGAACGAAAACATCCAATTAGTCCAAGCAAAGAAGAGTACACAACTAATGTATCCTTCCAATAGTCACCTATGGAGCTGAAACATGGAACCTAACCAAGAGATTGACCTATAAACTGAGAAGCATGCAGTGTGCACGTCGAAGAATCATGGTCAACCTGACAAAAGAAAATCACAAGATAGCACAATATCGTAGACATCATAAAATCCATCAAAAAACTGAAATGGAAATGGGCTGGTTATGTTGCAAGAATGGCGGACAATCGATAGACATCATGACTCAAATCATGGGTTCCCAGATATCAAACGCGTAACCGAGTTGGGCAGATATTTTTAGAAAGACGAACTAGACAAAATCAGAAAGTATCGGCTCTGCAACACCAATGATAAATTGGTCTGGCAAATTCTGGGGAACGTGTTTTTCCAAAGATGGACGATAAATGACTGATGATTATCATAATTTTTCTTATAGACAACTTAATACATTTTTTCAGATATATTGTATCAACATACTCATCATACATACATATATATATTTAGGTCTCGATGTGACCGTCCATTGTAATGAGTATGTATGTATATATGTATGTATGTCATAGCCTAAAAACACACACACGTACAAGCATACGATTGACAATGTCTGTAGCAGGAAGTCTTCGCCAGAGCCGGGAGTGGCTTAAAATAGGCACACGCTTTGTCTTCTCGGCAAGATCAGATACAAGCGACATCCAAGACACAACCACACGCGAACTGCTTCCTATTGTGTAATTTAACGTATACAATACATACTTCTAAGTCTTCCACTGCTGTGACTGCTATAAGTACAGCTTTCTTTTCTTATTGCATTTAGGTTCCCATAACCTTCGTATAGTGCACACGCCCCCGGAAGTGATGTCAGTATCCAGCGTTGTCAAGTGTTCATGTTAAGAGCGACTGTTGGCCGTGGTGGAGAGAGTATCGATGATGTAACTGAACTTTTCTCGGGAAAGCAATCGGTGTTATTTTTATTTTGCACTTGTTCTAAAAGCGAGGATAATGTCAGTGTAGGAGATCATGGCGATGGTTGTAATTGATGAGGCTTGGGGTAGGGGGCGATGAGAAACAGAAGAAGAACTTGGAAGATATTTATGAATTAGAAGAAAAAAATATCTGGGTTGGTATAAAAAGCAGATGAAATACAGTGATGGAGAATAGAAGAATTTGCCTTAAAGAGAAGAGATGTATGAACTAAAATAAAAGACAAACAGAAGTAAGTTGATCGCAATGAAATGCGAAAATCATACATGGATTGTTGAAACGAGAAGGAATTTATGGATCGAACTAAAGGAAAGGAGAAACGTATGGAGTGAAACGAAAAAAAAAAAAGGCAAGAAGAAATTATGTGGATTGAAACGAGGAAGAGGAATTTATAGATTGATATGACTACAAAAAAAAAGGGATTTATGGATTGAATCTAAAGCGGAAAATTAACGGAATGTAAAAAGAAGCACAAGAAATAAATAGTTTGGAAGGAAATGAAGAAGAAATAAATGAGTTGAAACAATGAGAAGGGAAAATGCATTTGAAAGAAAGGGATAAGGAAAATGGGTTTGGAAAAAAAGAAAGAAAAATATTGTTGAAGATATATATATATATATATATATATATATATATATATATATATATATATCGATTGATAGGGAGAGAAAAGCAAATGCATGAATAAAAAAAACAAAACAAAGACAAGTGGGAGAATACAAGCCTTGCTGCCTCCGGAGTGAAAGTGATGACTGCTACACACACACACACACACACACACACACACACACACACACATATATATATATATATATATATATATATATATGTATATATATATAGCCACCTAGACTAGTTAGCAAACCGAAAAATAATTTTTATAATGTTTTGTTCGACGGTATCTATCATTGCAGGAGATTGATCGAATATTCAGAGAAAGTTTGATGGTTAGATTTCATATTCCGCTCATTCGTAGTGAATTCATGGCCCAGGCGTTGAGAGCAGTGTTTACTAAAACTCTCTTAAGCGAGCGAAATGTGAGTTCGAATTTTACTGTCAGCTTATTCTTTATATCTCATTCATACTGTTTACTCACTGTCACAGATTGATAGCATTTTGTTTGGAGAAAAAAATGTCATTAACAATTACAATGAAAGAAAATCGTTGTAAAAATCAATAATAGTAGTTTACGTCAACAAACAAGGATGAGAATAAACAGTTCTGGTTGTTAACTCAATAGAAACCGCTATGTGACTTTTGGCTGCATGCTGTGTTGATAGTGTTCAAGACCGGGTGATCAATGAACGTTACATTTCCTACCTTTCTAGTTGGGCAGTGAACATTGAAAAATCTGATCTTTCAAGAAGCAAGCAGGGGCAAAGCAGGGTCCTAATTAGCATACACTTACATAGGAAACTGATCCCTACTGACAAAAACCTATTTAGAGGGGAATTCGAAGGAAGTTCCCGAAAAAAAAGACTTTCTTGTGGACTTTTGGGTCCATCAATGTAAAAATTCAATCTTT
>OY735224.1:10483029-10493029 GCA_963457665.1 Thysanoteuthis rhombus
TCTTGCACATATTTCTACGAGCAGAACAAATCTGTATTCTTTGTACAGCTGGAATATTTTCCACATATGTTTAATTCTTTTAGCGACTGACAATTTCGTTAAATCACAGTTTGCAAGCTCAATGTCAGGAGAAAATTAAATATGTACTGAGTTGCCTCTCAAGAATTGAAAACGAATAATAACATCAGAAAAATAAGTCATCTAAACACCAACAGTATTCCAGTATTTTCTTAGTCTCGAAACCAGTAGTCACAGAGGCGTATTGGAACTCTTTGGTTGAGGAGACGAAATTTTATATTACACTTGATTAGATACAGTTCCGGGGATTTGTCTTTTTTGCTTTTATGAGTCACTCATTTACCGAAGACCCTCATAATCATGGCTTCATTGTAATAAACAAGCAGATTCTTTAATTGCTCATACACCCTTTCCTTAGATTTGTCCACATTTGGTGCTGTTTGTACGTTTCTTGGAAGGCTATTCCAAGTATGTTCTATGCACTGTGTGAATGTGTTTCTTATTAGCTCTGTTTTATATCTGTACGTCTTTAGTACTCGTCTTTTTCTCTTTTAATTCTATCATCGATATACGTGTTGTTTCGTATAAACTGTTCAACGACTTTAAATGTCTCAACAGTGTCCATGAGTTCTCGGGTATTATTTTCATCGCTTTTCTCTGAACTAATTCATTTGCCTTGATCATTCCCTGATAAATAGGAGCCACTCATGATTCCAGATTAGGACAAACCAGGTTTCATACTAACACAAATGTATATATTCATCTATAAACTCAAATTGTCTGTATTGCATCCACCATGTTGTTTGCCTTCTTCACTTGGTTCATTATACGGGTTTCGGAGTTCATCTTCTCGTCTACGATCACTTCAACATCCTTTCGTTCTTTTGACTTCTTAACCCTGTTCATTCCAGCCTACTAAAACTCTTTTCGTATGTACTCGGTTACCAAAATTTGACATTGTTTTGCCCAGACGCAGCACACCAATTCTCTACTCTGAATGAGTTCACCTTATTTCAGCAATAAGGTCAAGTGAGGATCAAACCCACTGATAATGGCATCAAAGCAGTCGTGCTAACTATTGCTCTATGGTGAGGCACATATGAGTTATAAGTATTTGCCGAGCTGACATTTATCTTGTACAAGATAAGGCTACTTGTTTTGGACATTCAGGGTGGATTCAAATAACTAGAGTAATAATTATCTTCGAAAGTTATCTATAAACTGTTGTTTTGTACAGAGGTTAAGATGATATTTACTAAGCTGGGATCATTATCAAATACTGACCTATTGTCCCCCTGAGAGTCACCTATGGAGCAGAAACACAGAACCTAACAAAAAGATTTGACTCTGAAATTGAGGAACATGTAACGTGCAACAGATGGAGTTATGTTCCAAATCTCATGGAAAGATCACAAAACAGTACAGTTTATCAGAGAAAAACAGATGTCATAAATATTATAGAATCCATTATAAAACTCAATTGATCACCCCCTACGCAACATGCTTCCAAAAAGCGCTGTTCATGCAAAGGTTCTATCTAAGCTACTAACGATACTTGTTCACATATTTCATTTACATGATTGGTTGTTTGACTATCATCAAATTCTTACCTGGCTTGAAAAAGATTGTCTTTTGCAGTAGGGCCATTCTTAAGTTCTCGTAAAGTGAATATTCAAAGCATTCTTTTCATCCCTTATGTAGAATGAGAAAAAAAATTGGTTGAATTTTCCCCTGAACTACTATTGGAGGTGGGATTGCTGTTGAAACATTGGGCTTATTAAGGGTTTATAAACAATGTGCCTTCCTGATATTCACTGAATGTGCTGAAAGAGTTGATCTAACCAACAGCTGGGTCCCCAAACTAAAAAAAACGTAACATTGGCAAAAGGGGACGCATACTCAACATCACACAGAGAGATCGAAACACAGTACAGTATATCAAAGATAAAACAAGAGTCAGAGACATTGTAGGAGCCAATAGAAAACACGAATGTTAATTGGCTGATCAAATTGCAAGAATGCCTGACAACTGCAGGATATCACAACGCACAATGTGGATCCCTGGAGGTGAAAAACAGTGGTAGACAAAAAATGACGTGGAAAATTAGACAAAAAGTTCAAAGGCACTGAATCCACAATGTCCATGACATAAAGGTCCATTGAATCTCGGGTGGGGGGACTATGTCCAACGACGGACGCTAAGAAGCTGCTGCTACTTCTGTTGAAGCTACTAAGCTTAGTGGATATGTATGCTCTTTGACGTTGAGGATCAATATATTAAACGATCTCTAAAACTATCACCACTTTCATCGTTTAAATTCTGGCCTTTAGGTGACAAACAATGCTTATGCAATGTTTATTACCAGCTCTTGTTTGTTTAAGGCAGTCAGACCTTTAGTCACATCCTTGGAGGAAATAAATCGACATTTTTCTTACTTTGTTCATTCGAAAACTACAACCGAAAATTTTTTTTTATCAAACCGAGATATCAAATCTTAACAATGAATGTTTAGGATTTCCTAGATTTCTGTCAATAAACAGAATCCATAATTTGTTAGAAAAAACCCTGCCAATAACGACCTTCCATATTTCTGAAAATATAACTAAAAATGCTCGTCTTCTCCAAGAAAATTTGCGTCTTTTCGAAGAAAATCGTACGAACGTAGTACAGGGCATATTACAAAGATACATAATCAAAACATATTTCAATAGAAGAGCAAACAACCAACTTTAATCTGATAGACGGTCAAATTTCATCTTACTACGGATACCTGTAGCAAACGCAGATCTCACACACATGCACACTCACCTGCATACGCATATACTACATGGCCCAAGAGGAAGAAAATATATACGAACACATTCTTCTGTCGAGTGACCTATTATACAAACTCATCACTCCGTACACAGTAATAGCATTTCTATCATTTTTACTACTTTGGACTAAATACTTGACACTTAAACTATATCAATTGTCCATAATAAATGCTTGCAATACCCATTAGACCTTTGTATTTTTAAAATTCTCATGTTAGACAGACCTCTTAATTTAATTCATGCTCTAACATCGTTGTATATTCGCTTTTGCTACCTTACCCGTCCTTTTTGATTCACGTACATCTAGAATCCGTTCTTACTAAAAATAACTGACTCGCAACGTTACCGTAGGAACATTTCTCCATGGTTAAACACAACCAGCATTATTGTAACAGACAATCTTTTGTTTGTATCATTAAGTCTATTTTTCTATGGAGACAGATCAATAATTAATGAAACATAAATCATAAACTTGGTGACAATGCCTCTACAAGTGATTCAGTTGCGTTGATTTCCGGGAATTTTTCCGATGACATTTCGCACAATTTGCAGTCTTCGTCTATAAAATGTAGAGAATCCATAAGAATAGCTCAACTATCGCTAAGCGTTGATTCATCAATTGAAAGTTTTCTGCTCTTTATTGTCAACAAGTCGGGTTTCTTAATCAAATGACATTTAAACAATTCTCCACTGTTATCATATTATTAGAAATCGTCAATCAGAATTGTCACAAAACCAGTTAACAAAACTGTCGACATAGTTTTCTTCAGTTTTTAAATTGGTCCAGCTGGCTGGCTGGTTGGCTTTGTGGGTATGCATACTGCCTATAAACTACGGTCATGGGGCTACGCAGCTGGACACTTGAACCTTGTCATATTCACAAAAATATTCTTAGTTTTTTAAAAAAGTTTTGCCCCTAAACAAGATTTTATGAAGGCTTCGTTTTACAAAGCAATTTAATGCTAAATTGGGCACTTGTTTTGAGCCCGCTTTCAGATTTTTGATAATCATTTCCCGAACAGAAGACAGGAGAAATTATTTATTCACTAATTACCTTGTTTTACAGTTTTTTTAATTGATCTCCCATACTCAAAATCCTGCCAAAAGATTTTGGTCACGTGACAGTTTCTCTTGAATGACTAATCAGACCTAATTAGGGCAAGCTTCTCATGCTTGTATGCTGAAATAAAAAAATAAAAGAAACTGAAATTTCCTAAAAATACAATTATTTAATCTCTGCGGGGGTGCACGTATCTCTATGCACCGAAATAACCTGACAAACTGCCGGTGTACAAACTTGACATTCGCCATAAATATAGCCATCACACCAGGCAGTGTAAGTTGGGTTTGACATTGTTTAGATCAGCGTTTCTCAAGAATTCTAACTGTAATAGCTGAAATTATGTATTTTGAGTGTTTTATCTAAAGTTATTGATATAAATTTAGATATAAGGTATCTAAATTCAAAACACTGAAAGCAATAATCGAAACAAACCAAGGCTGCTGTTTCGCACGACGGACGGAGAATTATTTTACATGTCCATTATGTCAATGAAGACCTTTCCAAACACAGACTTTTTGAACATGCAATGCCCTAGTATTCTGTTATTCAGCAAATGTAAATAGCTTCCACGTATTTCTTTCAGCTTTGTGATAATTACTGGATAACGCGCTTTAAGAAACCGTCTGCCAAAACTGTCAACAATATTGTCCACATGGGTTTATTCAGTTCTTAAATGATTCAGGCTGGCTGACCATCTATCTATGATTGTCTTTCGCACACAAGCCACACCCATGGAACTAGAGGGCTGATGAATTCAAACTTTCACTCGTTTTTTTGTTTTTTTCGACTACCGAAAAAATTGTCTTTGTGAGTTTGGGGTAAATTTCCAATGTAAATTTATGCTAAATCTAACCTTTAATTTGTGTCTGACAGCGTTAATACTTGTTTAATTTTATGCTTCGGATTTTAGTGATCACTACCTAACAAACAGTGCGAGAGGTAACTAGTTTATTGATCATCCCATTTGATAAGTCATACAACATCCTTTCAAAACTTGAGTATAATCATTGTGCACGAGTATAAGCTTAGTCAAAATGCATATTACGCAGCTCTCAATATTAACCAAGCATGGTGTGAAGGAAACCACCTCCGGTTGTACAGTGCAGGGTTGATTTCAAGATTTTCATTGTCAAGATTGGAGTCTCAAAGATCAAGAGGGCAGAAGACGTCCATCTGCAATTGGTAATGAGCAACTTGAGATGCTGGTCAAACAAAACTCACACTGAGCCGTCAGAGGGATGTCACAGATATTGGGCGTTGGTGTTGTGATAACATCTGACCATCTAAGGTATTTCAGTAAAGCGAAAGAGCTTGATAGATTGGCTCTACGTGAATTCAACGAAAACTATCAACTAAATGAAACAAAAAACAAACAAACAAAAAACTGTCATTTTTTGAATAACTGAATAGTTTTGCCAACCATTGCATCGTAGCAAGACAGCCAGGAGAATCCAGAATGTCATACCAACGGAACTATGGTGTACTCTGAAAACAAAAATCTTGTTAGTCCTCTATATCGTTCACAGAATGAAAATGGCTACTGACAATACTATATCAGATAACAACGCCCACTTCGGTTTCCACGCTGGAAAAGTGCACGTGGTACAACGGAACGCAACTGAATAGCCATTACAGTATTAAAAAAAGAAAAAAAAGAAACTTTCTGTCACTTGTGTTTTGTCATTCGCGTTCTCTAAAGCGCTTCCTTTTGCTTGCTTTTTTCATTCATTTATTCCTTGTGAAATAGTAGAAGAATTGAAACAGAGACGGAAAGAGTAACTATGTATTTTTAGAAACAGCAAATAGGCCAAGAAGAAATCCAGGAAGAGAAGAGTGGGGAGGAGGAGAAGAGGAAGAAGAAAAGAAAGTCGAACAAACAAACAAACAAACAAATGACAAACATACAATAAAACAATATGCCGTTCGTTGGCCTAATTTACTGGGCGGAAACAGTCGGATTTATTTGTCAGTTAATGAAGAAATTGAACTGATTCGACGAGATGATGTGGAATGTCCACTCGACCAAAATGGATGCCAAGTCCAGAGAGAAGAAAACCTAGAAAAAAGACACCAAGAGCGAAAAACTAAGCCAACGTCATGCACTAAGAACTGATCGGAAATCAGTTTGTATATATATATATATATATATATATATATATATATATATATATATATATATATATATATATATATATATATATATATATATATATATATATATATATATATATATATATATATATATATATATATATATATATATATATATATATATATATATATATATATATATATATATATATATATATATATATATATATATATATATAAATAAATATATAGGAGGAGGATTATGGTGGATGAGGGATTTCTGTGTAAAACCAATATCTCGCTTAAACCCAGCCTTACAGACTGTCCAGTTCCGTAGTCCAGAGGTAGGATATCGGCCTGCGGGTCCGAAGTGAAAGTTTCAATTCTGCCATGCGGAGATGTAATACATCGAAACAGCTGTCTGTAGATGGCACAATAATTCATATATATATATATATATATATATATAAGTACAATGCAGGGGTGATAATTCTGTTTTGATTTTCTGTGGTTTAGACGATTGTCTTCCTTTAGTAAAATTATGAAATACAACGGTATCTGCAATCACAGGATCCGCTCTAAATTTTAATCGATTAACGTTTAGATCATCGCTAATCTTTCCAAAATATCATTGAAATTCTATGAAAAGAAAAAAGACCCTACAAAAACAACAATTTAACAATTTACAATTAGCATACGGCCAACTGGTTGTTGCAAATTCATATACAATCAAGATTTGGAAAAAGGGATGATCGACGATTAAGTCACCCTTCTTGCCTTTTTGGTTATGGGTTGCCAGAAAAAGTCCAAATTCTTGAATAGCATGCACAAATGTCATGGACGGAAACCAAAGGAACAATTCAACATGAAAGGAGAGAACAGGAGAATTTTTTTTCTAGACATGATAAGAGTAAATGTTTAAAACTTCAGTCCTCTTAGCTCTATTGATGTGTTCTGTGCGAGTGGTTTATACCGTTGCCAATTTGGCACTGAACGAGCTAAATTTGACCCGTTTCTTGATTTGTCAGTGCGAAAATCGCTTGATCAGTATCTTTTGATTATTCAAAGCATTCATTGGTTAGTTTTGGCGTTTACGTAGGTTGTTGGCAATTTTATTTCATTTAGCACCCAATACGTGTTTTTTTATGTAGCCTAATAAAGGAGCTCCTGTTATGTATATATGTTTCAGCATTTCTACATATACTGGATCTACACAATGTCAAGTGATGGCCTCCATGGCCTTAGGGATATGGAACCTAATCGAGAGATAAATTGAGAATCATGCAACGTGCACATGAAAGAATTATGCTGGGCCTCACATAGAAAGACCACAATAGAGCACTGTACATCTGGAAGAAGAATGGAGCCACGGACATCAAATTATCCATTGGAAATCCCAAATAGCAGTGGGCTGGCCATGTTGCAAGAAAGGTGAACAACTGATGGACATCGCGACTCATGACATGGACCCCCAGAGATTCCATGCACAACTGAGACCAGGAGAGTATTAGATGAAGAGACGAGCTATATTCAGAAAGTGCTGGCTCTGTGATGCTCATGATAGAGAAGTGTGGCAAATCCTGAGGAAGGTCTATGTCCAACGACGGACGTTGAAAAACTGATGATGATGATTAGGTGCCTTTTAGTGCTTTTTGGTAGTGGTTGATTGATAGATCATCAGGAAGCCAAATAAAACAACTTAAAAACTGAATAAAACATATTTTCGGTTGACGATTTCTGATAAACAAGCTGTTGACCCTATTCATCTAGTTAGGATAATAGGATTTGTTGGGCAGTTGATAAAGAAAGAAAAACGGTCTATGAAATAGTGAGATAAGCCAACTCGACCAAAATGGCTACAAAATCCAGAAAGGGAAAAGTAAACTAGGAAACACATATCCCTGAAAACGTTATTCTCACGATAAGACCGGAAGAAAATCAGTTCATAAATAGTTGTGATGTAGGGGAAATTACTGTGAATCGATCCGAAAATTTAATCAATCCTCCCTCTGCACAAGGCTTACCATTCTGTGAGCTAAAAGACCGATCGATGTGTGGGCGGAAAATAGAGAAAAAGTAAAAAAAAAAAAAAGGAAGACAAACGAAAAACTAACAAAAAACAAACAAACAATATGCTGGCCTAATTTACATGGCAGAAACGTTCGGGTTTGTTTAACGAGTGATTCGGCGAGATAATGTAAAATGTCCACTCAACCAAAATGGATGCCAAGTCCAGAAAGGGGAAAAAAAGTTCGTTTGATATAACACAAACCACCATCTTGGATTTTCTTAACTTAGCAATGCATCATATTAACCCATTACCTGCAGCAGGTGGTGAAGAGTAATAGTTATCCGTTGTAAGAGAAAGCCCTTTTCTATTGCAAGATAATCCATTGCAAGTTACCCATTACAAGAGGAACGCCATTACTTGTAAAGTTGCCATCAATCACAACGAAGCGGAATTTTTATGGAGTTAGCCATAATGTTTAATGTTTATGTCTATTGTTATATTTTCTCCCTCTTTTCTCTGATATTGTAATACATTCGGTTCGATAGAAATGATGCTCATACTGTATTCAGTAATCGGAGCATTGCCTCTAGTTTTACATTTCTCCATGCAACTAACATGTATTTATGAGAATTTTCTCCAAAGTCACATTGTTGAAAAGCGATGCAGTTATAAAAACGTAAGGTGATGTATCAAAATCAAAAATATATTACAAAAATCACTAAAATAATTAAGGACATATGCGTAGTTCAATTTAAATTTAAATATAGGATTGAATGAAATTTTAGTTGATGTTAGATTCAAGTTTAGACTCGTGGTACGTGATTAGATTATTCTTAACTTTCAGTGTAAACGTATTACAAGCTGAAATGCATTTTTTGGTGATCGAATTTAATTCATATCTAGTTATTATGCAAGGCATGATACATCCTAAATTGGAGCCTTATGTTATCATCTCTCGTTAGTATAAAATTTTCTCGAAGACATTGAACCGTAATTACTGATTTGTTCTATCATTAGCAATTGATAGGTGAATATTATTCTTTTTTTAAACCTCCCCTATAATTCTATCGACTCCTGTCAAAGGTAGTTATGGTGGTAACAGCATCCTACAGTTATAACTGCCAGGATGGATATTTATGTGGGAGTGTTGTTCATCAGTGTGCTAACTCATTCGACCTCTTCAACAGCAAAAATCCAAACTTGAGCGTTTGCTGATTTTCTTTCACAAATCTTTCGTCGCAGGCCTAAAAAAAAAATGCTTCGTAACTTCCCATGACTACCAGACCTACTCCCTCAACTGTTGCAGGAAAGGTCTGCAAGTCCTGCGTAGGCATATTATATCAGCTATGTTAACATCACATCCTCGCTCCAAAGAATTCATCTCCCTCCCATTTTTAAAACAGAACATTCTGATTCAGGGCTGCCTTCCTCTAGTGGCAAAAAATCAATTAAAAGTTGCAAAATTAAGCTTTCAAATAATTGAATTTCGTTTTTAAGCATAGGCCTCGCTGGCCCCTTGGGGGTTTTCGACAGATACAGAAAATCCCTTACAAATCTTCGTTCGTGAAGCCAAGCCATGAAGATGAGACACGCATAAAAATTAACAGGGAAGTACGCATGCGTGTAAATTCACGCATGCGCAGTCAATTATGCTAGCGGCTACGGCAAAAAAAGAAAAAAGAAAAAAAAATGACAAACATCATATCGTTAAAGGATGTAACGGAAAGAGTCACAAAAGCAGCTGGGACGGTAATGGCAGAGGGAAGGTGTGGTTCGGCTGTACCTAATCACGAGTTGATAATTAACACATCCCCGGGGTGAAAGCAAATCCCAACGTAAGCGAAAAATCATTCCAAGGCAATCAATGCAAATGGAGGTTTAGAGTGGCGTAACGGTTGCCAGCACGGAATCGACAAAACAAGTTCGAGGATAGAGCAGGTATTTCTTATGCGCTCTTCATACTACATAATACTGTAATAACTTAGATAGTAAGTATTTGC
>OY735224.1:10498029-10518029 GCA_963457665.1 Thysanoteuthis rhombus
AGCAATGGATAAGTTTGATGCCTGTCACTACACACATCTGCGAAATGGCCAAACAGTCTAATCTCTAATGGGGCTTTGTCTATGATATGCAACACCAGTCCACTCAGCAAAGAGAAAAAAAGGCTCACCTAAAGTGGTCCGTGTATGGTTACGTACTACAGAATCCTGAAGGGAGATCTGCTCAAAAAGATCTTGAATCGTCTGTACTTGGGTCCAGCAACTGCAGGGCTCGAAAAAGACCGTCCTTAGACAAGCTTGCTAATAGACTTCAGTGATGTAGTACGAGGAACTTTAAAATCTGGTGATAAATTGTAGAACTAAGGGCATCTGCAGGGGAAAGGAGGCAGTGGCTTTGATCGAACAAAGGATCACTGAATGCTGCTACAGTCATATATATTTATATATATATATATATATATATATATATATATGTATATATATACATCATTTTAACCTTGTATATAAGTATACTTCATTTGATAACTTAAAAGGAAAAATGATGCAGGCAAGATGACATACATGGGGAAATAACTTCAAGTTTAGATGATAAGTTTTCTAATTCCTCGATTGAATATATTGGTAGCAAATCAACTCCAAGGAAATTTTCCGTGTGATTGCAATTATTTGAAATGATGTCATGAGTTGTTTTGCATGCAGTCTGAGATTAAAACCGACACAGCTGATTTAACATTCACATGCCTGAACACTCAATAGAAGTGACATGAACAGCAAGTTATTCTGCTGTTATACCTACTGATTCTTCGTTGCTAAATACTATTTTGGAGTATCGTATGCAAGTTTCCCTTCTTCAAAATCTTGAATGATGTGTCGTATAAAATAACATGCATATGCAGTACATTATGATGATACCTTCTATTAAATAACTAACTACATGTATGACATAAACTATCTATTGAAATTGCAGCTGTCAGAGAGGTAGTGTTTTATGGTGATGTAACTCATCTGTATTTAAAATCCCCGAAACGGTTGATGGTAAACAACTGATAATCCCAACAAGAGAGAATTTACACACAGTACCATAATAACAAAGTATATGTGAAAAAAACCCCGAAAAAATTACATGAATTAGTTTTTTTTATAAATCTCTATCTATCTATCTATCTATATATATATATATATATATATATATATATATGAAAAGGCAGAGATCTCTATCATATTAGTAAGGCTTGCCTTAATTTCTAACCACTAAAAGTACCTTTTTCTATGAGCTGCAATAGCTTGAAACTATGTCAGAGAGCGTCTGTACTTTTCCTCGATCATCCTGTAAATCTATAAACAACATACGCAGACATAGAAGAAATTTTTTGTGTCTCGGAACGCTCAAAAACTGTCTTTTAAGAATAAACAATTCCAGCTCTTGAAATGTTACGGAGGGACGCCCTCCTTTCGGACAAACTGTCAACATTATTTTGTCGAGAAAAATTGTTAGTCTGAATTCATCAGTTTGTATCGAAGTAGGATTCTGATCAAGTATGTTATTACTTAGATATTAACTAATGAATTTACGTGAAAACACATTTGAATAATTTTTTTTACTACTTCGCACTTTTTAGGCATGCCACGCGTACAGGCAACACCAATAGAGTTAGAGGGCTGGACATTTAAGTATTTAATATCATGTCATTAGGATTCTTTTTTTGTTTTTCAGAAATTTACCTTTCAATAGGTTCTTTGGGGAGTCCATTTAGCAATATAAGTTCATGCTAAAATGAACCCCATTTTAATTTTTTTTTGAAAATTTAGACATATTTAATGATAACTGCATCGTGAGTGAATTATTTATTCACCCACTTTTTTATTTTCAGATTGATCAGCCCTGACACAAAATATATCGACCATGACAGTTTCTGGTGTGTGATTTACCAGAATCTTTTTTATTCTGGGTTTCCAATTTAAAGGTTTTCTTGTTATTTATTCCAAATCTTTGAGTCCAGTGTTGAGATTATATTATCATTTTTCTCATGTTTCAAGGTCAAATATTGCCAGTGTTGTTTTTCCCCAACTTTTCAAATTTTAGAGTGGCTTCTTGAATCAAAAATTGAAAATTCACATTAAATTGGTAACCCTGATTTTGCATATCATATAATCAGGTGAAATATAGTATGTAAGTGTATACATTATGCAAAAAAAATTACTTGACACGGACTTTTTTTCCACGGTTTACATTGAATATGATCTAACAGGTTCAGAGTCATTGATCTCTGAGACGATTAAAATTCGATATTTTCCAGAAATTATTGAGCAGTGAGTGTGGTGTCTGACATGAAGCCAAATAAAGAGTGACAGTGCATAGAAAATAAGGTTAGGAAGAGTGGAGAGCTGGGTGGAGAGCTAGGTTGCGAGCAGTGTGGAGAGCAGATCAGGAGGGGAGAGTTGACATCAAAGAATACATGAAGCTGCTTGGTGCATTGAGACAAAATAGAAAGAAAAAGTAATGATCAGAGAGGGAGGAAAAAAACAAGGAAAAATCTAATGACAAGGAGGAAAAGGAAGGAAGGAAAAAAAGGAAGGAAAGGAGCAAAGCAGGATGGAATGAATGAAAAAAAGAAGGAAACGAAGGAAGGTGAGTGGATTTATGTAGACTGAAATATGAAATGGTAATAGAAAAAAAGAGGTCAGGTGTTATATATCAAAGCGAAGGAAAACAATTCCGAAAGGAAAAGAGAAAGAAGGAGAGGAAACAGAATGAGGCAGATGTAAAAAAAATAACAACAGAAGACAAAAAAAAAAAATCGTATCAAGAACTTTATCTGAAAACCCTCCAACAACCTGGGATTTTCCCGCTAGTTTCAAGTCTTTCAACCAGATACTGAATCTTTAACATAATTCTTCATCACTATTCCAACTTGAAATATGTGAACATAGATAAGAGCTATGCATTTATTCTCAACACACCTTATTTGAAAAACAATCACCTCCACTAACTCTGCGATCAGATTTAATTCAAATATCCGAAAGATTAACAAATAAAAGATTTGTTTACACCAAAATCTTAAAGCGGTGTGATGTAAAAAAGTCCATTGGGTACGTATGCCTAAGTTGGCGAGGCAAATCAGACTTTAAGTAATATATAGAGAAAGATGGAAATCATATCATTATTATGCCAGTTCGTGCAAATGCATATCCCATAAATAATATCAAAACCCAGCCGTTTACCTAAAAACGTTTCTTTGGGTCTATTGAGTATGTATATCAATTCGGTTTGGCTGTGCCTATTGTAAAGCGATCTTTTTATCCCAGACAGACGGTTTTCTTTTATTTATATAGATAAAGATCAATGAATGAAAACAACGTTGCATTAAATCAATCATAAAAGAGAGGGAACTTTTGTTTGCCTCGAAAATCATCATTTGAAATCGAGGCTTAGAGCTAAGGTCAGGTGGGGAAATATGTAAATATGTCGCCAACGGGGCAAGACATTTCTGATCTCAAAATTGTGCAGCCAACGGCAAAATGGAGGACACAGGATTATGTCAAGTTAGAGAATTGTTTACCTTGAAGATCAGTATTTGAAATTGAAGGCTTCTAACTATGCATGAACGAAATCTTAAAATAAAAAGCAAGCGTGGCTTCGCATGGTGCAGAGCTAAGTAAGATTGTAGCGTAAAATTATTGCTACTCCAAACTTCAAAGTGTGTAAGGTCTGCACACCTTATGAATCGGAATTCAAAATCTCGCCTTCAACATAAGCTTGGATATAGGTTTTACTTTATGCTGAGAACCTCTGTGACTTCAAAATCATTCCGGATGGACTGAATAAAAAATGGAAGGGAATAGATTTTCACATGAATTTCAGTGAAACACGTCATATGAAACTATCTTGTTGAAGACAAAGATAAAAATAATCACAATCGGAAGCTCAGTGTTGGAGAGCGTTCCCAGGGAAGTGATTCTTCATGATTTCTTCTAAAGAAGAAATCAAACAAAAATCTCTCTTGGTTAGCAAGCTTTTACTAGTCCTTAAACAAAAAGGGGTCTACAACTAATACATTCCCCAACATGGGACCAACTCAAAAGATTGACACTCAGACTAGAAACCATGCAACGGGGACAGAAGAAAATTATGTTCAACATCATCTTGAGAGATCCCTAGAGAGCACAGTATATAAAAGAACAAGTTAGAGATATAGAATCGATGAGGAATTTCAAACGGCAATTGACTGGACATGTTGCAAGAATGTCAACTCTTGTTTGCCTTTCTCGTGATATAATTAAATTTTTTTAATAGATTCTCTGATATATCTGACTCCTGTTTTTCTTGTAATATATTGTGTTGCCTTGTGTTCTTTCCATATCATTGTGAACATAACTCTCTCATGTATACGTTGCATTGTTCTCAGTTTGAGGGTCAGTATCTTGGATGGGTTCAATGGTACAGCTCCAAAGGCGACGATCGGGAGAATTCATTGGTTATATACCCTCCTTTTTACGACTACAGGAATTTTATTTAGTCCTTGAAGGTGGAACTTGCTATACCGAAAGCTTGCCATCCTAGAGTCATTCTTCGCTTATTTTATTCGTTCAATTTCCCTCAGCATTGACAAGAATCGTAAAAAATCGATGAAAACCCATTATACAATAGTATAAAAAACCAAAAAAAAAATTCTGTTACCCTTCAGCATTTTCAGTCGTCTATTAGGGGCAATGTCCTAAGGTTGCAAATGCATTTACACTGGAGGCATGTCTCGGGGCACACCCTGCGTTTAACTTATATGAGCCTACAAGTATGAAGCACACAGCTGAGATCGAAGTCTCGAACAATAAAGATAAGAGCAGACAAAGATTTTAGGCTGTAATTGAAATGTTATTATTTGTTTACTTATATATCATTTAGTTAGAGTCTGGATTCATGTTCTACCAATCAAAGGGAGTGGGCGTCATTTTCAGAGCTCATTGGGGACAAATGTAAACAAATTTTGATTATTTGTTTATTCATCTATTTTTCACTTGGAGTCTGACTAACAAGAGAAAACTACGTTTCCTCAGAGTTAGGAAAAAGCCCATGTGCACTGAAGACGTCTTGGGCTATAGTGAGAGTGTTCTAAAAATTGAGGTGCCAGACCAAGGCCTCTCCATCTCAGCCAACTCCGTAGGGCGAAGCCATTCACTCCTGATGTCTTAGAATTACAATAACGGATCGTGAAAAAGGCTTGTGTTCAACCACAAACTTCAAAGTTTCATTATGATGATCGTGATGACAAATACTGGCTTCCAGTGTTCATGGCAAATATGCTATTATCTCAGCTAAGAGGCACTCTAGTTATTCTCTGAGTACACTCCACGGTCTCAGTAGTGTGACACCCAGTGAGGATCAAATTCACTATATATGCAACATTGTCTGCGATATGCGTTTCTTAATGATCATGCCACAGTAGACACCTTTTTCATGTGTTACTAACTAAACTCTCTTCAGTCTGGCACAAGGTCATGGTAGAGAAGAGAATTCAATGAACAGGTCTGGTTGGTCACTCAATAGAAACCATTACGTGACCAATGTCTTTTGGCAGCGTCCCGTGATGGGTTGGTTAATCAAAAAATGGTCAAAGGGATGCTCACTGAATATCTCACTCATCTCATAGTTCCTAAAGTAGTTATCATTTAAAGAAATTAAGAAAGCAACCCCAAACACAGACAACCGTACCAATTTAGGATACAATTACTGGAAGCAACAGGGAAATCTCATGGGTCACGTTAAACGCCCCATTTATGTATATACGAGTGAATACCCGTGAAATGAGTCACGGGTATATTTGAATTTCTATGATTCAATTTCTTTGGAAAAAAAAAAATTTGTTCCAGTAAAAGAGTCCATAGATTTAAGTGGTAGATAGGATTCATTATATATATATATATATATATATATATATATATATATATATATATATATATATATATATATATATATATATATATATATATGTTCAGTTAGAATAAGTTGGGTTCAGAACATATATACTGAGAGATCAAATATGGATCACCCTCAATAACAACGGCCAGCAAAATGAGCTTGCTGATTCCTGTTCAACGTGCAATGTTCTTGTTATTCGACGGGAAAGAAGTTATCACGTGTTCAGAAAATGATAATGTGTTTTCCTGTTCTGAATGTATTTAATATATTTTCAAATCACAACGACTGTTCTAAAACGTTTTAAGCCACAGCTGGCATGTACAACCCTCTACCCCATATCAGAAAACAAATAGATACAGATATTTCTCATTGCGTGCGTAGCAGTATTATCCTTACGGAATTCATAATCTCTCTCCTCCACAAAGTTAAACTTTACTATAAACTATAAAAGAAACACCATCGGAGATGAATTAAATCCAGACGCTGTTTCGTTCCATCAAAGCCTTGCCCTGCTCAACTATGTCGGATTATAATTTATAGCAATAATATACCTAAATTACTTTCCGAACCCCCAAATACGTAATTACTTTCCGAGCACCCTAATGTTCGGAATTCTACATGTTTTTTCAGAAAAAACAAATGAGTTTGTTTTCATTGGAGTGTGTAAAGTATCATTATTAGCAAAAAATACTGTTGATAGGAAGAGTCGAGTGTTGAGCACAGAGAACCTTCTTGAGTCGCTGTCCTTGGCACTGAACTCTTCCTAACACACTTCATTGAGTTGATATTGATATTCAGTAAGCTTCATGTACGATCCGACGGAATATTTATGGATCTATTTTTCATGATATAATCGTCTGTATTAGAAACAACTGGAGCAGACATGAATAAATAAAGTTAAAAGAGTGGGAACAAAGAAGTTTAGCACGAAGTTTACGGGTGACGTTACATTAAAGTTGCTACCTCATCGGTTGCAGGTTCGATTCCTGCAGCAGCACCATTATTCTCTAAAAAACAAGTGACTGATTCTCCGCAAAAAAACGGAAGGTCATTTCAAATAACGTTTAAAAGGATATAATGCATTCGGATGATGCGTACTAGCTTCGCTGATCGAGCTACTAGGCTAAAATATTGAACATTTGCTAATTATTATATCTTATGTACGTGTTTTTCTTACTAACGATTCATCTCCTAAGTTGGATTTTAGTGGGTTGTTCAATTTGCAGAATAAATCTATGTTAAAATGAACCATAATGTTTGTCAAGTAACATTTACGCTTTTCTTTTCAAAACTCAGATTTCTTTCAATGACCACTACTGAGCAAAAAACAGGATGAGTACCTGATTCGTTGATCGTCCCTTTTGTCGATTCTGAATTGATCACTAGAATACAGAATGATCTCAAAAGATGTCGGCCATTTGACGTTTTTTCTCGATTTATCGGCCAGACTTGAATGTAGATACGTTTCCTAACCTTGCTTAGCATCACACGAGGACACAATACTTAGGCAGACGTAAGGATCGAACTCATGCTACCATCAGATCGGTCTCGTAGAAAAAGCTGGCTAACCATTTTACAGCTATAGGCACCCTCTGTTCCGACATAACATCTTGTCAATGCTTTCGATTCAGTGCTGAAAATTAATCACCCGCTGTTAGTATCATTTCTTTCGATATGAGAAAGTCTTCAAAGAATCGAAAGTGAGAGAAATTTTGTAGATAACAGACAACAGTAATCATTGGTTGGATTATTTCAACACTATACGTTGAATGGCTATAATATCAGACCATACTACCATAGATTTCTTTACAGACATAATACAGTCCAGACTCACCATAATGACCTCCAAGGAATCAATGTTTGCTTTCAAAGCAAAACGTCTAATGTTTGTTGTCTACAGAAATCTTTATAACAAATAAAAGGTGCACACATGCTACTGAAGATGGGTACTCCTTCTGACACATGTATAGTAACTAAATAATTAATTGATTGATTGAAAGACAAAGTCTCGATATACTATTACTCTTGAGTCTGTCTCATTCCCCATTGGTCACTGATATATCTATATCTATATCTATCTATACATATATATCTATCTATATCTATCTATCTATCTATCTATCTATCTATCTATCTATCTATCTATCTATCTATATATATATATATATATATATATATAAATTAGGATTGCAATTTAATACAAAATAATGTCACATAATACAATATCTGATGTATGGTGGCTTTATTTCATAGAGTACTCGATACACTCAACACGTTTGTGAAGCAAATCTATGCTCCATTATATATATATATATATATATATATATAAAAAGAACGGTATCTTTAGATTGAGAACGATAATGATATTTGAGCGACTGTTTTATTTTCATTCTTCCTTTGATATCTGATCAATTAAGTGTACATAAATACTTTTTGGAGCCTTTGCATGAGTCTTTTGGTGCTTATACAGCTACAGCGAAAGGGATTCTAGCCAGTTTTAGTTATTTTAAAAGCCAGTCATTGAAAACAAATCTGCAGTTCTCTCTTACCAACGTGAAACCAAATGTAACACATACTGAACAAGAGAGGAAAAAGATAGGCAGATATTTCCGTTCAAGAAGGGAAGAATGAATGAGAGAAAGAAAGAATGAATGTGCAAGAGAGAAGAAAAAGGATGAATTAATGAATGAAAGGAATATGTGTGAATGAAAGAGTAAGACAAGAGGTACATCAAGTGGCTGGGGGTTGGGAGAGAGTCGACAGAGGGGTAGTAAAAGTAAATGTTCGGTGTGTGGGGGTTTGGAGGATGTCAAGAAACGTGAGTGAGTGAGTGACTGAGGCGGTAGAGGAAGCGTGGGAGGAGAACAAGTCGAAATTGGATACTGGTAGCAGCATTATCGATCCAAACGTATGGGTATCAATGAAAAGCTGAGAGGAAGATGGATCCTGGCGCTTCACTACCAACCATGCCTCCATCTTCAAGTATCAGCGGTCGCACGATGGCGTGTCTACATTTCTCTCTCTCTCTCTGTCTCTGTCTCTCATCTTTGTGTATATGCCTGCGCTCACATGCTCGTACGCGTCAACTGACATATACGAGTATGCGCACGGGCGTCCACTGGGAGTCAGTTGGGGCGTGGAAGCGTTGCAGGTTTTCGCAGACGTGGCTTCTGTTGGATTCTCACGGACCAGGGGTGGCCAAACTTGCTCCATGTAAGAGTAACATTGGCGATGAAACGATGAAGAACAATTCCCCCACTTGGGTATCGCATTTGTATTTGGGATTTGAATCAAATCACAGCTGCCCCACAAGTCACCTAACCGACCAGCCAAGCGGGCTACAGTTTTTCCAATCTTAGATCATCAGTTTGTGTGTGTGTGTGTGTGTCCAGACGCCCCTATACACATTTTCAAGACTACAACCCATGAAATTGACCATGAATACACCGCTTGGCATTCTCATTGTTTTTTCTTTCTCAAACAGTGCTTTCTTTTGATATCTCTGGTCATTTTGGACCAATAATGCCCAAATCTTGGGCTGGTATCTGTTTCAGATAATTTGAGATGGAAAACCATTTTTTTAGATAGTTTTCAGATAATCAATTACTCACTTATGTAGGAACAGATATCTTTCAATGTCTGCGAAGAAAAATACCTTTCAATCCATTGGGATCCCAATTCATATGAAGTGAAGAACTATATGATTCGAATTTTTTTCTTTGTATACCTTTTCACATTGACTGCAATGTTAAAAGGAGCTCGTCTAAAAAATGTCAAAAGACCGAACAATAAATGTCAAAGAGCTGCATTTGCCTAACAAGACGCTGTTTAGCCACCACTATTGGAGTCAATAAAGGATACTGGTGCTGAACAAATTTTATGTAACCATCACCATCAGTCTTTAATCGTCTGTACTGGAGCAGAGATCATCCTCAGGATTCGCCACATCTCTCTATCGTGGGTGTTGCAGAGCCAGTTCTTTCTGAATTTGTTCAGTTAGTCTCTCCATTTTGTATTCAGCCGGCGTCGGTTGTGCATGTGATCTCTGGTGATCCATGTTATGAGTCACGATGTCCATCGGTTGTCTGCCATTCTTTCAACCTGACCATTCCATTGCAATTCAAGTTCTGTAGCTGATTCTCTCATGTCTTGGACTCCTGTTTTGTCCCTTATATATCGTGCTGTCTTGTGATCTCTCCATCTGCGGTTGAGCATGATTTTCTCATTCATGTGTTGCATGCATCTCAGTTTTCAGGCCTGTCTCTTAGTTAGATTCCATGTTTCAGCTCCATAAGTGACTATCTGGAAGATGCATAGGTTGTATACTCATCTTTTGGGGATTAATGGGATCATTTTGTTTTTTAATGTACCCATATGAAATATATATTATTCTTTGCTGATAGGGTTGCTGCAAATATATATTCTGGATATATATTTATGATTCCAACCCCTGAAAGTATATCCCTTTGGCTCTGCCTGACCCTTGGAAAGTAGAAATAGACTTGTAAGCAAGGCCTTTCGACTAATTTTCATATCAGAATGTCAGTAAAAAGAGAGTTATTTATTGTATCTTGATTAAGAATCGTAGGAAAATTGCTTATCGATGTTAAGATTTCAAAATTGGACACTCCAAAACATAAAACTTTTAAAGTAAATAAAAAGTGGGAGGACTAACACCGAATAAGAACCTTGCTCATTTGAACGCCTGTACTAAGAGTTTGCAACCAGCTTGATATGTGGTTGGAACAGAGAGAAACTCACCAATGCCTATGTCTCTTTTCATCTCTGCCAACGGAGCAGGAAAGGGTATATATATTCAGATGTCTGTTTAACTGTATGTCCATCTGTCTGTTTGTCAATAACACCATCATCATCATCACTAGCATTAGGAGCAGCAGCCTTCCCTCTAAAATCTAGCCACTTTTAGCCACTTTTAACTATTCAAAGTGGTCAATCAAGAAATCCGAGGAAATTACTTTTTCCAAGGATTACCCACGTGATGTCATCCGAATGCATCGGGGAATTCACACTGCTAGTTCAATCTGTTCATCTACCAAGTTTGCAAGATTCTTTATGAATATATTTTCTTCGTAAATTCATCTTCACACCTCGAATTCCCCAAGCCTTTCAGTAGCGCCTCACGTTTGTAAATATTTGACAATAATGAAGAGATATAATTCGGAAGCTAGTCTCACACATTCAGTCCTGTTGATAAGCTCGCTTCATTTATCTATCTATCAATATATCTCTTTTCTCCCCACTCTCTCTCTTTCTCTCTCTCTATATATACGTATGCATGAATGTTTTTTCAGATTTCCTTCGATACAGCTAATTGAAAATGACAGAAAATGATAATCTTTTCAATCTCACAAATCTTTTCTTCTTTTCGAATATATTTACACACACACAATTATATATATATATACATATTGGCTACAAAGTGTTACAGCGTTAAACACTAAACGCATCATCAAACCTTTTCAAAACTTTTATTGCGTCACTTCAGTCACTTATTTCCCAATATCTGATAACATAATTTATGAATTTCTCTTCAATGTTTTTTTCTTTCAAATATTTCACACGTACTTTGATATCATGGTACTGTGTGCACCTCTTATCTTCTTCGGATCATCCGTTGGTTACCGTAAAACGGTTCCGGAGATTTAAAAACAATACAGTTATATAAACTTGGCACACCAACGGTGTTGATCGAACACCGACTTCTTTTGAGCTCACATCATACTACATGCAGTTTGTCATTTTTTATAATGCAATGTGTCACTTGAGTTTCTCCTTTCAGCTTTATCTAAGGGGAAGCAACAATAGAACAGTATCCTTTTTTTTTTTCGAGTAACAACAATTCACGCAAAGTATCTGGGAAAAAACAATAGTCAGAGACATCATAGTTTCCATTAAAAAGCTCAAATGGCAGTGGGCTGGACATGTTGCACGATTGGCGGACAACCAATGGACATCGCGACT
The DNA here is from genome assembly GCA_963457665.1 of Thysanoteuthis rhombus. NCBI lineage: Eukaryota > Metazoa > Mollusca > Cephalopoda > Oegopsida > Thysanoteuthidae > Thysanoteuthis > Thysanoteuthis major. Next base: position 10,509,884 of record OY735224.1, read on the forward strand.
CACGACATGGATCCACGAGATCACATGCGCAACCTAGGCCGGCAGAATACTAGATGGAGGGATGAGATTCAGTCAAATTCAGAATGTACTGGCTCTACGACGCTTATGATTGAGAAGTGTGGCGAATCCTGGGGAACGTCTGTGTCCAACGACGGATGTTGGAAGACTGATGATGATTTTGAATTGCAAAGAAACCATGATGATCAAACCAAGGAGAGATTGAAAAATAGCTTTACAGGATTCCCACGGTTAAGTTTTTGTTTTTTATCAGACCGTTATTATCTGCACGTGTGAATGTGGTAATTAGATGTTTACGTCTTTACTCTGCTTCAAATTGATATTGGTTACGTTCACTGATTGATACTTCAGTAATTATTTGGATTATGGGAAATCCTAGTGTTTGTTCTACCTTCTAAGATTAATGAAGATTTTATGCATCTTTTTGTTTTATCGGATTCTCAACTGATCAATTGCGCCTCTCCAAGATCAATCAAGTGATATCTGACTCGAAATCATTTCGTACCAGGATTCCTACTCCACTATTAAATCTTGCAGTTACTTGTTGCCATGGATCGGTTTCATTTAACGTTTGAAAGACGTGGTTTCCAATAGCCTGACCACGTCTTTACTGGAGGCAGGGTTACAGAAATCATTATGACAACAAGCTGCTGCGCTCCCAACATCATTATTTCTCTAAATGTCTGTCGTTGGACGTAGACCTTCCCCATTATTTGCCAGACCAATTATCTCCAAGGACCCACGTTGTGAGTCGTGATGTCCAGCGGTTATCTGACATTCTTACCGCACGGCCAGCACTTTGCCGTTCGATTTTTCCTATCGATTTTATGACATCTCCGAGGCCTGTTATTTGCTTCGGCTGTTGCATGGTTTTCAGTGAGGGTCAATTGCTTTGTTGAGCTCCATATTTCAGCTCCGTAGGTGACTATTGGAAGGGCGTATTGTTTGTATACCCTTCTTTCAATGACAAATCGGATTTTTCTTGTTTCTGTAGTCTGAGCATTCTCCAACAAATGTCTGCGTGCTTATAACTTTCCTCCTCCTGGTTTCTTCTTCTTTGGAGGGTTTCACGGATATTCATCGTCGTATATGAAGTGGTCAACTTTCTCCAGCTCTTCGTTATCAATTTTGACCGTTGGGTTTCTATTGTGTTTCTTTCACATGACATTCGTTTTACTGAGGTTCATGTGGAGACAAACTCTTTTGCTTCCCTCATTCAACTTCTCCAGCATTATTTCGGGACCATGACGATCCTCAGCAAAATGGACAACGCTGTCAACGACTTCCAGGTTACTTTGGTATTCACTATAGATTTTGATTCCTTTATTGGACATGTCCAGGTTTTGGGAAGGAATAAATAGTGTACACAGGTAAACGTAGGAGAACACAAATAGCACATGCATAGATCCAGGTGGAGAAAAAAACAAAAGGAGAAAAGTTTATATTTGAGCAACCTTCTTAAATTTTAAGTATTTCCAAAAAGTAGAACTTCATCCGCTTTCACGATGAAGACATCTTCCTCAAACCGAAAATAGACAATTTTAAGAAGGACTGACATATCTTCCATTATGCTGTAACTCCTAATAACATGAATAGATATTCATGCACCATATATACATATATATATATGTACGAAAATGGACACACACAGACACACACTCACACACAAACATACAAACACACATATATATACATATACGTATATATATATATACACTTTTTTCTCAAATTTCAAGTACTGTTACCATGGATAGAGCAAATTTTTATAATAGTAGCAATATATATATATATACATATATATATATATATATATATGTATATATATATATATAAAGATATATACATATATATTTACAATCTTCGCTGAAACATTAGTTTCGCCCAGTCATCGCAATGGAGTGATTCATTGATCACAATGACTGTGTCAAACTAATCAGTCACAACTAAAAATGTGAATAACCAACTTTCCATTTACCCACTGCTTCAAAATATTGAGCACAATTTACATAAAGAAAGCATCAACGAAAATAGTAATAATATCTATCTATCTATCTATCTATCTATCTATATATATATATATATATATATATGTATATATATATATATATATATATATATATGTATGTGTGTGTGTGTATGTGTGTGGGCGCGTGTAGTTATTTGTATATTATGCATATATTTAAGTATGTGTAATCATAATTGCAAATCTATGAATGTAAGTAACTATCTCTCTCTCTCCATATATATATATATATATATATATATATACAAATACAAATAATTATATTCGTATATATACACAAGTAAGTTTATGTATATATGCATACACAGGAAGATATATATATATATATATATATATATATATATATATATATATATATATATATATATATATATATATATGAACGCACACACATATATCCCGATATACATGCATATATATATATATATATATATATATATATATATATATATATATATATATGTGCTTATATAAAAGGATATATATTTCTATACAATGGTAAAAAACATTATTTTCATATCGGTGAAAATCTTATATTCACACACACGCACACACGTACATATGTATATATCAATGTGTATTATGCATTCACTATCGTATGTATATAGGATATTGTAGACATAAATTAGGATGGCACAATCAATTATATATATATATAAATACATATATATATACATATATATATATATATGTATAGATACCCGGATATTGAAAATTAGATAAATACAAATACTGCTATTCATGTTGATGTATATGAACAGATATTTTTACATTCGAGTAAAAAAGTTAGTACTGATTTATAAATACATATACATAAGTCTGCTTATATATTCCTACACACATATATACGTATCATTATTGATGTAAGTATGGTCATGTATATGTCTAAATTAATATGCTGATGAAAGTGTGTATCCATACCGGATTGTCAGTGTTTATATAAGTAGATGCGTATAGAACAGTGTACATTTGTATATACATACATGTAGGTATGTAAACCTAAGATTGAAGAACGTATACCCATTATTTTAAAGACAAGTGTACGGATTTTTAATGTATGTTCCTATACGTCTCGATCGTTCAAATGCAGTGTTGTATACGTACGGAAAATATTACATTTAGGCATGTAGTGACGTGTACTTGATTATCGTTGAGTGTAATTATGAATGTGACTATGTCAATGTGTGTTGCGTCGTCTTACTAAATCCTTTCTTAAAGCAAAGCTAAGCTAAGATAAAAGCCGACCGAGACAGCGGAAAATATAAAACAAAGTGAAATAAAAAATAAAAAGCTAAAAAAACAGAAAAGGATACGAATTCATGATGGATTCCATTTCAACTGAATATTACGTATACTTCGAGGGCAAAGCGACTCAAAGTGGGTGGCATTATAAATTCTCGAACATAAAACTTTACCAGACATGCATTGCATTTCAGGAATGAAACAAAACTAAAGTAAAACATATCGGAATAGAATAAAAAAAATATTCAGTTCTGAAAGGAATGGAAATGACTTTTGTTCCGTTTGCCAAAAAGCACTCCGAGTGATCTGTTCATTCATCGATAAATTTTCATCAATTCCCTCATAATCAGGTGAATTGACAATTACAGGATCAATAGGCTTGAATCTTTTCCAAATACGGGAACATATATATATATATATATATATATATATATATATATATATATTGGATGGCACTGATGGTACAGGATGGGATATGGATAGTCTATAGCCGCACTAGAGAGTTGTGATACAATGATACAGCTGTCTGTGGATAATACAATTATAAAATGATAATTAATTATTGCTATAATCAACGTTCCCTTCTCTAAGGTTGAGCATTCTTTAAGTAGTGCAACTTGTTCATTATAAGCTTCTATAGCAATGCTCTTACAACTCTGAATGGGGGATATTACGTAAGTAAATATATCGCTTAAAATCGGTCTTCCTGACTGTCTTGTTCTGCATGGGGTAGGGGTAAAACACCAGCGCCTGGAGTAAAAATTTTGATCCTACCTCATAGTAGTGGATGGGATATTAAATAGTCTATAGCCACACTGAAGAGTTGTAATACAACAAAACAGCTGTCTGTGGATAATACAATTATGAAATAATGATTGATTATAGTTATTTTCAACGTTCCCTGCTTTAAGGTTGAGCATTCTTCAAGTAAGGAAACTCGTCCATTATATATATATATATATATATATATATATATATATATATATATATATATATATATATATATATATAGCAATGGACCATTCTGGCGGAAGGGGGATTGTGTGTAAGTGAATATACTGCTTAAATTCGGTCCTATTTTGCCGTCCAGTTCTGCGTGGGGCGGGGGTAAAATGCCAGTCCAAAGCAAAGCTTCGATCCCACCTCGTGGTACTGGATAGTGGATGGTCTAAAGCCACTCTGAAGAGTCGTAATACTATGAAACAGCTGTCTGTAGATGATTTATATATATATATATATATATATATATATATATATATATATATATATGTGTGTGTGTGTGTGTGTCTGTGTGTGTGTGTGTGTATTTGACTAAGTATGAGTTTGAGAACGATTGAGATAAACTTTCAGACAAAGAATAATGCATCAATAAGCGGATGAGAAACAATAAAACAGAGAACTGGACATATTGTACAATATGACAATTAAAAAAAAGATTGAGATTCCATGATTTAGAAAGACCTCAATAACGACAAACAATATCCTCCGTTACCATGACAATTGCAACAATCTCTGATACGTGATCCATAATGAAAAATACCATTTGAAAGATTTTCCAAATTGTCATTAAATATATATATATATATATATATATATATATATATATATATATATATATATATATATATGCAAATCAGGAATACAATATGATCTGATTAAACATGATACAAATTTCATAAAGTGCTCAATACATTGAGCATTGAATGTTTTTGATCCAACATGATTCAGCTGCTGATCTGGAACAAAATAAAAAATAATGGCAAGAAATTGACACTGCACAATAAAGTAAAACACTCAGCTAATGATACAATCACGCTTTGATTTGGCAGAATGGGTCTGAACAAAGTCATTCTTTTCTTGCTTGGAACGAGAAATTATATATATATATATATATATATATATATATATATATATATATATATATATATATATACACATATAACTCTGTGTGTGTTTGTGACTATGTGTATGTGAGTGTGTTTAGGTTCCGACAAAAATATTATATATTTACCTTCGAATTGTGGCCTGAGTCGTATGTCATATCCTTTCAAGAGTCTTTCGATGGTATCTGTGGTATTTTGAAAGCGGGACTGATCGCCATAGCTCCTGAATAATAATAATAATAATAATAATAATAATAATAATAATAATAATAATAATAATAATAATAATAATAATAATAATAATAATAATAATAATAATAATAATAATATCTGAAACCGTGGAAATTCCACGGGTATTGACAACAAACATTATCAATTTTCATGCCTTCCTCTTCTGTCATTCTTAGTCATAACTTCTTTTCATTCACTCATTCATTTCATAGAATTTTTGTTGCCCATCCATGTTTTTAATTCAATCCGAACGTTAGATATTATCGTATTCGAACATATTCGTACCCCTCGGTAGACGAACATTCTCTCCAATTAAACTACCAAATTTTCTCTTTTCTCTTCTGTCTTCCTAAAGTCTTATTGAAATACATAACCTCCTGTCCTCTTCCCATAGTCTTCGTACCTTTTTAATAAACTACCAACATTTTCTTTTCTCCCCTCTCCCTTGTCTACCCCATTATTAAACAATCAAATTTACTTTCCTGTTATTGCTGGAAGCTTAACATTCGAAGGCAGCCAGGGACAAGCAGAATAATATACATAATTGTGTGAAGAATGAATCTTGATTTGCTTTTTTTTCCTCAAATCTTTATTTCCTTGAATCTTATATGAATTCAATTTCTGAATACGCGATTCTAGAAAACGTAATTTAAGGAAGTTGGTGTCAGCTCTTGTACAGCCTCTATAATATTATCGAATCGAGTTGAACGTAGAATGTTTTCACTGCCGTTATGGTGTTGTCTCCTTCTTCTGTTCGGCTCAGGGCCAGGTTGTATAGATGGTTGTACTTTGAGCGACGCAAGTAGTGCTTGATTTGGTAAGCCAAGTCAAAACCGTTGGAAGACAGGTGTTATGGTTTGAATAAATAGTTGTTTGCTAGAATACAAACACGTTCATGGGGAACTAGTTGTATCAAGTCCAAGCCAAGAACATTCCATTACGACCCTTCAACATGTCTAACAATTGGCGACTAATATACATCTGTTTCTTTGCTATAAACCAAAAATAAATAAATTTCTCTCGTTTTAGATGATTCGAAGCTGACTGGACAATGCGTGTATGTATTTATCCTGGCCGAATTAACTGCAATTCAAACATCTATGGGACGATTGTTAGATCGGCTCCATAGAGTGAAATAACGATGTTAGAATTGGCAACGTAAACGGCTAATCTTGTCCGCTTTATTATTAGAAATAACTCTGCATTCAATCGGTTGTTATATAGTTGAATGCATTCACTTTAAGTCTGATTGTTTCTTTTACAAGTGAGTAAGATCTTTTTTTTTCTTACTCTACAATATCTCATTAGTCACCCGATAGAAACCGACATGTCACCGGCATCTTTTGGCAGCGTGTCGTGTTTGAGGTGATCAATGAAAAAATAAGAAAGTAAGTGATCAATAAATAGGTCATTTCTTTTGCCTTTTGTTTGGCGGTGATCACTGAAAAAGTTTGAATTTTCAAAAACAAACAAACAAACAAACAAGTGTAAGCACAGTCGGACACAAACCAAGGGAAAAATTAAGTATAAACTCAAATTGTAAATCCCCCCCCCCAAAAAAAAACATCCATGGGAGCAGGGAATTTGAATTAATTGAGATTTACTCTAGACATAGTAAGGAAGAAATATTTGGATTTTAAGTCCTCAAGCTCCATTGGTGCACACATACATACGTAGCCAGTCAGAGGGACGAATTAAAAATCAAACCTAAGAAATCTTCGCTTCGATTTACGGTTTCTTATACCCCAAAATTATTGGTATCTTTAACTCTCCTCCACTCAGTCACTAAATATCTACGTAGATATCTACAAAGCTTAACTTCACCTGGCACAAGGCCACACGAAAGGTTATGGCACAGGATTGAGAATCAGCATTCAAGATCTTGGCTTCATCCCAAGATCGAACGTTGGCCTCTCTAGGAAATGCAGAACTTTCTCATCTAAGTGGCAAATACCCATTTATTCACGGATCTTATTGTAATATATTCTACCTAATGGAAATATTCGCATAGTATACAATTTTGTAGATATTGACAATCAAATCATTCAGCATCATTAGCATCTACGAATGTTTCTTTGGTTTGTAAGTGGGTCAGGCTACATCAATGGAGCTACAGGGTTAAAAGCATAAAAATTCACTCCTTCAAAATTCTGCATCGGAATAGGAATTGGGTAGGTTCATTTTAGAATATTCACACTAAATTGGTTTTCTAGATTCGTGTCCAGCAAAGTTCGTGCTTTATCTTGAAAACTCTTACTTTTTAGTGATCACTGCCAAACAAAAGGCGTGAGATGTAATTAATTCATTGATCAACCCTTTTTCCAATATCTACCTTGATCGCCTACACCTCCAACTCGACAAGTAGCCAACTATCATACTGTCTAAGTTAGGGGAATAATCAAACATTCTGATTCGAGCCATATTTCTAAATGAAAACAGCAATAAAGTCGGCCAACACATGAACTTCATGAAGACGAAGATTATGTGCAACAACCACATCGGAGATAAAGAACACTGAGATGAAAATCGAGGACACAGAATTGGACGGGTGTCGATCTCTACATCTACCTAGGACAACAAATCTCCATGAAACCCTCAAAAGAAGAAGAAATCAAGCAAAGATTCACACTAAGATTGCAAGCCTTTGACAGAGCAAAATCAACCATCAAAAATAAGAAGATCCCATTAATCTTAAAAAGAAGGGTGTATAACTAATGCATCCTCACAATAGTCACTTATGGAGCAGAAA
>OY735224.1:10523029-10787780 GCA_963457665.1 Thysanoteuthis rhombus
CAGTGATTCTAGCAGTAATTATGAATAATTTTCAGATATCATCAAAGTGACATAAATTATGTGCTATTACGTTCGATTCCACAGAGAGCATTGATACTCTGAAATGTAATGAATCATTCATTGAAGCTATGGAAAGCCCAAGAGCTCTCCGTACTGGAAATAGATTGAGCAAAACTAGGTTACGTTTTAGCTGACGTTGTTGATGTTTCATTTTGCACTGATATTCAAACAAAAAGCAATTTTCCCTGCGTTCTGTTTTATTGTCAATTATCTTGACAAATCATCTCGTCACTAGCATGCCACCACAGATGACATAGGATTGATGAGCAACTGGTTGATTAGCTCCCTCATAACTAGTTTTACTGACGAAGTAGTCGTAACTTTTAGAAAAAAAACAATCAACCTTGGGAACAGTCAATATTTGTCGGAGTCACAAAGCATTAATAGAAACTATCAACCCTAAAGTATCAACATAGGATTTTTTCTATTCTGGGTGGCCGGCTGTATGTAAGTGCCACACCTATTAACCAAGAGCGATTACAATCATTGTGCCTGAAAGAAACAGAAAAATCCCCTTCCAGCTCCAAAAAGGAGTAAAGCAAGGTGATACCAGCTCACCCCAATGCTTTACAGTCAGCCTAAAGATGATCTTCCGTGGCCTGGACGGGGAGAATAGAGAAATCAAAATAGTCACATATGGAGCTGAAACATGGAACCTAGCCAAGTGACAAACCCACGAACTGAGAAGCATGCAACGTGCGCATGAGAGAATCATGCTCAACCTTACAGGGAGAGATCATAAGACAGCACAGTATATCAGGATGAAAACGGGAGTCCAAATCATCATAGAATCTAGAAAACTAAAATGGGCTGGCTATGTTGCAAGAATGGCAGATTGACATCATGGCTCAAAACATGGATCCCCAGACATTACCTGCAGAACCCAGGCCGACAGAATACAATGAGGAGAGATGAACTAGACAAATTCAGCAAATACTGGCCCTGCGACGCCTATGATAGAGAATTGTGGCGGATCCTTGGGAAGGTCTATGTCCAATGACAGACGATAAAAGACTGATGATGATATGTTGTAGTATAAAGATTATTTTATAATGACAGCGTATGCTAAATTTTAATTGATCACTCTCAACATAACATACTGCCAAAAGACGTCAGTTACACGATAGATTCTATTGAGTATTTTTCCGTGCAATTTCTTGGCGTTCAAGACTATTAAGACAATTGATCAGAGTAAAATACACTATTTAAAGATCAATACCTCGAAATAATCATTTTTTTCATTAATTCTCTTCTCCCCGTGCCATGTCTATTTTTAAAAGGAGGTGGTCATGGCTCACCACATATTCCTTTCTTCGTTGCCTTCGGCGTTTTTTGTCCCTTCCATGACCCTTCTGACTTCCTTTTTCTTTCTTGTTGTGTAGAGAATCTGGATGACGGCCAAGCAACACCTGCCGTACGCCGTCCTTCTTACCGAACTGAGGGTCAGTTCCAATGCTGCAGACCCCCTTCACGCCTGTTTATGGCCACGATTGTTCCTGAGGAGGGTAGTAAGGTAGTTTCTCTCCGCCTTCTTTAGTTACCTGGCCATTGATTCTTGGAATTCATCCATCCGTCGTTGGGTTTCCTTTTTTTTTTTGCTTGGTTACCAACTAACCTCCTCCCTGGGGTGAAATGGGGAAGCCGGTTCAGTCGCCAAGAGATGTTTAATAAAATTGCTTGAACAATAGAATTGCCAACTGTAATTTATGTACACTTTGTACTAATATTCTTTGGAAAAGCATAAATCTATCTCTTCTTCCCCAGCTCCAGATAAAGTAGTATCAGAGATTGGTCAATCTGGTCTTTGGAAGGCAACTCGTCTAGGAGAAAGACGATTCTTAATCCAAGTCGGGGAATAGGGCCCCTCAAGGTGGTGTATGCCAAATTTGATAACCATATGGCAGCTCTTGCAGTGAAGATGATGCCAGACGTATCAACCTCAGCTTTCTTCGGGATTACATCAGCAAAGCCGAAATGTGGATTCTGACGACTGGATACCCAAGAATCGCCATACGCTTCATCCAGGCATGTGCCTTTGTGTGTGTGGGGGGTCAATCCTTTGCAGGGACAATTCATTCCTGATTTCCGTATAAAAGAAAGTATCTATGGATAGGTGCCATATTCCACGTTTGGTTTAGGGTCGTAGAGTTAAAAAAAAGTGCATATTTAGGCAGTTAGAAACCGTCTACAAAAACTGTCAACAGAGGTATCAACTGATTTCTTCAGTTTTCAAATTGGTCTATCTGACTGGTTATGTGTGTATGACTGTATCACGCGTACATGCTGTGCCAATGGAGCCAAAGGGCTTAAAATATGATTTTTCACACCTCATTTTGTATAGGAAAATATCCATCCCTGTTTTTCGAAAATCCCCTCCTTATAGACGATTTTAGTGGAGTTTCAAAATATTATGTAAGTTCAAGCTAAATTGGTCCTTGGTTTTTATCCAGCAGCATTCATACTTTTTTTTTCCTAAGATTAAACTTTTTCAGATATCACTGCCCAGCAAAATGCAAAAGGAGTGACTTCTTCTTTGATGACCCTCTCCAATTTTTAATTGACTACCCCCAACACGAAATGCCGCCAAAGTGTGTTGGTCATTTGAATCTTTCAATTGAGTGTTTACTCTTCGATATTCTATTTATATATCTTTTCTAAACGTATTCATGTCCATAAATGTGATCTCTTGCACATAAATATGGAGGATAAATGAAAATTAGACGTAAAACAATATTTGTGATCGTCTTTTCCATATGCATAATTATTTTACTAAATTTAACTCACTTTAATACAAGTACGAATCCAACGTAATAAGATGTTGGAGCTGAACAAACGCAGAAAGCAAGAAACCTAGTCCTTACATGAGCGTTGGTAGAACAAAGGTCATGTTCTACAAACACGTTCGAAATAAACACAGAAGAAAAAGCAAAGCTGAAGAACGTAGACAACTTCATCTAGCTTAGACAATTAATGTCCATGGAATCTTAAAAAAAGAAATCAAGTGTAAGCCTAACTTACAAGAACTGAAAATTCCATAAATCCTAAAAATAAAAGTATACAACTTATGCATCATCCTGATAGTCACTTATGGGGCTTTACCAAAAGACTGACCCACAACGTGCACATGAAAGAATCGTACTCAAAAGCACAAGGAAGGACCATAAGACATCACAAAATATCAAGAGAAAAAAAAAAGAGTCTGAGACATCATAGAATCTATTAAGAAACTCAGATGGAAATTGGCTGGGTATGTTTCAAAAATGACAGACAACCGCGAGACATCACGACTGACAACATGTATCAAACCGAGGCCGTCAGAATATGAGATGGCGAGACGAACCGGACAGGTTCAGAAAGTATTGGCTCTGTTACACCCACGAGAGGTCTGGCAAAACCTGTTGAAAGTTTATATCAAACGACAGATGATAAACAACAAATGGTATATCTTTACCAGTGTAAAACATAAAAGTCATCGAAAATATATAAATTGCATTAATTACATTATATTTTGAATCAATTTACCGAAATGATATGGATTTTTTGGAAAAATGTTTTTGTGTATTCTTTATATTTATGATATCAAAGCTGTAAAGCTTTCTAGAATATAAAATTATATATATATATATATATATATATATATATATATATATATATATATATATATGTTTCCTATTTTGATACAGACTGAAACATATCTGATTTTCTGATTTGGTTTGTCTCAGTCTACTACTGACCATCACAAATAATTTGAGATTAGATTTTTAAGTGCTCTGTCTGAAAAGAGTCGACATAATTCATCATTAATTGACAAGTGATAAAGTCAAGTTAAAAGAAAAAGTGAGATTCGGATCTTTTTTCTGAGTGTGTGTTCTGTGATTTCTGTTTGCTTCGGTAAAAACGGTAACACAGAGGTTAGTTCCGATGAAAGGGATAGCGATGGGCGGATCTTTTTCCCGCCTGCTTTTTGGCTTGTTGGAAAATGGCCGACAATGATTAATAGTGTTTTTTTTCAGTTTTCCCTTTTTTTTTTCTTTTTTCCCTTTTTAAATTTTTCACTGTCCCAACACGCCATTTGCAATTCCCAGCATTCATCAAATTTGTTTTTTTTTGTTTTATTTCCAACGTTTTCTTGTCTCCTTTCTCTTTATTTTTGTGCTATCATATCATAGTGGCCCCACAAATTGTCTGCCCGACAAGCTAGCCAGTTAAGTTAGCTACATATTCTTCTCTCTCTGAGTGATTATGGGGCTTTCTCTCTATGTGTGTGGGTGTCTGAGCGCTCCTGGTCACATTTTGAGGATACAACTGTGAACATTCGGATGGGTACACCACTCAGAACTTTGAAACATTTTTTCTTTTTTTTTTCAAAAACGTAATCAAGAGATCGGTGACCGTTACGTAACCATCAATTCTCAGATCTGTGCTGGTAACATTTAGATTATTTTCGATGGAAGCTCTATTTTTTGAAAATGATCGTTAATAAAAGATCCAAATTTTTTTCAGGATAATTTTAGATAATCTTATGGATAAGTGTTTCCGTCACACGCACTGGCTATGGTGATTGATTGATGCCAAATACGAATATCTTATTTATTTCCCTCAGTTTTCATAACTGGCTTAGTTATTTTAGTTCTTTATTTCTTTCTTTCCTTTCTTTCTTTCCTTACGTATTTCTCTTAACCTTTGCTATTTTTTTCTTTTTCTTTTTAGGTCTTTGTCTTTGTTTCTTTTCTTCCTTTATAACATTAATTCTTCCTTTCTTGTAACTCTTTCGGCTTATCTCTCTTCCTTCTTTAAATTCATTCGGTCTTTCATTTGTTCTTTCTCTCTTCCGTAGCTTTCTTCTCTCTGTAACCCCTATTTAATCTTTGTTTCTATTTACAGTTCATCCTTTCTGCCTTTCATTTTTCTTTCTCATCATATTCACCGTTAATCAACAACATGTTTCTTTTTAGTTTGATCCCCCTTTTTCCCTAAACTCCTCCTTCAATCCAACCTTCCGTCTGAAAAAGTGTTATAAATATATTTTTGTAATATATATATATATATATATATATCTAAAAGCTAAACTGACCCTATACTCCCCCCCCCACTACCTCGACCTAACTTTGACTTGCCATAAAAAACAAACGAATGTAGGGTTGGATATATCAAGGCTGTATCTATTGTCAGTAGTAAATTCTTGCTGGGAGACGGGCACGAATTATTTAGCAAGGTACGATGGAAAAATTGAAACTTTTTCAACTGCTAAAATGAAGTCCCCAGACTAACTAAAATTGCCGCAAGTTTAGATGAGTACATAATTTTCTTGATTTATTGTTCATTTCCTCATTGTTCTGTGATAATCTTTAATGCCTGCCTATTCATCCAACTCTGTATTACATGCTTGTAAATTTCCTATGCGTCGAATCGTTGGTCAAATAGCAGAAAAAAAAAAAAAAAAAGAAAAAGTCTTCCCTAAATGCCGAAATCTAAATATCTAAAAGCTAAACTGAAAAAAAAAAAAAAAAGAAAAATCTCTAAATGTGCACCAATTCCGTATATTCCAAAGAACCCTAAATCCCCTCCCCCGAAATTAACCATAAATCTACAAGGAAAAAAAAAAGAAAGAACCCTCCCCCAAATGCCGAAATCTAAATATCTAAAAGCTAAACTGACCCTATACTCCCCCCCCCCACTACCTCGACCTAACTTTGACTTGCCATAAAAAACAAATGAATGTAGGGTTGGATATATCAAGGCTGTATCTATTGTCAGTAGTAAATTCTTGCTGGGAGACGGGCACGAATTATTTAGCAAGGTACGATGGAAAAATTGAAACTTTTTCAACTGCTAAAATGAAGTCCCCAGACTAACTAAAATTGCCGCAAGTTTAGATGAGTACATAATTTTCTTGATTTATTGTTCATTTCCTCATTGTTCTGTGATAATCTTTAATGCCTGCCTATTCATCCAACTCTGTATTACATGCTTGTAAATGTCCTATGCGTCGAATCGTTGGTCAAATAGCAGAAAAAAAAAAAAAAAAAGAAAAAGTCTTCCCTAAATGCCGAAATCTAAATATCTAAAAGCTAAACTGAAAAAAAAAAAAAAAAAGAAAAATCTCTAAATGTGCACCAATTCCGTATATTCCAAAGAACCCTAAATCCCCTCCCCCGAAATTAACCATAAATCTACAAGGAAAAAAAAAAGAAAGAACCCTCCCCCAAATGCCGAAATCTAAATATCTAAAAGCTAAACTGACCCTATACTCCCCCCCCCCACTACCTCGACCTAACTTTGACTTGCCATAAAAAACAAATGAATGTAGGGTTGGATATATCAAGGCTGTATCTATTGTCAGTAGTAAATTCTTGCTGGGAGACGGGCACGAATTATTTAGCAAGGTACGATGGAAAAATTGAAACTTTTTCAACTGCTAAAATGAAGTCCCCAGACTAACTAAAATTGCCGCAAGTTTAGATGAGTACATAATTTTCTTGATTTATTGTTCATTTCCTCATTGTTCTGTGATAATCTTTAATGCCTGCCTATTCATCCAACTCTGTATTACATGCTTGTAAATTTCCTATGCGTCGAATCGTTGGTCAAATAGCAGAAAAAAAAAAAAAAAAAAAAAAAGAAAAAGTCTTCCCTAAATGCCGAAATCTAAATATCTAAAAGCTAAACTGAAAAAAAAAAAAAAAAAAGAAAAATCTCTAAATGTGCACCAATTCCGTATATTCCAAAGAACCCTAAATCCCCTCCCCCGAAATTAACCATAAATCTACAAGGAAAAAAAAAAGAAAGAACCCTCCCCCAAATGCCGAAATCTAAATATCTAAAAGCTAAACTGACCCTATACTCCCCCCCCCCCACTACCTCGACCTAACTTTGACTTGCCATAAAAAACAAATGAATGTAGGGTTGGATATATCAAGGCTGTATCTATTGTCAGTAGTAAATTCTTGCTGGGAGACGGGCACGAATTATTTAGCAAGGTACGATGGAAAAATTGAAACTTTTTCAACTGCTAAAATGAAGTCCCCAGACTAAAGATGCTGTTGCAACCTTTTTTATTAATTTAACCTCCGTGGACTTTATCTAAGTTAAAAACTTATTATATAAGGGAGAGGTATCCTCCAAGTTGTCCCCACCGGAATTTGCATCCAACTCACTTCGAAAATTGATCCGATCTTTTTTTTTTTTTTTTTTTTTTTTTTTTTATCGAACCGTGGTGCTCCGAACATCCACTTTCGTTTCACAAGAACAGTTTGGATGTGTATCAAGAGCCGGTGGAGCTCTTTTGCCACTGACCCGCAGTGGACAATCCACCAGACCCCCTGCCAACACGTCCTGGGCCAGCGTGGCAGGGCATGGCCCATTACTCCCCATGATTTGCACACCAAATATTATATCGGCCGTTCCTGCTGGGACCTCGGTACCAAAAGGCCCAGCCATATCACTTGCTTTGGGTGGGGGTGATATGCTCCAAGGGCGACTACCCAAAAACTACACCAAGAGTACGTCAGTTCCTGCTGGGTCGTCGGCCCCAAAAGACTCAGCCACATCACTTACTTTGAGTAGGGGTGATGTGCTCCGAAAGCGACTACCCAAATCCTTCACCAAGGGACCATCTGTCCCTACTGAGTCACCGCAGAAACAACGACCATTTCAACAGAACTCTAAGACTATCAACAAGAAGACAAATTTATACATAGGCACATACAACGTCAGAACACTGTCAACTGACATGCACCTAACTGATCTAGAAAGTGAAATCAGAAATGTCAAATGGGACATCATAGGCATTAGTGAGGTAAGAAGACCCGGAGAAGAACTAATCGAACTGAGAAGCAAGCATCTTCTTTACAGCTACGGTAAAGAGAAAGTAAAACAAAGTGGAGTTGGCTTTCTCATCAATAAGAACCTGAAAGACAATGTAACTGGCTTCAAAGCCGTCTCTGACCGGGTAGCTAGCGTCACCATACAACTTTCAAAGCGATACAAACTCAATATAATCCAAGTCTACGCTCCCACTTCACAATCAACCCAACAAGAAATAGACAACTTCTATGATGACTTGAACTCCCTACTCCAAGGCACCAGAAAACACTTCAATGTTATCATGGGAGACTTCAACGCACAAGTAGGACAAGGAAATGAACATTGCGTCGGCAAATTTGGATACAAAATACGCAACGAGAGAGGAGAAGATCTTGTAAACTTTGCGACGGCTAATGGATTCAAAATCATGAACACCTTCTTCAAGAAGGGACCCAGTAGGAAATGGACTTGGAGGAGCCCCAATCACGAAACAAGAAACGAAATAGATTACATCCTAACGGACAAAAACGATATCGTCAAGGACATCCAAGTCCTAAATCAAGTCAATGTAGGCAGCGACCACAGAATGGTACGATGTAAAGTACAAATAAACACCAATAAAGAACGCAGGAAAATGTTCCATACAAAACCGCAGCCTCTAAACATACCAAAAGAGCACGTTCAATCTTTCAAGCTCGAATTGAAGAACAGATTCAGAATTCTTACTGAACAAGACAGCACCAACATCAACGAACTAAGCAGCAAAATGACAACGTCAATAATTGAAGTAGCCTCTACATTCAAGCCAATGGGCAAACAACCCATTAGCAAAATCTCGGATGAGACTAAAAATCTCATGGAAAAACGCAGAAACCTCAAGCCACCGACAACAACGAGGGAGAAAATTGAAGAGGCTGAACTAAACAAATTAATCAAGAAGAAACGAAGAGAAGACAGAAGGAGATACACAACGGCAGTCATTGAATCAACTCTTGAAAAAGGTCGGGGCTTCAAAGCTATAAACAAACTCCTCAACTCGGGACGAAGGCAAATAACTAGCATACTCGAGGAAAATGGAAACCTAACAACAGACAGAGACAGGATTGTCGAACGCGCCAAAGAATTCTACCAAAAACTTTATTCGTCCAAACAAGGACTGCAAAACAATGAGCAAGATACGCAAGACACGGGCAAACAACTAGAGGACTTCCCAAAAGTAACCCCGTGGGAGGTGAAGGAAGCCATTAAACAGACAAAGAAAGGAACTGCCCCTGGACCAGACAACATCACCATCGACCTACTCCGAAAAGCAGGTAAAACCATCAATAGGAAACTGGCCGTCCTCTTCAACCTGTGTCTAAAACACAGTAAAGTCCCAGACGATTGGAATACTGCTATCATAATGCTATTATATAAAAAAGGAAACCCGAAAGACCTCAACAACTATAGGCCTATAAGCCTACTCAACTGTGTATATAAACTTTTCACAAAGATCATCACCAACCGAATCACAAAAACACTCGATGAAAACCAGCCACGTGAACAGGCTGGCTTTAGAAGAAGCTACTCGACCATGGACCACCTGCACTCGATAAATCAACTGAAAGAAAAAGCAGCAGAATATAGACTACCACTTGCCGTAGCATTTATCGACTTCAAAAAGGCGTTCGACTCAGTAGAAATCCCTAAGGTCATGGAGGCCATCAGTCGGCAAGGTGTAGATCCAGTATATGTTGAAGTGTTGAAACATATATACAATCACGGCAGCTCATTTATCAGGCTACATAAAGACTCGGACCCCTTCCAGCTCCAGAAAGGAGTAAGACAAGGTGATACCAGCTCACCTAAACTCTTCACAGCCTGCCTCGAGATGATCTTCAGAAGGCTAGACTGGGAGAGTAAAGGAATTAAAATAGACGGCGAGTATCTGAGCAACCTCAGATTCGCAGACGACATAGCCCTTTTTGCAGAGAACCTACACGACCTCCAACTAATGATAGATGAACTAAATGAGGAGAGCAAAAAAGTCGGCCTGCACATGAACTTCAGCAAGACGAAGATCATGTGCAACAACCACATTGGAGATAAGAACACTAAGATCGAAATCGAGGACACAGAACTCGAGAAAGTAGACCACTACATCTACCTAGGGCAACGAATCTCCATGAGACCCTCAAAAGAAGAAGAAATCAAGCGAAAAATCACACTAGGATGGCAAGCCTTTGGCAGAGCTAGCTCAACCTTCAAAAATAATAAGATCCCATTAATCCTAAAGAGAAGGGTGTATAACCAATGCATCCTCCCAATAGTCACTTATGGAGCTGAAACATGGAACTTAACCAAGAAACAGACCCGTAAGCTGAGAACCATGCAACGTGCACATGAAAGAATAATGCTGGGCCTCACATGGAGAGACAACAAAACAGCACAACACATCCGGGAAAAGACAAGAGTTAGAGACATCATAGAAGCCATAAAAAATCTCAAATGGCGGTGGGCTGGCCATGTTGCAAGAATGGCTGACAATCGATGGACATCACGACTCACAACATGGATTCCCCGAGACCATATGCGCAACCGAGGCCGGCAAAATATTAGATGGAGAGATGAACTAGACAGGTTCAGGAAGTACTGGCTCCGTGACGCCCATGATAGAGAAGTGTGGCAAATCCTGGGGAAGGTCTATGTCCAACGACGGACGCTAAAAGACTGATGATGATGATGATGATGATATATATATATATATATATATATATATATATATATGTATGTATATATATATAATGAAAATCAGAGATGCAATATAATTCATTATTGTGCAATATCCGATGTATGATGGGTTTATCTCATAGAGTACTCAATACACTCAACTTTAGATATCAAGTTGGTTTAGAGCAGAGCTTAAAACATAGTAGAATGAGGATACGCTACACAAAACGTTTATGTCTCTGCCTTTTTGAGGCTTCTGCAGATGAAGCCTGAACAGGACAAAAAAATAAGCGTATTTCTGTTGCAATTTCCCATTCAATTATATATATATATATATATATTTTCTTATCAGTTTCATTTCCATATCTCTCTTTCAAAGTTGATACTGATATGCTCATATATATATATATATATATATATATATATATGTATATATATATATATATATATATATATATATATATATATTGATGTCTGTCTATTCATCTGCGTGTGAATCTCCGTTATTATCTGTTCATATATGGCTCTCAAATGATCCATTCCCTGATGTTAATTAATGCTGGGGTCATAGGATTCTCTCCCTCATCGAATGAATCACGCAAAATCGACCCACGTCTCAATGTTCGGATAAAAAAACCGAGCACAGACTTGGCGCATCGATTCACGTGACAACACCGACTCCTCCGTTTCCCCCAAACCCATGGCATCCTAAAATCAAATCTTTCACGCAATGCAACACGCTCCTTTACCCCCCTGCCCCCCAAAGTCTCTACCCCTTAACCTCCTTCCCACGAATCATTCTTTCGAATGTCTAGCTACGGGACTAAAAGCTATTTTTACATTTTTTTTTTCGCCTGCACCTTCCGTGTAGCAAAAGTTGCTGTGGGTCGCCCGCTGATCTCCGAATGGTAATTCGAATATAAATAAATGTATTTTGATTTAACCTCTCCCTGGCGATGTACTTTGTTATTTTTGGGACGTCTATAACACCTCCAGTGCCAACGTTTATTTGTTGCTGTGTGTAGACCGAGAATAGCACATTGGGGATTTCCCCAGTGGTTAAATTGCTGGAAAGTGCATCGTATTTACAGCATCGTGAATAAAATGAAGATGACACAGATTGCTTCATGGTCAAATTCCACTCTGACAGAAAACTAAATGTTTCGAAAATATTTCAACTCTTGATAGAACAGTATTCTTTTTACTAGAAAAGATATTTAAGTTTGGCCATGGCAGGGAAATTAATGAAGTGGTATCTATACATCATTTTCAGAATGAAGTGAAGGACAGCGAGATTTTCAAGATAGTGTTTGAAGCACATTTCGATAAGTGAAAACTAGGGTCCATAGCTTTCCATTTCCTCTCTTTTATGTATTCCTCTCTCTTTTTCTTCATATTTATTTCCTTTTTTTTGTCTTTCTTTTCCTCATCCATCTTTCATCTGATTCTTCCCCTCTCTCTGTTCCCATTTTTCTTTATCTCTTTCTTTCTTTCGTTGATCGATGATGTTAAGATAGAATTCGTCTCTCACTTTTCCATCCTATTTCAATCCATCATTTTAAAGTTCTCACTTTTCCTCTTGACCTAAAGGCTGATATTATTATTGTTTTCAGGGTAGGAAAATAAAGTCAAAACTCACTAGGAATTTAACAACAGGGCGATTTTTTTCCGACGGGAGATATCAATTAACGTCTTTTGACGGTAATAGTAACTAATAAGTAAAAATTATCACGGAACTGGTAGCTTTTAGAGAGCTTCTACTGAAACAGCCAACCTAATTTTTTTCAGTTTAGGGGTTGGCTGGCTTACTCATTGGTTATCTCTGTATCACATGTGCAAATCACACCAATGGAGCTGTATAGCTGTATATCGAAACAATATCTCATTATCATGTGTGCAAAAATGTTCACTTTCTTTATTGAAAATTCTACCCCTAATAGATTTCCAGTAAGGAGGAGGTGACAATTTGCAATCACAGTCTATGCTAATTCGGCCCCTTACTTTATGTCGGACAGCATTTACATTTCTCGGTGATCACTGCCTAACAAAAGGTGACAGAAGAAGCATTCTTTGATCCTTTTTTCGTTCTTTAAATGATTGCTCAAAATACAGCAAGCTGCCAGAAGTTAATGGTTCTGTGATGGTTTCTACGAGGTAACTAACCATACATGTTTTTAATTTTTCTCGTCTTCCTAATTCTTGTGAGAGTATTTTGGTATTAGAATAGTAGTGCAAGTATAATCACTTGTTACTCTGAATTTGAAAATGTCGTGATTTCATTTGTCTGGAAAACATTCAGCAGTGGGTTTCCAGATAGCACATTTTTATTGAAAAGAAGCCATTTGCTTGGAACTTGAAGGGAGTCATTCGTACGTCTAAAGAGTATGGATGTACCTTAATTATTGACAGGGTCTTGTTTGGAAATTTGCAGACAATAAGGACTCGGGAATTTTTTGATTTTTGACACTTTGGACACCTATATCTCATGGCTGCTATGTTTAGGCCAAGGAACAGAACAATGAGGATTCCCTAGGAATTAAAAAGCATCGTTTTATGGCAAGCAATAGTATTATGACATAGCTGTTCTGTAAGATATACCAGAAGACAAATCCATAGACAAAGTATTTCGCCTGCAAAGGTAAAACCCATTGACCAATAGTAAGACATGAGTTGAAAAGCAGTGAGACACCGGAAGTCTTGCATTTTAAAAAGCCCGGACGTCCGTGTCTTTTAAAAGTAGTATTATCGGTAGTGAGCTTCCTCTGGGATTATTTGACGTTGTTATCAGTAGGAGTTATCGGAATAGTCTTTCTAGCTATTGTTATTGAGTACGTATAGTTGTGTTTTTAGTTACTCAGAGTTATTACATTTCATTGTGATTCAAAAAATAGAAGAAAAACTCAGTTCTTCATCACATTATGTTACTGAAGTAGTGTGTTGACGACAAGACTGGGGACCAGAATTTCAAATCGTGGGTATTACAGAAAAATGTCCTCCCCATGTCTAAGGGAAAGAGGCAAAGTGGTTAGCAGAGTCGACAGTTAGATCAGTGATGATGAAATATGAAAGTCTGCTCAGAGCTGCTTGCATCCACTTTGCGATATTGCCCTTTGGAAAGTCAGAGATCAATATCTTCCTATGGGAAATATAGCGTAGCAAATTGGGCTCTGTAGTCCAGAGGGCAGTAATTGTTCGAAACAGGTTGACCAAAACATGTCAAAATTTAGCTATTTAGCAACATTGGCGATTAGCTGTTGCAATCTATAAAGAATATAATTGAGGTTAGTGTTAGTGCTTATGTTCAGAGTTAACATTGGGGTAAGAATCAGGTTTTCAATAAACATTAAAAGTTGAAACATTTTCGATATCTGTAATTCTGGAGGCCTTTCATCATGCACAGCGTCTATCTCTTGCAAAATATTGACATGATGTTTTGGTGAACCTATTTCGAAGTTACCAGGAAGACATTTATAATGCTGTTAGCTCAAAATAAATCTAAATAACATTACCCGGAGCTAAACAGATAGCGAAAACGTAAAAAAAGACGTTTGGGTCAGTTATATTCTGAGTGGGAGCATTTATTTTGAAAACTCCGTGCACAGTAGATATCTACAAAGGATAGTCTTGTCCAGAATCAAACCAGATTTGATAATTTGAATATTAGGATGAGTACGGTCGGTTAGGCTGGTTGAAATAGATCGCAATCAAATTGAGGATAATCAACATTATACGACCCCAACATACTCAATCTATGTATCTACATTCAGCGATAGGAAGTAATGTACATGAGATTGGTTATGTTTGTCTATTTGATGTGTAGCTACCACATAGATTGAGCAACAAATAACCACTGTACTGTATTTCCACGTTCAGTTTTTGAAACGAATAGTCTGGGTAAAGTTCCGGCAGTCACCTTACACAAACCTTGCACGCAACAGATTGTTGAGCAAGAGAAATGAAACATCGCTGATAATTTCAAAAGGCCGATATCCATCCTAAGGAAGTGAAGCGGTGTAAATGGCAGCATTGACAGGAGTCACATTCTTTGAACTCCGTCCGGATAAATAAACAGTTACTTTGAACAAGTAACTTCAACAATTACTCGGATCAAAGGAAACAGTCAACGAAAACCGTCTGCTTGCTGCAGGGCCTGACTGAAGATGATTACAATACGTTCTGTGGTGTGTATATGATGGATGGAAAATCATAAAAAATATTCTTTAGTATAAATATATTTATTGAATAGAATGAAATAATTCCTTGCATATCTTTAAGATGCATTCCGTCTTCCGTTGAGGTCCCTTGTTTCAGTATTGATAGGATGCATTAGTTGTAAACCCAGTGAACTGTTCCTTACAGGAATACACTGATGGAAAGTGTAAGACTCGTCAGTTTGGCTCAGTCAATGAGAAATCAATCATCACAATAATCATCAACATCATCACCATCAGTCTTTTGACATCTGTCGTTGGACATAGACCTTCCCTAGGATTTGCCACACTTCCCTATCATGGGCGTCACGGAGCCAGTACTTCCTGAACTTGTCTAGCTCGTCTCTCCATCTAACATTTTGCCGGGCCTTGGTTGCGCAAGTGGTCTCAGGGGATCCATGTTGTGAGTTGCGATGTCAATCAATTGTCTGCCATTCTTGCAACATGGCCGGCCCACCGCCATTCGATATTTTTAAAGGATTTTATGATGTCCCTGACCCTTGTCTCTTCTCAGATGTACTGTGTTGTCTTGTGGTCTCTCCATGTGAGGCCCAGCATTATTCCTTCATGTGCACGTTGCATGGTTCTCAATTTATGGGTCTGTCTTTTGGTTAGGTTCTATGTTTCAGCTTCATAAGTGACTATTGGGAGGATGCATTGGTTATAAACCCTTCTCTTTAGGATCAATGGGATCCTATTTTTGAAGGTTGAGCTAGCTCTGCCAAAGGCTTACCATCTTAATGTGATTCTTTGCTTGATTTACTTATGCACTAATCCCCATCAACCAGAGTGCTCCATTCCAGATTTGGAAGAGCATTACTATAGTGGCTTATTATCGACGAGTTGCTTTACATAAAGAGTGCTCAACCCTGAAGAATGGAGCATTGATTATGATGATAATTAATTCAACATTATCATCATCAGTCTTTTAACGTCCATCGTTACATATAGACCTTCCCCAGGATTCGCAACACATCTCTATCATGGGCGTTGCAGAGCCAGTACTTTCTGAATTTGTCAAGCTCGTCTCTCCATCTAATATTCTGCTGGCCTTGGTTGTACGTGTGATCTCGGGGGATCCATGTCGTGAGTCGTGATGTTCATCGGTTGTCCGCCAGTCTTGCAACATGGCCAGCCCACAGCCATTTGAGATTTTTTTATGGATTCTATGATGTCCCTGATTCTTTTCTCGGATGTAGTGTGCTGTCTTGTGGTCTCTCAAAGTGGAGCTCAGCATGTGCACGTTGCATGGTTCTCAATTTGCTGATATGTCTCTTGGTTAGGTTCCATGTTTCAGCTCCATTAGTGACTATTTCAGAGGATGCATTGGTTATACACCTTTCTTTTTAGGAATAATGGGATCTTCTTATTTTTGAAGGTTGGGCTTGCTCTGCCAAAAGCTTACCATCCTAGTGTGATTCTTCGCTTGATTTTTTTTTCTTTTGAGGGTCTCATGAAGATTCGTTGTCCTAGGTAGATGTAGTGGTCTACTTTCTCGAGTTCTGTGTCCTCGATTTCGATCTTCGTGTTTTTATCTCCGATGTGGTTGTTGCACATGATCTTCGTCTTGTTGAAGTTCATGTGTAGGCCGATTTTCTTGATTTCTTCATTAAGTTCATCTTTCATTAGTCGGAGGTCGTGTAGGTTCTTCAGAAAGCTAGACTGGGAGAGCAAAGGAATTAGGATAGACGGCGAGTATCTGAGCAACCTTAGATTTGCAGACGACATAGCACTTTTTGCAGAGAAATCAATCAGTCGAAATTTTAAATCACAGTGGGACTTTTTATAAATGTATTAATTTATTAGATAAAATAAGCTGATGCATATTTCAAGCATGGATTTAGGTAGATACACAAAACTAAAGCTCATTTGGTAAGCGACACCACTACCAATCGATTGGTTCTGATTCTAATTAACAATAGCTGAATGGTCATTTTTAATCCCCAAACTTATTAATCTTGCTACATCAGAAAAGTTTAAGTTTACTCCTGGTTTGGACTTATGTTTGACATAAAGGCTTGATATTCCATCAGTGTATTCCTGAAAGGAAGGGTGTACAGCCAGTGCATCCTTCCAATACTGGAACAAGGGACCTCACCAAAAGACTGACTATTGAACTCAGAACCATGCAATATGCTGAAAGAAGAATCAGGTAGACGGTATAATAGAAGGAAACAAGAGTCAAATATATTATGAAACACATGAGAAAATCTAAATGGCAATGGGCTTATTATATTGCATGAATGCCATGCAATCACTTTACATCTCGAGCCAAAACATGGGTCACCGGATTTCATATGCAAAACTGAGTGTTAAAAAATCAGAAGAACTAGACACGTTCAGATCGTATTGGCTCCGTGACATTCACGGTGTAGGAGGGTGTGTGTCCAAAGACAGGCGCTGAAGGACTGAGAATGATGATGATAAGACTAAATTGCAGGTTTCTTTGTTGTCCAGGCAAAAATTGTTATAGATTTTTTTAATGAAATGTTCTGACATACGAATGAAACAGGTTATTGGATTTTTGGATGAACATTTATCCCAGTCCGTTGAATTTTTGTTGGCTTTGGTTGAAACTTTCCGGAAAGCAGTCCTTTTACTTTACAATTGATCTCTTATAAGATCTTAAAGGCAGATTATCTGCATTTATATCTCTTCTGATTTGATTAACCTATAACCGTCTATCGGCCTGTATATATTCTTAACAGTTTGTTCTATTTACAATAAAGAAAGAGTGTGATAGCCCAGAACACGAGTGAATAAAAGACATCGGGGTACCAAATAAAAACAAATTAAAGGTGTTTGCCCATATTTTATGCGGAGATGATTCAATCAGTAAACCGAGTATTGACATTGATAGCTTGTTCGAATCTTTAATCAAGTTGGAACAGGCCATGAACTGGGGATTCCACAAAGCTTGGCCGTGGAGATAGAAGTGAACGCGAAATTCAACAGGAGGCCGAGAGGTCAGCGCAGAGGCCGGAGAATACAAAGATGCAAACTTGGACATACTTTAGAAGAACAAAATTTGATAACTTTCCAGAGCCAAAGACCCACCTGAAGAAGACAGAAGTTATACGACTAAAACAGTGTGAAAATAGCAGACAAAAAGATAAGGATATTGCTACGATTCACGTGCAAAGTTTTGAATTGTTTGCCAAAGCTGAATTAACGGATGTGAATTAAGCCGAAGAACTGAAAGTAGCAGATTTTCATTAATGGTAGTTCGATATTTTCCTACCAATTAATGCACTTGTCAGAGAAGTAAATTTTGATACGTAGAATCAAGTTCAAGAATCAATGGTTTTGTTATTATTATCAATACGTTACCAATATGGTTGACCGTCCGTAAATGTTATATACCATACGCAATAATAAGATTCTTCCGTGACTGCCTGGGCAAATACTCGGCTACTGATCAGAAAAACATCTTGCCAAGCCAGGACCTGGCTGTTAATCGGTCTTTTTTTTTTATATACACGCTACTCTATAGAGGATACATTACAGCGTGCTCTCCTAGAAGTGGTCAAATAGGCATTGTGTGGTATGGATGATCATTATTATACGAGTATAATGAATAGTGAGATTTTTGGTTCTCCTACTAAAAGGTGCAGAATTTCATGTCAAAAATATATCTGATCCACCATTTCAAACGATGGACTTTTTCGGTAGGACAAATACATTGATCCCGCCCCTTGTAAAAATAATCGAACAAGACGCAGGTCGTATATCGATTATTGGCAAGGTAATATTTCTGGGCGTTGTTATCAGGTTCGATCCGTATTGAATCTACCGCTATTGGTGGTCTGGCACGTAGGTTCCGTTAGATTTTTGCTGGTAGATGATCAAGGATTCAAAAAGCTAAGCCCCTCGCGGTTTTACTTCCATTTTCGGCAAAATATTTGTGCCAAGCTAGATTTTCAAGTTGAAGTTTATAAGAAGAAGTAGCACAATAGAATTAATGCATAATGGAACGTTGAACTAGTTTTGGCACAGTCGGCTGCGCTGTGGATAAAAAACACCGCTAAAATACTCTGAATGAGATAAGCAACGAAGACGAACTCTTTCACTGTTCCTAGGAGTTTTCTTTCGAATTCGACTTCGTCAAAATGAATGTCAAGCAGGAATATAGTTTATGAATGTCTGACTTGGATAAAGGGGGCCTACATTTCGTATAAAGTCGGGAAAGGGGCTACCGGCAAAAAAGTCCGAGAACCAGAGAATTGATTTACCGATATAAAGCTTGATTTAGGCAGTACGGTGCCTCCATGTTTCACAGATGATAATTATCAAGTACTGCTAAATATACAATACGAGATTAATATTGAACTGCATTTATCTAAAATAGGTATTGCACGATAGAAAAGAAATAGTTTTCTCTGTGAGTCTCCAAAAGGTGAAACTATTTCATTACTAGTATTCCAAGGGAATCACTACTACAAATATATACTGCTCTTCCATCTAGTGAATTAAGCAGTGGTGGTGGTAAAATTACCTTACTTTAATCAAAGTACTGATAATAGTATGGTTTGAATCATTATATAGTATTAAAAAGAAAAGAAGTTTTGCCGATCACACAATAGTGTGATAAATTCAAAAATTGTAAAAAGTAGAGTTCAATGAATATTTTTACATTTTTGCTGTGATTACTGAATAGTACAAATTTTAAAAGACAAAACAATAACAAAACCAAACTTAAAGCAAACTAGATCGCAATGGACACTATGGGACTAATTTAGCGTGAATTTTCATTGGAAATCTCCCAATATGAACCTATTTAGATGTGGATATTAAAAAAAAACTAATTCCGTGCTCTTTGAGGATTTAGTGTACGTATAAAATTTCAATTTTCTACTATGAACGGACATGACTTAGCAAAGTAAATGTCAGAACACATGAACCACCTAAACTCAGCATTTGGGATCAAACTGGTCTGCTCTGGGATGATCAATCAAAAAAATAATAGATAATCAATCTTTGACTTTCCTATCATGAGTAGCTCAATAGTCACTAATTTTTTTCGAAAGTAACTGTAGAAGAGGCAATTAGCAAAGTTCAAATTTAGTAGTGCTGGACTTTCAAAAATAGCACAAATCACTACTTGTTGATAAATTAGGTAAATTTGGGTCTAGGTGTGATTATGTCAATTCAGAGTTTCAATTGTTCACTAATGAGGTCTAAACTTCGATCAGATTTTCGACATCAGGACGAATCAGATTTGATAGAATGTGCATTCTCAACCATAAGGAAATTCAAACAAACTCCTGAACCCAAAGGACAACAGAAGAAGACATGAAGTTGTTCCCCTCCTTTCAAAATGACAAACAAACCCCCAAAAGAGAACAAGACTGGCTGCTTAAGGGGTCAAACTTCCTATTTGCTTTTTTTTCTTCCTTCCTTTCCTAAGAACCTGTCTCTTTTCAATTCTCTTTTTACCCTTCATTTTAAACCTCTAGCTTTCTTATACCTGACATTGTCGTTGTTGTTAAGTGAGGAAAAGTTTGACAATATCGAAAACGAAGAACATAGTCCGAATCCTCGACATGAGATGACTTTCACTCATGTAACAAAAATCTTTCTTACACTTGTTTCAATATGTATAATTACAATGGCTGAGAGCGGTGTTGAAACGGATGATTCAACTAATGAGAATTACAGAGAGTATTATGTTTAGTCCGAACAAATTGCACACATAGTCGAGGTGTGATCACGTCGATTCAGAACTTCAATCGTTCGCTAATGACGATTGAATTGCGATCAGAATTTTGAGAACAGCAGAGGTCAAACCCTCAGAGACCGAGATAGGAATACCGCTCCGTTAAAACTGTAAAATCAAAGACGATGTTAGACTCGGCAAAAAAAAAAAAAAAAGATTTAGAAGCATGACAGGGGCGCCATCGAGATCAAAGGAACAGAGAGAGAGAGAGAGAGAGAGAGAGAGAGAGAGAAAGAGAGAGAGAGAATAAAAAAAGAAGCTTATACGAGAAGCGAATGCGTTTTTCTAAGATGGTATTAAGAAAGCTATAGGTCGATGCTAAAAGTGATTCCAAGAGCTATGCAAACTACTTAGAGAAAGAATAGAAACATGCTCGATATTTCCTCCCCTGGTTGGCAGAAAACAATCTTTATTGCAGATTGGCGATTAGTTCTACCTCAATGGAAATCGTCGCGTGACCTTTTCTTGGCAGCATGCCTAGTTGGTGTATGTGCGTGTGTGTGTTGTGGGGTGGGGCAAATAGATATTAAGGAAAAAAGAGATGAATAAATTCTTCACCTTGCTTGCCTTTTGTTGGACAGTGATCACTAAAACATTGTCTGACTAAAAAAAAAAACGCAAAAAACCCCGAACAAAACAAATAAACGTAATACTGCTGGGCACAAACTCGGGTATCAATTTAGCCAGACCTCACATTGAAAACTGAACCTACCACTAAAATAAAGGATGAATTAAAAAAAAAACTGTCTTACTTCATTAGCCGTAGGCACTGAAGATACATACATACATACATAACCAGTTAACCGAACTAACTAAGAACCTATGTTGAAAGTTCTGGTGAAAGATGAAGTTGATGGTTTCCTAATATGAAGAACGCATACGCACACTCAGCATTGATCAATGTGAATGAGTTGGTATCTATCTATCAAAGTCTGATAATATCTATTAGAAACCGTAAACCAAAACTGTCAACATTGGTTTCTTCAGTTTCCAGTTTGGTCTGGCTGGCTGACTGATTGGCTATGTATATATCATGCGTACATTCCTTACCAATAGAGCTACAGGGCTGAAATTTATACAGTTTCTCCTCATTTTGTCTTGAAACATTGCTTTTCTTTAGCCACCTTCCAAACAGATTGGGGTGGGCAATTTGCAATATAAGTTTATGGTAATATAGTTCTTAGTTTATGCCAACTTTTTTTCTCAAAATTCAGGATTTTCAAGGATGACTGCACAACAAAAGGTGAAAGAAGTGATATTCATAAATTACCTCCCCTTTTCCCTTGTTTTTGTTTGATCTCCATCCAACATGGCGCACATCCAAAAGCGGTTTGTAACAAAACAGTTTCCATTGAGTGTATATCTCTTTAGCGAGCTATCTAACTAATCCTCTATCTATGTGTCTTGGTATCTATCAACTAATATAAGCAATAGATAATTTTTGATGAGTAGGTTTTCGCAGGAAACTTTTACATTACAAAAACTCAGAAAGTCAGTCAGTAAGCATTGAGTCAATAGTGATACCTGAGGCGGGAAAGACTGCAATCTCGAGTCCTACCGGGGGATTATTCTTTATGTTCGAACTTTGCTGTTCACCCACTGCCGTAGACTGACGATCTGAGAAGGTTCGACGAGAAACAACTAAATCTAAGATGAAAGTGATACTAATCTGGTATTAGTAACGTAGTAAGTCTATGCGAAAAAGATATTGTACTTAGAAGAAGTCTAGAAACATGTTCGGTTATTTTTTCAGTGAGCTGGCAAAAAACAATCTTTACTGTAGATTAGCGATTAGTCTTAATCCATAAATGAACGAATACATCCAGCGTCAACGTAGGAGTATGGGTAAGTACCCTGTCCACCCTTCTGTCCGTCCGTCTCTGTTTCTCTCTGTTTCTTTTCATATATATATATATATATATATATATATATATATATATATATATATATATATATATATAACCAAACTGGAGAGTTTTAATATAACGGAACAGCTGTCTGTAGATAACACAATTATCAATTAATACTCGGACCCCTTTCAGCTCTAGAAAGGAGTAAGACAAGGTGATACCAGCTCTCCCAAACTGTTCACCGCCTTCCTCAAGACGATCTTTAAAAGAGTAGACTGGGAAAATAGAGGAATTAAAATAGACTGTGAGTATCTGAGCAACCTCAGATTTGCAGACGACATAGCCCTTTTCGCAGAGAACCTACACGAACTCCAACTGATGATAGATGAACTAAATGAAGAGAGCAAGAAAGTCAGCCTACATATGAACTTCAGCAAGACAAAGATCATGTGCAACAACCACATCGGAGATAAAAACACTAAGATCGAAATCGAAGACACAGAACTCGAGAAAGTTCAACATCTACCTAGGACAACGAATCTTCATGAGACCCTCAAAAGAAAAAGAAATCAAGCGAAGAATCACACTAGGATGGTAAGCTTTTGACAGAGCAAGCCCAACCTTCAAAAATAAGAAGATCCCATTAATCCTGAAAAGAGAGGTGTATAACCAATGCATCCTCCGAAAAAGTCATTAATGGAGCTGAAACATGCAACCTAACCAAGAGGCAGATCAGCAAATTGAGAACCATGCAACGTGCACATGCTGGGTCTCACTTTGAGAGACCACAAGACAGCACATGACATCCGAGAAAAGAGTCAGGGACATCATAGAATCCATTAAAAATCTCAAATGGCTGTGGGCTGGCCATTTTGCAAGAATGGCGGACAACCGATGAACATCACGACTCACGACATGGATCCCCCGAAATCACACGTACAACCAAGGTCGGCAGAATATTAGATGGAGAGACGAGCTAGACAAATTCAGAAAGTACTGGCTCTGCGACTCCCATGATAGAGAAGTGTGGCGAATCCTGGGGAAGGTCTATATGTAACGACGGACGTTAAAAGACTGATGATGATAATGATGAATTATTTATCATCATAATTAACGCTCCATTCTTCAGGGTTGAGCACTCTTTATGTAAGGCAACTCGTCGATAATAAGCTACTATAGTAATGCTCTTCCAAATATGGAGTAGAGCATCCCGGTTGATTGGGATTAGTGCATAAGTAGATA
Source organism: Thysanoteuthis rhombus (assembly GCA_963457665.1). Classification (NCBI taxonomy): domain Eukaryota; kingdom Metazoa; phylum Mollusca; class Cephalopoda; order Oegopsida; family Thysanoteuthidae; genus Thysanoteuthis; species Thysanoteuthis major. The sequence continues at coordinate 10,546,624 of OY735224.1, forward strand.
TATCACTTAAATTCGGTCCAACTGACCGTCCAGAGTTTTGCGTGGAGCAGGGATAAAATGCCATGTACGATCTTACCTCGTGGTACTGGATGGGATATTGGATAGTCTATTGCCACACTGAAGAGTTGTGAAACAACAAAACAGCTGTCTGTTGATAACACAATTATTGATTATATATATATATGTGTATAAGTAAATAGTTCGATGTAGCACACAGGAAGGATGGAAATGAAAAAAATGTCAATTTTTAACACCTTACATGACGACTCTGATATCAAAGAACTGCTCATATCTGTGAGTGTAGTTTCTGAATATATGGACATAGTCGCTGACGGTGAACTCCGAAACATTTCTGGATATTTAACAATTATATTAAAGATTCCATCCACACTACACTATATCGTAATATAATGATATATAACATCAACCTGAGACAGATATTAGGAAATTTAGAGAAAGATCATAATAGCAAAACGAAAGAACGCTTAACAATCGGCTGGAAATCACTTGGCATGAATAGAGGCAGATTGAAAAGTACTTTGTGAATTTGTTTTAAGTGTACAATTAATGCATAGTACCAATTATGGGGTATGGGTGCAAAACATGGAGACTAACAAAATGAATCGTAAACCAACTTGGAAATCACAGACAGGCACAGCAATGGAATTGCAATGCTGAGAATAACTCTATGAGATAAAAAAAAGTCAACATGGATCAAGGGAAATACTGGAGTGAAGGATATCATCCTAATAAGTGAGCAAAAAAAATGGAGACGGCCGGGCAAATTGGTAAAAAAGGAGTGAAAACAGATGAGGCTAAAGGCCAAGCAATCATTATTCAATGGGTAGTAAACGCAGTTGGATAAAATCAGACACAACGTATTGAGATCAGGGATTTGACGGTAAGAAATGCCAGACTTTAGCACTATTGCAGACGTCATGGAGCAACATGATGGAGGTCTTTGACCAGCAGGGGATTTTATAATGGCTGCTGCTGCTGCTGCTGATATGAAAGTACGAAAATTGAATCTGGTAAGTTTCAAACCTAAATACGTGCTCAGCCATTTTGTTTGAATGGCCATGAACTATCAACTACAACAGTTTAATCAATTTCCATAAAATGTATACGATTAAGAAGAAGAGGGAAAAATCGGAAAAAGTCTTCCATTATATAGAAACGATGTTATATCTTTCCTTTGTAAGTGAAGTACAGCTGGAGCCTCAGCTTCCAACCTCTAATTCCCCTACCTCCTATTTTTCTGCGCCTGTCACCCTAGATATTGAATTGTCCTCAGATGAAGATTAGAAGATTAATATCGATTAAATAGAATCTGTTTTTGAAGTGGATTAATTTGTTCGTGTTAAAATCAGTTTTGTTCTTTATTTTTCTCCGTCTACTTTTCATCATATATTTTGTATTTTATATTTTATATTTAAGTGGATTAATAAAGATCAAACAGACTCTGCTTTTAAAGTATATTGATTTGTATCTTGTGAAATAATATTACGTTCTTCGTTTTCATTGTTTATTCTATATTTTGAGTAAATGTTAAGCCTTGGTCCAATAAAACTCCAACAACGGAATTCCTGGTCAACTCTGATTCAAGATTTCCGGATAAATGGTCCGGTACCAACATACTTACCAAAATGTATACTATATTAGCATTAGTTGAAAATACGAGAATTAAAAATGTTATCGTTTTTAGAAGAATTTACTGCAAATTGAAAAAACAGATGGAACACGCATCTATATACCGTTTCAGAGTTGGTGTCATAATCCTGTTGAAAATAGGGTAACATGCACCGTTGATAGATATAAATAATACAGCCAAATCTCTCGTTGGTGAACATGTACAAGTGAGTGGAATTTATCACAGATCTTGTTAAAGTAATGATTCTGTTCTCTAGGTTTTTGATTTGTTAAAATGTTGGGAATTTTTTTATTGTGTCCACTTTATGGCCAGTTGGTATATGTATATGTGTATATGTATGTTGCTGTAACAGCTAATGGCTGGACGGTATGTGCGTGATAGTTTTGATAATATCCGCTTATTAAAATCCTGGAATCGGTATTAGGCTTCATATTTCATCTGTTAGTTTTCTTTTTTTCCCTCGTGACATTTATACATAAGCGAAAAGGGTTGGATTTGCAATGAATAATTCATATCCCTATTACTACTAATATCATCATCTTGGATGATCTATATTCATACACGAATCATGCATATGTGTGTGTGTGAGTGTGCTTGTGGGTAAGCATTTATTTTTCAGTCTTTCCATTCCTCTTCATATCTCCCTCAATATATATGTATATGTACTAAAGTACAAATATGCAATTCAATAAACGATATGTGATTGATTCATTTCATAAAAGTGCTACATACAAAAAAAAACAAAGATAGAGCAGAGCTTTATATATATGTCTCAGATGCCTAAGATAGTTGTGTACATAAATATGTTTAATATTCGTGCTGTCAACTTGGAACTCCATTCGTTTTTCGTTATTACATGGTGAATATATTAGCCAAGAGAACGTAAATAGAATAAATGATAAAAGAAAATGGCGCCTCTTGCAGGAATCGAATCTGCAACTGATAGCGTAGCTGCAACAACATAACGTTCCACTTACCATTGAGCTAATGGTCACCGGTAATGCAAAGGCAAAAATAACTGCTTTAACTCCAAATTCTCATTTTGTTTACTCACTGTCTATTTCTGCTGTATTTTTTTTAACGCAGACAACTACATTGTATGGAAAATGAACATATAATCCGACCAATTATGAATTGTCTTATATAATTTTGAAACTCTATTTGAGATTATCTCCCTTTTCCACTAGATGAATACATCATTTAACCTTGAAATTTAAATAGAAGAAACTATTAAAGAAAATATGTCTGCTGCAGGAGTTGAACATGTGACCAATGGGATGCTGCTTAAACGTGGTGTTGCTCTTAGCATTGAGCTAAAGATTCGTAAAGAATGCATAGATACAAAAAATTGCCACAACTCCAAATCTAATCGGTTTATTCACTGACTATATAAGCTCTATTGGTTTTCAGAACTTTTGAGCTTTTATCAGTGTTAACCATGCCGTTAACACTTTTGTTTTGAAACTGTCTAAGTTTGGGTGAATAAATGTGCATTGTCAATTCTAATGGCGTGTTAGGGAGCACTCTGTTAAGATGATTGGTATTTTGAGAAAGAACCGGAAGGAGTAAATTCGTGCCTTCCTCAAAGGCAATTGTCGGAAATGAACGTAGTTAGTTTCAGCAAAATTCAAACTTGGTTGGATAATTTTGTTTTCCGTGCTACAAACCATTACAAAAATTTTGCATTATATCCTAATGAGTGGAGGTTGCAAGTCTATTTCCCTATCTTTAACCTGGATCCAAATACTCTCTTACGGGATTTAACTTATTACTACTGTTACACAACTCTCCCAGCCGCTACTGCACGCTCATAAACAACTGAGTACGGGAGTTACAATCAGTAATTCTCACGGCGCTGGATGAAGGGTTTGCCTTGCCCAGTTTTATTACTTTACCAATAACTAGGGGAAGAGATGGATTCATGCATTTCCCAATGGAATCAGTACAACGTGAACTTGGCCCATCGATTCAATTTCCCGTGCTGTTAACTGCTTTGTCAGCGGTATTTTCTTGCGGTAGTTACAGCAGGTGAAATGTCCACCAAAGTAGAATAAAGGTCTCTGCTAGAGCGATAAAGTCCTGAGAAGCGCAAGACTTTGAACAGCCTCTACTCCGAATTACTTTCTTTTCATGGTTAAAGAAAGCCACGTCTGGCTTTCCTTACAGCATCGCTTGGTACCAACGGAATATCAAGACATTCTGCGTGCTTAGATCAGAATCAACCTATGTGACCCTATAGCATTGCTGGTGACAACAGAAAATCGTCACCACTACAACTTACATTGTCATAATCATTGTCATTGCTACGACCATTCTCCATTATTCTCCCTCGGATATCGGTATGTCTTGCCTAATTCGCTTTAAAACATATGCAGAATTCCTCTTGGTACTTTCAATAGTATTCTCTCAAAATCTTTTTGATAAAGGAGAAGGCATCTATCCATCTGAATCCAAAGAAATACCAATGTCCGAAAATCACAGTATGAAACATATTCCTTATTCATTCTCGTTAAATCGGGGAGATCTCCACTGAGTCGGGAAGAATTTTTAAAAGGTAACATCAGAAACTTAATGTAGAATGATATCACCGTTTTTTCTGCAATTTTTGTCTCAGGGGTCTAAAGCAATATTCCTGAAGCTGCAGCCAAAGGAGAAAGAACGACAATATCGCTATATAGTTGCCTTGTGATTGACAGTAAAATAATTTTTTTACAATCTTTTATGTAATATTTATGAGTATAAAACCAATTTGGAAAGACGAGTAGGGTTAAGGATAATTTCATTTGAGAAAAGGGTAATTACAATCGAGAAAAGGGAAATTTCAATTGAGTAATGTGTAATTCTATTAGTGAAATACTGAAATTCTTTTTGTGAAATGCTTTGCACTCTGTTTACAATTAGAAAGTGGGAGAAACTCTCGTTCCAGTGTGTAATATACAAGCAGCAATGCTCACTGATAATTAGTTAGTTGAATAAATGAATATGAGCAATTAGTAATGCTGACATTATTACCTTCTCAAATTACTTTACCATTTTCTCAGGGAGAGATGTTCTTATGCCGTTCGCATTACTACGAGAATGCAATGGACTATCTCGACTAAAATTCGAATTCGTTTCTCAGGTTTGGTTTTGTTACCACTTAGGTCCTAAAATATTCTGTATTGTAACAGAATCGTTGAATGTGGATTACACGCTGACCTTTCTCGAGGAACATGATTTATTTTATTCACAGATCTAGGGATAAAAGAGACGAATTTTCGCAAGCCACTGAGAGACAGACCTGCAAGCTGAGAAGTATGCAACGTGTGCATGAGAGAATCATGCTCAACCTTACATAGGAGAAACCACAAGACAGTACAGAATATAAGAGAGAAAACAGGTGTCCGTGACATCATATAATTTATTAAAAAAACTCAAATGGCAATGGGCAGGCCATGTTGCAAGAATGAAAGATAATTGATGGACACCATGTCTCACAACATGGATCTCCAGAGATCACAGAAGAAACTGAGGCCGACAGAATACAAGGTGGAGAGATAAACTGGACAGATTCAGGAAATACTGGCTCCGTCGCAGATAGAGAATTGTTGCGAATCCTGGGGAAGGTCTATATCCAATGACAGACGTTAAAAGACTGCTGCTGCTGCTGATGATGATGATGGTAAAGAGTGATAATTGGAGTATCACTTTTTCTTTGGTTTGTGGCCTCTGAATTGACCCTTACGATACAGTCGTTTGATTGATGAGAGATGCAAATTCTGGTGACAAGACAAAGAAAACTCAAAGTAGATGAAAGAGAATAGGTAGGAGCTACAGCAGAGTCAACAGTCAGCAACAAAAGGCGTCGTTTTGATGGTATCTGAGAGATGAGTGAGACAAGACCAAAAGTGATCACAAACAGCAACAGGAGATAGCAACACTGGCCATGAATAGAATAATAGGGAAACGATTCATGAAGGCTAACGGCTTTTAGACGTTCATTTTATTCTGTTCGTCAGAGAGCCCGTTTTGCGTTCAAATCTGGTCGTGTTTCTGGCTCTGTCTCGAAGAAGGAACATGAATATAGAACAGTAATGTTTCCTATACTTCATGTTCCGTCTCGCCACTTTCAACATGTGCCTTTTCTTTCGCTCGCTCAACTACCATTAAATTTTCAGCTGTCGCTTGATTTACAAAGAATTCCCAAGCAACTGACGATGGTAACACAGATGCAGTAATGCAACATTATATAATCGATTTGAAATAAAGAGGAAATCTCAAAATATTGTTAAAAAGCATCGAAAATGTGATCGATCTTATGCAAAATTCTCTTTCCAAAGCCAGTTGTATGCACAGGTACCAATACCCAACGATTTGAGAAAAAATGAAATTACGCTTTCGATTATTTTTTTGGCAATTCTATCTCTTAGAATCCTTGATAGTAAAACAACGTTACAGCAGACTCATTCTACAGCTTTCTTCTGCTGTAATATAAAATATCCGCCAGGAAAGAGAGTCCCTTTTATATGTCTCTTTCTCTGGTAAAGCATATCACAGATATAAACAAAATTAAACCTGGAAAAGGCTGTAGAATGAGTTGGCCATATGTTGCGTAATACGAAAGACGAGAGGTGATCGGATCATCAGGAAAGTAGTTTTGAAATCTTTGAACCCGCTCAAAGTTAAGTACAGGATCAGAGGCTGTTATAAGCCATGATCAGGTGTTCAGACAATGAGACAGGGAGAGATTTATGTTTGTTGTTACTTTCTCCAGTGTGGTGCGAGATGTCTCGAATAAATAGGTATATAGGAGTAGTCTCAGTCAGGATTCGAACTCCGTAAGGTCAAGTCCGTTTTAAGGGTTGGTCAATAATAGCTCACCACGTGGTGACGTTGTGAGGTTTTGTTGAGAATAGAATAGTCCTGCATAAGACCATAGGTTTTCCGTATCAACTGATGACAGAAATACCTATGAATGGCCCCTTTTCTGTCCCTACAGACAATGGCGCTCCCCTCAGGGTGCATGCCTAGAGAAGAATCCCCTGGCATTAGTTTGGCCGCAAGTGCTGTCGGATTGGCGTCATATTGGGTGTCAAACAGCCTCAAGGGAGCTCTATTCGCTGGTTTAAAATCAGGGTTGTCCTACTCTTAGACTGGTTGCCTTTCCTGATCTATACTGCTATTATATCTTTAGCTCGGCAAAAATAGATGGATTCGTGTCCTTCCCAAAGGAATAAGGGTAGAATGAACATAACTAACCCCGAACCGTGGATAAGGTTGTAATAATCCACCAGTTTAGTTGAGAATTCATTATCCTACAGCGAAGCTTCTTCAGTTCAATGTGGCAGAAAGTCACAACTGTGATGAGGGTCGACCTCACAAGTACGCAAGATAGCCGATCATTACCCTCGGCTAGGTGTCTTTTCATACATATTTGTTTGAGACAGTTTACTCCAATTATATCATCTATTGTTTCGTCTCTTCATGAAGTCGGTATTTTCTCTAATGTTTTCCTCGGATCCAATCGTATTCAGGAAATCCTATCATGAGTGACCCGTTTCTCCTTTCAGATGCTCTTCGCACTGCTGCGTCCAGGTTATTTTGTAGGCAATTTCCTCCATTCCAGTCTCTTGCCAATAACTGTCCCGATAGATTTCTTTCGCAGGAAAAGTTTCCCGCTGCAGACATTGATGTATATTGGGTGCAAAAGGTTGCCAGCCATCACCACTGAGTAGCTATGAGACCTGACATCGGAAAACCGAATTGGAAAGCTATCAAACATTACAATGAACAAGGTGGATGTAATTCTTTTCAGATTGCATTAGAGCCTACCCACTAATCCGACAGAAAATTTACAAAATAACAGGACTTGCTCTCTGATGTCACAGACCACTTATCAAAATGAGACCTGCAATGTAATGTCACTGAACACTTAACAAAATGAGTCTTGGTGATGTAAAAAAAGACGTATATAGATGAGATCTGTTTGGTTATGTCACATAATTCTCATCGAAACAAATCTTGCTCTTCCTACCAGAACGAAAATTACTTTTAGACTTTTTAATGATATTCTATGCTTGCAAAGATAAGTTTTCGTGGCATTTTGCATTTGTGTATAAGAATTATTTTCCAATGAATTTCTATACAATATTTTAGAATCGCTAGTATCTATGACTGACTGACTGACTGACAAATCTACATAGCAGGCACCTACACCATCTATCCTTATATTTCCTTCCTTGAATCTTATGTTACTGAAATAACATGTTATCATATCGTCATCAGAACATTGAATTCTACTTAGTAGTGCAACAGAACAACATGCATTAATTGCATGAATGGAATTTCCTTTTACTAAGGTATAATCATTAAAGGAAGATTATTCTAGAAGAGAGGTCATCTGAGGGTTGGAGCTTTGAAAGGAGTGGGGTAAAGATCAAACGAGCTCATTTATGGCTTGTTGTATAGAGTGAGCAAAAGTTTGGTTCTACGCGTTTAATGAACCCAACCCATCATTTTGTAGGCTGGGAGTTGGGTTGATGGGGAGGAACAAGGAACTTGGATATTGATGAGTAAGGTAAAGGTGCGCACTGCTTCTGTAATGGCTTACTACGAAACAAGCCCTGAATGCTATAATTGCTTATCGTTTGTTTCGGATAAAATGAATGAGTGGCAAAGAGCTATATCAACTGAGACTAGCCAATATTCCCATGATAAGTTAATCCAATTACTGAGGTAGCTTAGCCAAGTAATTGGGCATTTTATGATAAAGCATGTAATTTGGTACTTACAGCTTCAATGTGTTGCTGATGTCAGCCTTTGCAAAATGTCTACCAGTGACAACGGTTTTCAGATCGATTTTCGCATCAGCGATAGATATAACATGATATTGAGGAAACAATTAATTGAATTTTTTACCATTAATTGTTTTTGGGAATGACCATATGGAAAATATATGCAAGATGCACGATTGGTTTGAAATCTTAAGCTAAACGGTTCCACTAAATAGTAATGTTTGCATGTTCACAAACCATTGGCCTCTGGCAGGTGTTCGCAGTGGATATTTGTTAAAATTAGCCTCATCTGGAATGGAACCTCAATAACAAAGTACTCAGTAGGATTTGAACCTGTCAGCAAAGGCTTGCACGTTTACCACTCACACTGCTTCTTTACGACGGGCGCTCGAAGTAAATACCCAGACAATTGACCCAGCTCCCTGGAAACCGGAATTAACAGGAAATTTTGAACTGGCCGGATCTGAATACAGTTGGCTTAGCTCTCTCTCTCTCTCTCTCTCTCTCTATCTATCTATCTATTTATCTATCCATATATATATATATATATATATATATATATATATATATATATATATATATATATATAATGTGTACTTTAGAGAGTGAGACAGACTCGGGAGTGAAGTTTTTGGTGGTAAGGTTTATTAATCCTTATATGTCAATAGTCCATACATGTTTCGGGATTCTTCCCATCATCAGTGGTGTGTGCTGTGTGAGTGTGTATTAAAATGTACCATGTAGAACCAGAGTCCACTGCCAGGGGCTATGCATTGTGGGTAAGTTTTGTTGTCAGGGCTATATATATATGTATATTTCTAAGTGGAGTTTCAATGAAAGGTTCAATTTGAGATGTAAGTTTTCGAAATTGACCCTCTACTTCGTATCCAATCGCATTCATGCTTTTTTTTAAAAATTCAGACCTTTTTTAATGATCACGGTATAATGAAAGGCGGAAGAAGTCACCTGTTTATTGAGCTGTAGTTTTTCAATTTTCTCTGATCAGCCATAACATAGCTCGTTGGAGATGTGGGACATGTGACCTTACCTATCTTGTAACTAACCAGACCTGTTTCCAAAATATGAATACTACTAAGAATATCGCTTCTAAAAGTGACAGTATAATTTTCCCATGCCGCCATGTTACTAAAATAAAGCTAAACTAGGGGGATTCGATTTTCGCCATTTTTACGAAAATACTGATGGAAGGACGGTTGATATGAATCATCTTTACTTTGATCTGGTTCAATTTCGTATAAATTCTCTTATTTTTTATCATTTTCTCGAAATCATGCGGCTTACGCAATTTTAATTATGTCACGAAGGCAGTACTTTCATCCGTACTCCCGTTAAAATGGCGTTAACTACGTATCCGGTTTAGTATAATAGTTACATAGTAAACAACCCATCATCGTGAAACAATAGTTTTATTCCTATGACTTGCACATTTCTATAGTCTAAATGATTGAATGTACTCGATACTGAAAGAGGAATATTTCATGTACATTAGGTAGGGAATGATATAATTTTATTCAGTAGATAAAAAAACTAAATGAACTTTTAAGCACTCGCTTTCAAATGTTAGCTATTGTTTTTTCAAGTGAGTTGAGATTCTAGGGGTTTCAATTCGTATGAAAGTAAAGTATAAAATCTTTAGAGGATCGTAAAGATTATTTCAATGGTTCTTTCCTTTTGTAGATACACACACACACACACACACACACACACACATATATATATATATATATATATATATATATATATATATATATATATATTCAAAATATAAGTACTATCATACGAATATAAAAGCAATAGGTCTGTTTGCCGTAAAGCCAAACTTTGCTCCTACTCCTATTCAAACTGGAGATGATGACTGCGACTTTGTTTCGTATTAGGTATTGGATATAAATATATGTTTTCGCTTTTGCAGGACATGTCAGATGAGCACAGTGCCGCTTTGCAAACACCTAGTCATGATTTCAAATCACACAAGGGAAAATACTATTTTTGCATACATTGGTTCGGCTTAAGTTGCCTTGATAAGTAACCATAAGCAAAAATGTTTGTTCTTCTGAGTTAGGTGGTGACTGTTCTCTGTCTAGTTACAGAATGGAACACGGAGTCCACACAGACTTTGACCGGAATTTGAAAAAATTGCGTTACATATTTTATCGAATTGTCAACAGCATCTTCCTACCTTTCATACTCTCCGAGATACGGGGAAGATCTGTGACAATTACATTAAATAAGAACAACCGTGCTTCCTGCTCGGCCACAATGAAAGAGACAGAAGATACGTCTAATACAATATTCTCTCCGACTGGTATTCAGAAACAGAGTTATTTGTTTCATAAATTTGTGGCTAATCGGTCATCGCGCTTGGATACGAGTATAGTATATGTTTCTTTGTCGTTTTCTTGTCTTCAGTCTGGACAGAGCATGAACAAGGCTAGTTGTAAGGATTTTGACCCGGTGAAAATAAGCCCAGTCTTACTGAACACCACAATTTAAGGGTATGCAATGAGATTTGGACTTAGTATCAGTGATTTTCAATTTTACCATTTTAACCATTACAGTACAACGAGGTTGCGTGGGGGGGACGAGGTTCTGGAGTAGTCTTGACGCCTTTTCGGTGATGGTCGTTGGGAATTAGCAATTTTAGTCCTTACCTCTATTAATTCATGTATGTCCCTATATTAAAACGACCTCGTATATCATTCCACTTTCACGGGCTATGTGTTTTGATATCGTGTTTTCATTGGTACCAAAAACACATTTAGAAAACTACAAAGTGCATTCCTCACCCAACACCATTTAGATGGGGAATGATTGCCCGTAGGCTGTCAAAAAATCTAATCATCCGTAGCCTATCATGCATCCTCCCATAAAATTCAATATAAATTGATTGAGAACTTTTAGAGATATCGTACAGATAGACATGGAGGTTGGCCGATATTATGCAGTAAGGGCGTATAGCTACGACGCTAAGAAGGTAATTGAGCTTGGATCCATCCTAATATTGATTTACTTTTTTCGAAGCCTATTACTCACGCTTCCACACCTTTACATAGAAACCAATTACGAACTTTTTGAGATATCGTGTGGAGAGACAGGAGCGTATACAGAAATGTATGAAAACAAAAACAAAAAAATCAGGAGGAAAATAAATCTGGATATTCCCCCAAATTAAACAATTTCTCTTATACCCCCATTACCCATCACCTTTTCATCCACCCAGTACTTCTAAAGATATAGCATGAACAGTCTAACAGACGGAAAGACACAACCAGATACAACTTCCTTGGGAGAGGTAAAAATCAATTGGAAAATTTTCCAAGGAAATCTCATGTGACAACAACGGGGTTTAGGGATTCCGAAAGACGACTTGAGATTCTTTGATGTTCAAGAGCTCCCGGTACCCAAAGAACAAATCACTCGCTGTGCTTCCTCTCTTCTTATTTCAGTCAACCCAGATATTGAATTGTCTTTTGATGGAGATTATCGGTTCACTATTGATTAAAAAAGAATCTGTTTTTGAAGTGGATTAATTTGTAAATGCTGAAAACACTTTGATTCTCTACTTTTTCTTCGTTTACTTAACATGGTAAGATTTATATTTTATGTTCTATACTAAAAAAAATGTAAGTGGATTAATAAATATCAAACAGACCCTGTTTTAGAAGTGTATTAATTTGTAACTGCCCAATACAATTTTGTTCTTCACTTTTCCTTATTAAAGACCGCTGACCAAAACAGCCCACATTTTTTTGGGGCTTGCTATCTATATATCTTGCGTGCAGTCTACAACTCTAGAGCTATTGGGTCGATAATTCAAACATTTTTTCTGTAACGTCTCAATAGGCCCTGAGTGGAGGTAGTTCAATTTACAATGTAATTTTATCATGAACTAGTCCCTCAGTCTGGCTCTATCTCCAAACCATTAGTTTCAGCAACTTCTTTTCCCGACATCATTCTATTTAAATGCTGTCCAAACACTTGCAGTCAGTGATTTGCGGTTTTTACATTTTATGAAGGTAATACTTTCAAGGATAATACTTTTGAGGATACTAACTATTACCTCTCGCTACTCACGGGGGTCTCAGCTATTTATAACAAACCTTTAGGCGAGCATGAACGCTGCTGGACACAAAGGTAGGAGTTCTGTCGTATTGTAAGTCGTAAGATCACACATCGTGGGGAATTTCTGAAAACTAACTCGTTAAAGACCTACTCAAAGGTCTCATTTGTGACCACAAATAATTTAGTGGCAATAATTGTGACTGTTCTTGAGTTTCATTAACACAGACGGACAGACAGACAGACATTCGTTGAATTACAGTAGCAATGCATCCTCCCAATAGTCACTTATGGAGCTGAAACATGGAACCTAACCGAGAGACAGATCTGCAAATTGAGAACTATGCAACATGCACATGAAAGAATTATGCTTAGCCTCACATGAAGACACCACAAGACGGCATAGAATCTATTAAAAATCTCAAATGGTGAGCTGGCCATATTGCAAGAATGGCAGACAACCGATGGACATCATGACTCACGACATGGATCCCCGAGATCACATGCACAGCCGAGGCTTGCAGAATGTTAGATGGAGAGATGAGCCCGACGAATTCAGAAAGTACTGGTTGTGCGACACCCATGATAGAAAAGGGTGGCAAATCCTGGTGAAGGTCTATGTCCAACGACAGATGTTAAAAGACTGATGATGCTGATTAAAATATACTGAAAAAGAAAGTGTCACATTTTCTGATGGGAATCATGATAATCAGCCAGGCCATCCATCTGTAAAATGTCCATCCGTCACAGTGTGAAATATTAGGTTGTCCAACAAGAAATGGTCAATTATAGGAGCAAAAATATGTTTTATGACAACCTTCAGTTGTTAAGGATATCTGTAAATTTTGAGCACAAACGGTCAATTATAGGAGCAAGAATATGCTTTATGACAACCCACAGTGGTTGGAGATATCTATAGATATAAGCAAGAGCTCAAATAGTTCTTCTTAAATCAGTTCCAGCAACAACTCTCAAATTCTCCTCAATTACAGACTAAGGGCGTCATTAAGCATTATTATTCAGTCTCATATCTCCAAAATAGGATGTATGGAACCAACGTTGCGCGGTTCTTTCTGAGCAAGTTCGTGATCCAAATGCAAAAACCATGTCCTCGAGAGCTTGAACAGAATTTTTACCGAGTTCGAACACAGGCAAAAACAATAGTCTGATTTCCTTTGGGGACAACATCTGTAAGGGTGAGGTACTACCTTATTAAAACAGATATAATTAATCATAGGTTGGAAATATAAAAGAAAGCTGATGCCACATGAATAATGGACTACGCACAAATACATATTCTACTTTAGAATTTACCAGAATCTCAACAATGGAGAGGAATGCAAAAAAAACAAAACAAAACAAAAACAAACAAACAAAAAAAGCCATTTTATGTAGGACAGCATAATGCACAGGTGAGATTAGATGAACTGTCACGACGTTAAAAAATGAGGACTAGGAAAGGGAGAGAGAAAAAGGATACGGGTATGAAGGAAGGAGTTAGGAGTTAAAAAATGAGGTGGACTTGAACTACCCCTCGGCTTTCCTTGGACAGGAGATTCGGTTTGAGCGCTGGAGATGGCTATTTTGGATACTACAGGGTATTATATTCCAGGCCCTAGATTTTTCATTAGCAGGGCAATGAGTACTGAGAACGAAAACTGTCAAGAAAACCGTCAACATGAGGTTATCGAGTTTTTAAGTTGGTGCTGCTGATTGGCTGGATATGTATGTATGTATGTATGTATGTATGTGGTTGTAAATGTATGCATCACAAACACGATAGAGCTAGACGAGAAAAAAAAATGAAAGAACTGCTCCTAAAAAAAGGCAAGAGGAGTAACTTATTCCCTATTCACCCCTTTATCCAGTGCTTTAGTTGATCGTCCCAAACATTGCGTGCCGGCCGATGACATTAGTAGTATTGACGACTTCTATCGAGTGACTGTTTTACTCGCAATTGTGAACCGAATCGTGGTGCAAATCTATCTTTAATTTACGGCCAGTATTGAGTTCTCTCACCAAGTCTTCGATATCATTGACCAAAACTATCATGCCGATTGTCAACACAGGTTTCTTGAGTTTTTTGAGTTGGTTTGTTTGGCTAGTTATGTATTCATATATGCACGTATGTACATGTGACGCGGTCAAGTTGCAAAAATGGAGCTAGAGGGCTGATAATTTGAACATTCATTTCTTATGTCTCGACTTTCTTTGTTTTTTTACCCCTCCCCCTCTATTTTTTCAGTGGGGGTCGATCTGCAATTCAATTTGATGCTAAATAGGACCTTCACTTTGTGTCCTATAGCATTAATTCTTGTTTTTTTTAAGGAAAATTCGGACCTTTTAATGATCACTGCCTAACAACGGGCCCGAGAAGTAACATATTCATTGATCACACCTTTTTCAAGGATTTAATTGATCGTCCTGAACCCGGCATGCTGTCAAAGTACAGATTTTTTTTTCGAGTGACCACACAGAAATCCTTTCTCACGAGTGTAAGTGATTCAAAGTATGATCAGTGTTTTCTCACAGCATCTCTGTGTGTGTGTGTGTGTGTGTATATATATATATATATATATATATATATATATATATATATATATATATATATATATATATATATATCAAGTCAACGCTGGCAATGTATTCCATCGATAGTTCTGTTGATGCCATTTCCTTGAGCTTGTTCTTCAGTGTCATCGTACATTCTAACTCAATTATCTGGAACCGAACAACAGCTTCTCTTCCTCTGAATATTTGGTCGCAGGCGATATTCCTTTCTAATTTTCAGTAATCAATGTGCGCAAAAATCTTATCTAGTGCAATTTTTCCCTATGACTAAAACATGTGCGCAGTTGATGCTTTTGCAAATTCTAACTTGGAATTGTTTCAAGATAATTTTGGCAGAGCCTCTTCCTCATTGCTAATAAAACTGTATAGGCGTGCTTTAACATGATACAAGTATGACTGAATTCTACGAAGTAATGTATTTAATGAAGGTTTTATTTTGTGAGACAACTGCACAGTTCGTTGTTCCATTAAATTTTCATTGAGTATAAATATATCCTTATTATATTCATGATTACGATTATAATCATCAATCACTTTAGCTAACTGACCCATTGTGTAAACATGTTTTTCTTTGAGTGCCACTTGTAAAATGAGTGCATGCGTGAGTTAAGAGGGAATTATGGTCGTGGGTCACACGAAAACGCGGCCATATGTCGGATAGAACTGTTTTATAGTAATCATCCTATGTCAATAATTACTCAGTTTGGTCTTGTCAAACACCGAAACCAGTGAAAATTTAATCCGTGCGGAGAGGCTTGTGAGTTTGTTGCTCTCCAGTAGGAGAAGATCGTGAATTTTTACTAGGCGTGGCGTAATGTGGCATAGGGCGTCCGCTCAGGAGTAGGCCTTTGTCTCATATTCTCTCTTGGTCAGACTTTTTTTTTTTACTGTGGACATGGAGGTTTGAAAATTGGAACCTATTACCACTGGCAGCTTTGGACGAGTAACAATCAAAGTAGCCCCGAACCCCTTACCTAGCAAAAAACATTTGATTTTATCTGTACCCCCACCCTTGAAAGATATCCTTATATCCCTCCTAAAGTGGGAGTGCATGACTATGGATGTCAGTGTAAGGTCTCTTATCTTGCACGCATCTTGGTGCTTTTACGTCAAACTGGCATCTTAGGTTCAAATTCTATTGAAAACATATGGTATTCCTTTTCGCTGCAAAACAATGAATATTTTTGTTCTTGTCCATGTGCAACTAAACGTGTAACACACACATGCACGCACACACACACACACATACATGCGAAGTATGTCCGGAAAGTATCTGGCTTTTTGCTATTAACGAAAATTTCCCGCCTAGAGCAATGGTACCTTAGCTTCCTTCAGAGTAGTCCCTTTGGAAACTGACGTACATATCCTGGCGCTCCTTCCATTCTTTAGAACAGTATGCAGATCTCCTTTGAGGATCTCTACCAGTTGTGTTGCGCTATTGTTAACCTCATCAACGGTCTGAAATCTCCTCATTTCCATCGGGGGAAGAAGTTAGGAGTGCCTGGGAGCCTGATCTGGACCTGCATAATACGAAGCTCTGCCCTACCCTCTTCACCCAACGTTAAGATCGGACATTATGAATGCAATAGTAACACAGTACACAAGTTCACTAAATGACGTTTCACTCTCGATCGAAAACTCTCAGAGAGTATGTTTATGCTTGCGCAGTAGAGTCCTATCTGATTCGTTGCCAAGTTACAAGGAAGCTGCCAACTGCTTTTGGAGATATTCGAGGTGGTTTATTCTTTTCCGGGTAGACTTTGTATATAAAAGCTTACCCATCATAGCCTAGCCTTGCACAAGGCCTCAAGTGTACGGCACTCAATGGAGAAAAAGTTGCAATGGTCTTCGAGATCAGCTCACTTATCATTCTTCCAAGCTGAAGTCAGCAGAGGACAACAGGGGTTAGACATACGAGACAAGGATATATTTCATAAGCTAAACTTACTCTGGTACGACACATACGACGGATGGTCTCTTGCTAAACTACGGTCCTTGTAAGCTCGACAACAGAAGGAAGTAAGATGGACTCGCCGACACAATCGATGATTAAGCAACTGGAGCATCAAAAGTAATGTAAAAATGAATTCATCGAAGAATAAATTTGATCAAGATGAATTGTATACATTACATCATTGGAAATTTTCACTGAAAACATCTGAAATGGAGTCAAAATATCTAGAAACATCTAGATTCGTTAGCATCCAGGCGTTGTAAATAAACCCGTCCGAAAAAGCCCCTCCCCCCAAAAAAGGTCAAAAAAGTTTTTTTTCGAAAAAAAAAAAATTTGAAATGGTCTATTGGAGTACTGATGCTATTTTTCAAGTCCGTAGACAAAACAGTATGTCCGGGACCGCTGGAACAAAATACATACACAAACAAAAACGTATGCTACAGTCGTTCAACTTGAACCAACAGGAGACTGCAATCGTTTGGAACCCATCGAGTGAAGATGGAACTCAATAAACAAGAAATGATCAAGCAAGAAAAGCTTGGTAAGCATAACACTATGTCAGCTTACACGCACATAAACACTCATTTTCTCTCTCTCTCACACACAGACCCACCTACTCTTTCTCTTTCTATACAAGCACACAAACACACACACATACACACACGTATATACATATATGTATTAAGATACATACGTAACTTCTCTCACACATATGTATAAACACATTAACTGGCACACACAAAAATACTTACATATCCTATACATGCAGATATGTAGATGCATACAGAAATTCTTCTTTAAAATTATATCAAGAATGAAGAACACACACACACACACAAACACACACACACACACATATATATATATATATAAATATATGTATATATATACATATATGTGTATATATATATATACATATATACATATATGCACACACATACATATGTATATATGTTTTAGCAGTAATCCTTCCTTTATACGTGTCTTATTAAAATCGATGGACAAGGGAGATCTTGCTGATTTTCTTCATTATTTCTTGTTTCCGCACAAGAGAACGTATGTTTTGATCCAAAGAATGTAATAGTCGTCGAAACGTACAACATATGATAACGCTTTTCATAACTATTACACTCTATGGATTCGTTCTCTTTTCTAATAAAACTATGAACATGATGTCCCTTGTCTATTTTATTAAACCATATATATATATATATATATATATATATATATATATATATATATATATATATATATATATATATACATATATATATGTATATATATATATATATATATATATATATATATATATATATAAGGATATACACATATACGCACACACACACACACATATATATATACGTGTGTAAAGAATGAGTTTGGAATACAATATAATACAATGCAAAATCAAATGCATGCTGGTTTTATTTGACAAAGTACTCTATAGTTGATTTATAATAGAGCTTAAAATATGATAGAATAAAGGATTCGCTGCACAAACACATTTATGTATCCATCCTGTGTGGGCCTCTCACCCTGAAGGCTAAACGGGGCGGAAATGTAAACATGTTTGTGTACCGAATCTTTTACCTCTCTATCTATCTATCTATCTATCTATCCATCTATTTGTATGTGTGTATGAACGTAAGTAAATATTAGAACATAAGCAAATTGAATACTTACCCAACCAACAGAACCACGGTGACAAGTAGAACTGTGAATCCTTTTAAAACTAGCATGGCATAATCTTTGACAAAAATGCAAAAAGTAGGTGTCAGCATTCACTATCTTTCAACTCGGCTCACTTTCTGTCCGTCGTTTCTGACTTTTTTTTTTGTTAATGTATCCCTTTAGTTTGTTTTTGCCGTTTCAAATCCTCCTTTAATTATTTTTCTTTCTTTTATTTCTATTGTGTAAAGCTATCTGGATGCCTTTTTCTTGTAACTTGTCGTAAATCAGCAAACGTGAGTCCTTCAAATGTTTACTTTGGGTGTAAGGTTTAATCGGGGATAAGGTTTGTTTTGTTTTACTTTTCACTGTCCCTATAGATTCTTATTATTATTATAATTATTATTATTATTATTATTATTATTATTATTATTATTATTATTATTTACTTACTTTCTTACTTACTAACTATACCTTTTCATCATTTTTGTCCTTTGTTTCTTAGTGTCCTTGTTTTTAATTTTGATTTTCGTGGGTTTACAGGAGGATCGCTAGTTCACGACCAGCCCTTGATATCGTTTTTTTGAGATGTATTCTCTTTTGTTGTGATTGTCAATTGTACTTGAAAAAAATCTCTGAATTGTCTTCAAGAAAGAATTCTGAAGTTGTTGATTAACATAATTTTGGAATTAATCCATTTTATTTTACAAAAAGAAAAAATAAATACTTCGATTGTTACTATTGCCGCTAATAAAACCTTGCAACGTTTCGACTCTATACTATAGACTTCTTCTTAGGAGGTTAGCAGCTAATGTTTCACCGGTATTACATCTTTGAATGCTGAGCATAATTGTCTTCTGAGAATGAGTCCATTTATGTTTTATTTCTAGATTCTCTTGCTTTTAATTAGTATTTGCAAATAATTGCCAAGTTCAAAGGCAGACATCTCTTTTTAATGTCTTTTTTTTTGCATTTATCCGTGTGTGAGTGCATGTGTGTGTTTATTTTTATTTTTTGTATAATCAAGTATCCTCGTTTCTCTAAAGTTTACGTGAATACACTTTACGTAAACTTGTTCAAAAGTTAATATTTCCTCAATTTCTTCACTGTATAGTTCTTACTCTCCTAATAATTCATTTGAAATTCATACTCTCCAATTCGTTATAATATTCTTAATAAAACTGGCCTGTGCAGTGAATGGATTGTTAAGAACTATTTATTGAGTTTAACATCCATTGTCTATTTACTTTTCTTTTTTCATTAATTTAGTATCTATATAATTCCAGCTTATGTGGAGGCAAAATAATAAGATTTAAGTTCCCTTCTGGGATATAAACAATCGTATACGTATGTGCATATTAGTATACATATATATGGATTAATATTTCTTTTTTGTTTATTTGATGACTGTGAAAAAGTTCTTAGTGGTCCTGTGGATTTCTTTTCGTTTCTTTTTAAAAATCCTTTTCGTTTATTACATATTTTTTTAAAGCCAATGTATCATAGTCGTGTGATTCCGGTGATTGTATTCCAATGTCCGCTTCAAGTATTGTTAGTCCGTAAAGCTCCGTAATTTGATAAATATCCAGATATCCGGTCGGCCGCGAGATGAAATGTTATATACGTCCGTAGGTGTTGTGCGAAATTTGCAAACGGACTCACCAAAAAAAAAAATAAAAATATGATCAAGTAGGCGAAAAGAAATAAAATGGGAAGCAAAGAAGAGAAAAGGAAGGAGAAGAGAGGAGGAGAGATAAGGTGAGAGAGGGAGTGAAAAATTCAGTTGATAAGAGGGATTGAAAATAAGAAGAAGAGAAATAAAGAGGGAAAAGAGAGGGAATCGGACGCTAAGGTAGAGAAAAAGAGAGATAGTGAGAGACAAACGAGAAAAACGAAATCATCAGAGAGAGAGAGATAGATAGATAGATAGATAGATAGATAGATAGATAGATAGATAGATAGATAGATTGATTGAAAGGGAGTGAAGGGGAGGGAATTTAAGGATTTGAAAAATCGTAACAAAAACAATGGCAGACGATTAACATGCAACGACAACTTCACAATAAACAGAACCAAAAAAAGGGGAAAGAATAGCAGATGGAGAAACTATTTTTATGATTTCTAAGTACAATTTCCCTTATATGCTCTCAGCACACAAACGCACTCACAACTCTGCCAAAATGTATTGATTATATTATTTATATAAGCGAATGCTTTTGTACGAATATAGATATTTATATATTTATGTATATATATATATATATATATATATTTCTATGCTTATATATTCAACGCTTTTCTTTTGATCGTAACAATTTGATTAGAAGAAAAAAATCTCATATCACGTGTTGATTAACGACAACAATAACGTACACCCACGTGTCTTTATTTACATATATGTATATTTATATAGAACAAGTACCTGCTGCTAACTACTTGTACTACTGCCAACGTAGCACTGCGTTATCAAAATTAATGTATATATATATATGTATCAATATATTTTGAGGATATCTACTAGAATGTATATGTACACAATCATGCACTTTTCTTATGCTTACTGGTTTATTTATTGTTTTGTATTAGTTCCTTAATAATAGGTAGATACGTATATACTCGTATATAAACAATTGTAACCGGGCATAAAATCTTTAAAACATTGAAATATTGATAAAAGTTTCGATTTGTTTTCTCAGTAATGTTTCAACTTTTAAAGCAATATCCTGAACAAGAACACCGACCTAGTGCAATTGTATGCTTTGTATTGTGATTTTTCTCTTGTAAGCCTGCTATACAGGGTTTTACTTCTATTGAACTTTGAGATCTCGCAGCAATTACAATATGTATTCTGTATATATTGAAAAGATGTTCAATATATATTATATGTTTTCAATATAACTACACTCAAAGGCTTATGCTTGTTCAAATATAGCTAATCATAGGTAGACAAATATATGTATAGAAATAAATATCTACCTATGAATTATATATATATGTATATTCAGTGAGTATAAAAATATATGTGATTGTTTTTTTAATTTGTAAAATTTAGTGAACTCAAGTTACCAGCTCTTTATTTTCTTATATATATTCATTTTATTTATGTATACATATATTTAACTGTATGTATATGAAAATTTACTTGTCAAGCGCAATAGAATTCTGTCTCTGTTATTCATCCAAATTATGAGACGAATTCAGTATCAAGCTATTGTACCTCGGAGAATGTCTTTATATCTATATCATATATTGGAAAAATGCCAGAAATTTTGAGTAAATACTAAAGAAAATAGTAAATATACATGCAATCAATATTTTGCACACTTACCAACCTGAAATTATCCCCAGCCCTAATGGACTCGGATCATTGCATTCACACACCTATATATTCATGAAACACGCGCTCAAATGTGGATATGTATGTATCTACATGTGTTTACGGATTTGTGTGAATGCTCACTTTGACCATCTATACGAATTTAATTCTTGATTAATTTTGTGAGATCGGTTTTTGTAGGAATGTGCGTGTTCCAAAAACGCGTTTGTTTGAATGTGTGTCAGAGAAATTTTGTTGAAGAAAAAACAACGGCGCCCTATCTATATCGTTGGAGATTTTGAACTACTTTAGGCCAATCCTACCCAATCACTGACAAAATAGTTATAAATTCAAATTGAATTTATAGATAGATAGATAGATAGATAGATAGATAGATAGATAGATAGATTGACCGATTGATAATGGACAAACTGAGATAGATGAATTGATGGATAGATTATGGACAGAGATAGGCAGATAGATAGAGGGATAGATAGATGGGAAGAGAAAGAGATAGATATAAAGATGGTAGAGTAAGATGAGTATTAATAATGTGAAATAAGTATCAATAAAATTAGATATTATAATAGATAGTAGATAGCTAGATTAAATTAATTGATTGATCTGAAAAAAAATGTTACCGAATGATAGGTTCATGGATTGTTATTGATAATAAGATGGTAGATTGTCACTGGCCGATTGTGATGCGTCAGATGGATGTAAAACAGACAGATATAAATAGAAAAATAATTCGCCAAAGACAGGCAGATGTAATCAGTGAGACAGTACAGGGAAAAATAGATATATTGATAGATATAAAGACGGTATTCTCAAAAAATGGCTTGTTTATTAACTGGCGATTCTTAGCTGATATCCTCTTACGTACGTGTAAAGAAGTAGATGGGTACTTAAGATTATAGAACGATCACTGAAAAATAAAGACTGATCGATATGAACTTACTGGGATGGATAGATTCGAAAGATTTAGTATGAATAAGGTGTCATGGAGTGATGTCTAAGAGGATACTTTGATAGAAAGATAGATAGATAGATATATAGAGAGATAGAAAGACGAAGTGGTAGCTATAAACAGATTTCGGTGTAGTGTAAGTGAAGTGTTGTTGAGTGATAGCTAAGAGGAGACTTTGATATATAGCTATTTAATTAGCGAGAAATATCGATGGATCAGAAAAAAATAAAAAAAGATTCAGACTGATATAGAGAGATGAATATCAACGCGTTGTTATAGATAGGTAAACAGATATAGACGGATAGATCAAATGGTCGATCGATCGAGGAAGATAGAGAGCAGGTAAGATGTATATGATGTAAATGAACCGAGGTGATGAACGAAGGTTTGTAGTAGCGCTGATGAAGAAACCTGAAGCCGCACGGGGTGCGCGGCAATGTTACGGGGTTGGGGTCACTGATACCAGTCTGGGTGTTCTCCTCGCGAGCGAAATTTACTCAAATTGTCTTGCAAACGACCTACGTTATTGACGCAGAAAGTCTCCGTTGTCAGGGAAAATAGAGGCTAGTACTGATGCGAGGCCAAGTACAGAAAAAACCCTCTCTTATACAATGGTAGGATATCCTTAGCAATTACAGAAGGTAGAAGAAAAGAAGATAATACTTGCAGAAGGTACAAAAATGATATTACAGATTCACAAAAAAAACTTGTATTTACCTATGTATGTGTCTGACAACTGTAGAAAGTCGTCGGATAAGTTTATATGCAACGCTCACGATCTCTTTTCAGTTATTGTCTTTATCGTAATAAAAGAGTCCTCTCTTCACATACCGATGGTCCACCTGGAAAAGCCTTCGGAATAGATAGGCCAAAATATTACGTGGACAACGAAATAGACAGAAAAATGTGTCTGATTGTCTAAAAAAACATTTAGTCTCTAATTATGCCAATGTACGATGATCTAATAATCAAATTTGTATTTGAGTTTGGAATTGTGAATGGAGAAATTGTTCTGTATCAAGGCATATGTTATATCAATTTATTTAAGATCATTTATTCGCAATATGAGTGAACGTAGAACAACGTATGTTATAAGGACATTGGGGGATTGTTAAGAGAAGATGGTGTCTCATCTTCACTATCAAAGGCTGATCATATACCGATGCTAAAGAAGCACTGTGTATTGGGTATTACCTTTCATTTTTCTATAGATAAGATTTTGTTTATTTCTTGATATAACTCTGCATCTATGAATGCATGTATATACATCAATATCTCTCTATATGCATAGACATATATTCATTTGGCAATTATATCGACGGATTGATCACTTCATAAATATATCGGTAGATATGAACAGATTGGGAACTAAAGATAGATAGATGAACTAAGTTCGAAATATATGTACATACATATATAAATATATGTATATATGAACATATATATATCTATAGGTTGATAGACTATGATACCTGATTACTTTCTCACGTATGTATAGTACATATAGTTTATTAGTTAAAAAAAAATTTTCTTTTAAAGTAGAAAAAAAATCAGCTAATTGTCTTTGTTGATTCTATTGAAAAGTGAATTTGAACATTGATTCCAACTGGAAATGGACAGGCAGTATTCGACTGGGAATTATGGGAAACAGAGAATGCCTAACCAATCCTGCACTCTACCAGCACGTGGCATTCGTTGCTATGGCGAACAATTCGGTACCCTGTCCTGACGCTGAGCAGAAACCTGTGCCGGTGGTTCAGTCAGAGCAATAGTTTGTATCAAAAAAGTAATTTATTAAAAATATCGATCGCCTTATTGAAGTATGGGTAGATATAAACAGATTGAAATCAACGGATAGTTAGGTAGATAGATGGGTTTAAACAGACTCAGTCAAGTGAATACTTATATTTGTATGTATGAATATATAGACGGATATAAACAGACTGATAGATGGATAGGTTGATCACATCATAGAGAGAGAGAGAGAGAGGGGGAGAGAGAGAGGGAGAGAGAGAGGCAGAGAGAGAGCTATAAAGGGTAGATAGGATAAATAGGTACAAATTATCTGAGAATTATGGGTTTCAGTGATTTTGCAGCGCAAATTGATTGATAAATTGATATAAACAGACAGTGATTAATGGATATGAACAGTCTGTGATATATATAAACAGTCTGGAATGCATATAAATATGTATATATGTATCGATATATATATATATATATATATATATATATATATATATATATATATATATATAGATAGGTTATTCAATACTTGATTGATATAAGCTTAAGCACATATTGGAAAATACCAATGAGGTTATAAGTATTCATATAAATATATACATAAATATATATATGAACATATATGTATATATATATGTATATATGGTATATGATCGAAAATATGTTATTTATCAACAATGAAAACACTATCTACTGTACGCATTGGAAATCGATGGAACGTGGGAGGTGGCGCGCACGCCAAGGGACATGTAACGGTGCCAAAATATGAACATTAATGAACAAATGTTCTCTTTTTCAATTCTTGCGTACGTAATTTTTGCGTTGGTTATAACTCTTTTGGTCGCTTTGGACAATTGTTTGTTCGTCTGTGTAAGTCGTAAATGGTAACCAGATGGAAAAAAAATCCAGTGATAGGGTGTTTGAGTCACTTCGATCGAATGAAAGGGAGACTGATGCAAGAAGGGGAAATAAGTGCAGATCGATAGATAGATAGATAGATAGATGGATGAAAACACTACATGGATAGATAGAAAGATAGAAGAAGCGGACAGATGGATTGAAATTAACAATTTCTGATAGTGGGCTATTGATATGAACAAAATGTGATTAATAGACTGATGATTCACTTATATATGTATATATATACATGCCTATATATATACGTGTAGAAGTATAGAGAGGAGGGAGAGAGAGAGAAAAAGGGAGAGAGAGAGAAAGAGAGAGAGAGACAGACAGAGAGAAAGAGACAGAGACAGTGGAACGGATTAGTAAATAATTAAAATATTATAGGTAAATGAATAAATATGAATAGACTTTTATAGACAGATATAAACAGTCTACAGATAGATTGATAGGGGAAGATGGGATGTAGAGACACAAGGGAGAAAAAGAAAGAAAAAATGTGTATTTTTTGAGGAGAATGGAAATTCAAGAGAGACAGTAAAGCAAGAGCAAAGAAAAGCTGAGAGAGAAAGAGAGAAAGAGGAGCAGAGAATATAACAAGAACTATTTAAAGAGGTCAAAGGAAAGATGCAATGAGGAAGAAAGAGTGTATGAGTAAATATGTATATATTACAATAAGTATAGGATATTTAGATACATGTTGTTAATCATTTCTAGGCAAAAAATGAACTAAGTAATGAATTTTCCACAATACATAAATAAACTTGATAATTCCAAAAATCCTCCTGAAAAAAGCAACACGCGTGGTATCTTCCTCTCCGATGTGCGACTATCTCCGATTGGTTAGTTACTCCTAGGAATTTTATCGCTTGGTTTTTCCTCTCTTGTAGATTGTGACAGTCGCAGATAAAGGGTAATCAGATATTCGGATAGTTTTTTTCAACTGAAGATATTTGAATAAACCACTCCAGGGAGAATATTAGCAAAGATATGATATGTTTAAAAAAAGAAAAAGTGAGGTTATGTAAAAAGAGGTAAATGTTTTTGAAAAATTATGAAACATCGATTCGGCGTAAGTATTTGTCGTGACCTTTCAGACATACTTACAAGCACACAATCACTTGTGTGTACTGTACGAGTAATGACTCACACATACACTACATGTACGCTCTTTCTCACACACACACGAGCAAAAACACACTCACACACACATGCCTGCACGCACACATGCAGAATATCCCGTCAGGAATAGAACTAAAGTGTTCTTGTTGAAAAAAAATTGCGTAGAGGTACAATCTACTGCGGTATTGAAACTGACTTTTAGGGAGCTGTTGTGTGCCAATCTGTGGATTTACAGTACAGTTCGTTCCCGGCTTTTCGCCAAACCTTAGTGGCTTAACGTCAGACTATGCTAGACTTGAAAAATGCTCG
This sequence comes from Thysanoteuthis rhombus, assembly GCA_963457665.1. Taxonomy (NCBI): domain Eukaryota; kingdom Metazoa; phylum Mollusca; class Cephalopoda; order Oegopsida; family Thysanoteuthidae; genus Thysanoteuthis; species Thysanoteuthis major. The sequence goes on from OY735224.1 coordinate 10,573,687, forward strand.
TTCAAAATCATCTCAAATGAAACAACTGTGTCTAGGTTTGCTATTAAAAACATGCCAGCCTAAAGTTTTGAGCACATACGTCAGTATATATGTGTTTATATATCTGTGTATTTATCTGAAGATAACTAACTATCTCGGTAGCTAGCTCACTAGATCAAGGGAGAAAAAATAGATATGAATAGACAGTTATATGGAGAGAGAGAGAGAGAGAGAGAGAGAGAGAGAGAGAGAGAGAGAGAGAGTATAACGATGGATGGAGAAGGAAGTTAATGTGAACAGACCGGAGGGTAAACCTAAATATTAACAGGGATAGATAGATTGATGACTGGATATGCGTGACGTGTGATTGATTATAATCGATAATTGTTGACGTTGATACATTGGGCAAACTTTTCCTTAAAACACTGGCTTCTACCTGTATTACCACTAATGAGAATACTCTTAGTGTGATCGAATGTGAGTTTTGGTTGCCACTTAAAGAATCGAACTACTTTGTTAAATAACGGGCGACAGCCAGCTTTGTGCGTCCATCTAAAAGTCTACCTTTCCATGCAATGCTTATGGTTATTTGCGTATGGCTGTATGGGCTCGCACACGTATGTGTCTCCGTGTAAGTATTTTCCAACACGCTCATATACATGCAAGTGGGAATCTAGACTCAAGAGATTTACGCCGTTCGAGTAAGAATGATTTTACCGATTTACTTATGTTCTCAAATCTAGTCTCGCGCGCATAAGTCTTGTTAAAGACCCAAGCGTAAGTCATCAAGTATCCTTGTTAAATTTCAAAGTTATACAATTTGACAAGTTATACTGAAATCTATGGGAAACGATCTTCAGCTGTTTATATAAGTATCGAAATATTCCTATGAATACATTCAAATGAACACACGTGTGTATCTGTGTATCTAGATATCGATATCTCTGCGAATGCAGTACTTACGCGTCTGATGCAATGATACAACACAAATTGGCTGGGATTTTATTTTTTTGATACGGATATGGGAGTTGACGTCTCGCAAAGTATATAGATTTAAAAAAAAAAAGATTCCAGCACCGTCTGACTTATGTTTCTCGGCATATATACATATACATATATATATATATATATATATATTGATATGTTTATGTGCATATATGTGTAAGTGAGGAGTGAGGGGAGACTTTATATACACAACATATGCATGCACCAAAATATAGATATATTTACAAGATGTCCGTTGTCAGAACTTACCGATAGCTACTTCACCGAGATATCTGATGAAAATGACTCTCTAGTGTACGGCAGTGCCGGCATGGTACCTTCTATTTGATATTGAAGAAAATTATTGATTTCTGCACTGGAGATTTCTTAAAACTAAATGGTATTATCTAAATTTTCTTGATGTCAATATAAAAATATGTCTTATACGAATGTATATGTGCGTTTTTGCATTAGTCAAGGAAAAAAAATCAAATCTAGTCGATAAATATACCAGGGCATATGTTGGGGACAATGTCTTTTTATCATTCACACTTTCACACATACAAACTAGTATATATATATATATTTATATATATATATATATATATATCTGTTTATTCTTACGTAGATTGGTAGATATTCTCTCTTGAATCAATAAAATCTAGATGTAAACAACAAAACTTATTTCTGAGTAAGTAGATATTGATACAGAATACCAATATCTTGAAATATGTTCAAATATCTGTCACGATTATATCATGCGATGATATCGCACTTATGGAAGCTCTTGAAAAGAAATCTGTTTTCCAGGAGAACTATACGTGTGTGTATCGAAGCATTTGTATACGATGAAACATATCTTGGTGCATATGTAATAGTTACTTATTAAATAATATACAGGGAATGATTTCAAACTATGCTCTTTATTTTACTTGTCAGGAGTGTGCTGGCTAGATTCACAGACCTACATCAAGAATGCCTACTGTAATTTGAGATTAACTGTAGTTCGAACGAAAGTTCCTGACATTAACGATGAAGAGTTGAGTTAAGAAAACAAAAAAACAAAAACAAAAAAAAAACCCGGAGACAGGCTTTCTCACTTGTAATTTACAAAATATGAGAGAGAGAGAGAGAGAGAGAGAGAGAGAGAGAGAGAGAGAGAGAGAGATGTATGTGATGGAGTCTTTATTCAGATATCTATATATAATCAACTATTTACTAATGATTAACAGATATATACTAAGATGTACATAAATGTATTTATACCTATACATATGTTCTTATATACTTATGATTATGTATGTAATTCTGAGTGTGTGTGTATATATATATATGTAAAAAACTCAGGATGCAATTCATAAACCCATTTTCCTTTATACACGTACCTCAGCCTACACACGCACTATCATGTATACATGTATATATTTTCAATGCGTATATGTGAGTGTATATACTATAGAAAGATATATAGATAGAAATAAATGTTTTTATGGATTGTTTATTTCGTTTGTAATATATGTATATAATTTTATTAGTTCATAACATGTATATAGATCAGTATCAAAATGTATGCCTGTTTATTTATATATATATATATACATATATATATTTATATATATTTACATATATTTGTATATGTTATGAATATTAGTTTTACTCATTTATATTTACACAGATATGTAGATAGAAAAATTACTTTCCACAAAGTAACCATGTAAGTATTCTTATGTTTGTGTGCTTGTGAATATTTGAATATGATTATATGTAAGTGAGTGTAAATATGTGTGTGTGTGTGTGTTTGTATGCGTAATATCTAATAACTTATGATACTGATTAGATTATGCTTACATTGGAACATCTAATTAAGATTAAAGATGTATATATATATACATACGTGTATTTAGATAAGTACGATAAAGTCACTTGATGTGTGTGGAGTAAAGCAGGTTTCTTCTATAAATATAAACGTATGTTTTCGGGAATATATCTAAGTGTCACTTACCTACAAAGAAATTATGGTCTGTCAAATTTTATGAAACCAGTAATTCTCTAACATATAAGTTTCGTAACACACCTATATATACATACATATGCACATGTTGACACATACACACATATGCATTCACACCTATATTCATATATAAGCAAATTAGCGTTTGTGAAAGTAAATGTATATACTGAGTGGGCACACTATATTATTAAGATGTATGCCTGTATCCTCAGGAGATTTTGAATGTTTCTTAGCTTATATTCGGCAAAGAATACATCTGTCTGTGAGGAATTTGAGGGTTAAGTCTATCTACCTATTTATAGATGGATGTATGTGTATATTTTGGTCTGTAAGACTATAAAGAACGGTGCGTGTATAGCTGTTCCTTGTGTGTGTGCGTCGGTGTGTAAATAATTGTGTAGTTTGTTAAAGTGTCTATATGTGTGAATGCTGATATCATTCGAGATTATGTCTATCTTACTATGTTTAGATATACACACGTATATTTGGGTCTTTGGGGTCTATAAGAAATGCATGCACAGCTGTTGCTGATGTGGGTGTGTAAGTGTGTTAATAAGAGTGTAGCTTGTTAAAGCGTGCGTATATGTGTGTGTAAACTATCCATAGATACATTCATATTCAAGTGTTGATTGTTTATTCGGATAAGTGTATTGCGCTTTCTTATGCGTGTGTTTTGGTGTGGAGATAAGTAGGTAAAGAAGCGTGTGTCTAGTTAAAAAGTGTTTATATATGAGTATACATATTAATTTTTCAGACCACGTATATTTGGGTCTTATACTTCTGCAGAAATGGTGTATTTGAATATGTGGACAGCTGTTACTAATGTGTTTGTGAGTGTGTGTGTGTGTGTGTGTGTGTGTGTGTGTGTGTGTGTGTGTGTTTGTGTGTGTGTGTAAATAGGCGTGTGACTTGTTTGAGTGTGTATATGTGCGCTTATGCTTGTATTCTGCCGACCACTATTCCATTCAAGCAGCAACGTCTTTCGGTTTCAAGAAACTGCTGAGATTTGCCCAAGAAATCAAGATATCGCGTACGAACATGCAACATTAAACAAAACAACAATGAAAGAAAATGAAATACATTTTCTTTTTCCTCTTTGTTTCTGTTCTTTTTACTAGGAATGATTTTGTACAAAAACACAACAGGAAGATACTTGGCACTGGAAAAATCAAAACAGATCTGTTGCATACACACTCATAAGAACATATATTATATGTAGATATAAATAAATGAATATGTATAGATATATATATTTACAAATATTGATATATCAATTTATATATTCTTATATGTTCGTGCAAATATGAATGAATATACGTATATATATATAGAGAGAGGTGGATATATATGAATGTATACTTAGAAAAAAAAAGGGTTACGATTTTCCCGGGTTTTATGATGTGGGAGTGGGGGTGAGGTTATAGTGCAGGTGTGATCCTAGAATGAACAATCATATTCCATTTGGCAAATGAATTTGACACATGAAAACCAAGATTTAAACTCCGTTTGTAATTTTCGAAATTCCGTCTTCGCTTTCATATGGGTAATGTACGTCCAGTCGCGTGAAATGTTTCTGTGATAAATAAACGGGGATTTGTTTTCTCCTTATAGGTCGTTTTTGATCGTTTCCCTCATCGTAAAAATTCTCTTTTTTTCTTTCCAAATCTTGTTTTCTTTTTTATGAATTTATATATTTTTTAATCGTGTTGTTATTAGAAATATCATGATAATTAAAATCCAGACCCGTAGTTGTATAATACAAACATATGATATATACTTTCCTTTGTATATTTTTCATCGACAATACTGCGTTTATTATTGGTCTGTGCTTCTATATGTTGTTAATGGTGATTTTGTTATTCCCTTAATAAAAACCAAGCTTGAGGTCGGCTACAGGATTTGGTGGGTTTTAGCCAACTGTAGAAGGCGCCATACAACATAAAACCGTCTTTGTCTTCCTCTCCGTCTTCAACTAGGTCCGTCAGTTGACCCCCCTTACATCAAAATTCGAACGGGAAATGCGAGGAGAAACGAGAAATCGCGAGAATATGCGAGAGAGTAAGAGAGGAAGAAACACGTTCGCTGAGCGAAGCCCGCGAAAAAAGGCTGTCACTGCTTGTTATGATATAATTTATTTATTTACTTATTTTCCTTATTCATTTATTTGTGAAAAAAAACACAACAAACTGTTCCCCACTAGCTCTTCTCTAACATAGAGATTTTCTGTGGGTTGCAACAGATACACGTTGTGATATATGGCGCTACCAATATTAGTAGTAGCTGAGGCAAGACTGGATGATATAATATCAGAAAATGTACAAGAATCTGTGGTAACTTCTTCTTTCAAACAGTAGTTATAGCAGTGACGCTTAGCGTAAAGTAGTAGTCCCAGTAAGGGTCGTCTTTGCAATGAGGGGTCTGTATATAATTATTATTTCTAGTTGTAGTTGAAGTATATCTTGAGGTAGTACGAATAGTAGTAAAAAATATAGTTGCCGTACGCGCAGTATATTTCTCTCTGTATTGTTGACATCTTTACGATAACATCTTTTTAATTATTGTTGTTCATATTTATCCACTGTAAAAAAAAAAAAAAAAATACGCCAAATATATCTATGTATCTTTTTTTTTGTTGACTGTAACACCCCAAAGGTGGAAGGAAAACGGGTTTTTTTAGTACGTATGTCACAATGGTTACATCAAAGTTTAGTTTATTGACTACTGAAATGTTCTCGTATGGTTCGATTCTTTTTTACAGTCGGTGTTGTGGGGACTTGAAAATAACATATATGCAGTCATTTTTGACGGAACGGGTATACTAGTAACTAATAACGGCGATAACAATAGTGATGAAAGACGACAATATGCAATCATCATCATCATCATCATCATCATGATTTTTTCGCTATTTTTCTCGTCAGTAGTCGCTTAAAAAGTAATCATCATCATCATCATCATCATCATCATCATCATCATCATCATCATCATCATCTTTTTAGCATCCGTCGTTAGACATAGACCCTCCCAAAGATTCACAAGATCTCTCTATCATAGACATCACGGAGCCAGTACTTTCTGGCTCTAATTTGTCTTGCAAACCTCACTTTCGGGTGGACACAATTTCGCATATGCTCTCTTGAGGATCCATGTTGTGAGCTGTGATTTTCAGCGGTTGTCCGACATTCTTGCAAATTGTCCAGCCCATGGCCATTTGGGTTTCTTAATGGTTTCATTGATATCTACTGTTACCCGTTTATTGTTGATATTACTAGTACTACAATCATCATCATCATCATCATCATCATGATTAACGTGATGATTAATTTTCTTTTTCGTTCCTCGCCCCTTCTTTATAAATTTACTACTGCTATTAGTAGTGGAAATAGTTATATTTTCATTCCTTATTACTTATCTTTCATAACTTTGTCCATTCATACCAGGTGTCTGATGTGACAGTGTATCTTTTCAATTCCCTCTTATTTTCTCACAGAAAATAAAACGTGCAAAAACGCTCGAGGAAAGGGGAATTTATGGTAGAATTTGAAGAATCAAATCGAAAGCCTTTCCAAAATAGTTAACTGTACTAAGGTGAATACCAGTGTATTGAGGAGACTTGCTATCACTTGGTTCCCATTGTAAGCCACTTGTTATTTCTAGTGCGAAAAATTATTATTATTAATAATAATAATAATTGTTAACAGTGACCTAACGGAGGAAAGGAAATGAAAGCAGAAATGTAAACCACAGCACTGGCATGATAGGCGAAAGAGAGAAGAGATGTTGGCTGAAGACCTGAGGAGACTTATCGTCACTCAGCCTTCAGCAATGACCACTGGGCAACCGGTGTGAAACTGTAAACTGCAGTATAACTGTGGTGTATGAGAACTCCAGAGGTAACAACTAGGCAACTGGTGTGAGATTGCAAATAATAATAATAATAATAATAATAATAATAATAATAATAATAATAATAATAATAATAATAATGATAATAATAATAATAATAATGATAATAATAATAATAATAATAATAATACAAAGTAAATAAATAAGACGATGAAAAATTTGGAAGATAACAGGACCTGGCAAAGGGAACGAAATTGGTGTGGAACATGGAAGATGGGTTGGTACCAGTAATAGTGGGTGCACTGGGAACCGTACCAAAAACACTGAAAACGTGATTGGTGGGACTTGAGATAAGAGGAAGGATTGACACTATGCAGACCAGAGCACTACTGAGAGGAGTACTGGAATTATAAGACCTACGACCCCCAGCTGGTAGCAATAGCCTAACAGCTAAGTAAGGAGACATGATGAAGGTAGCATGAATTACAGCGCTGATGTGACAGGTGGAGACGATATGAATAGAGGGCTGGAGACCTGGGGAGACTTACTGACACAGCCTCCAGCGATAATCACCTGGCAACTTGTGTGAAACCATAATTAATAGTGCTGTTGTGGACTGCTGTTAATCAGTCCCCCGCGGTGCCAACCAGGAAAAGTAATAATGTATAGTGTGAAAAGGTGTCAATGATATCGAAGTCAGGACTAGAAGAGCTCGATATAAGAGGACCGAGACAATACAGACCAGAGCACAACTGGAATCTGCAAGAATACCGAGAAGAGTACAGAAAATATGAGACTAACGCGCTCCAGTCGTTAGCAATGGAATGACAGCTAGAATGGTCATGGCACTTGTTAGAAAAGCGAAGGGAGTCTGGTACAGTACAAATCAAAGAGCTGCAGTGATATATATGAGGACAGTGAGTGAAGGACTGGAGACCAGGTGAGACTTACTGTCACAGGTTTCGGCGATGTCATGTATCTAGTGAGAGAGTGCAAATGATAGAGCTACTGTGGGAATATTGTGAGGAGGGTTAGATAGTTGAGAAGACTTGGTGTCACTCAGTCACCAAAGATGATCATAGGCGTCCGGTGCTACAACTTCTACTACTGATGATGATGATAATCAACTAGTCATAAAAAAACTCAGTTGGTGTTGACAACTAAGATTATGAATTATCACATGCTTCTGTTCTTTTCTTATCTTCTTCAGTATAGTATTATTCTCTCCTTTCTTTGTTAGTCCGAGGTTTTATCTAAATGTTATACCAGCATGCGTAAGTTTCATATACGTTAATCTTCCTATGTCTTCATTAACATTATTTCTTTTACCCTGACGTCTTACCTTCTAATTAAACTATCTAACCTTTCCCTTATGTTATAACTGATAATGTAACTCCTAAACGCAGAAGGGAACAAGCAGGATAACAGTATCCATAAACTACTACTCGTAGTAGTACTACTACTGCAATTACTACAACTACTGCAGCTGCCGCTGTTCTTATCACCACTCGCTGTTATATGCAACGAGTAGCATTTCTGAGGTACTGGTAGCAGCAGTGTCTATAGTGAAAGTGAAAGTGAAAGTGACATAAATAGTTAAAGTACGAGTAACATTAAAAGTGAAAGTAGACATGGAAGTTGAAATGTTTTTATTCATTTATCTTCTTTTCCTATTTTTTTCGTGGTGGTACGCTTTTTCCTCGTTCCTTCCACGACTCTATTACTAAAGGGATCCTTCAAATTTCCAAATTTCGCTTTTTGCTACATTAGTACGGGTTTCCTGCGCTGTGCAAATTGACATGTAGCAAATCGGCAATTACCAATAATTTACATTGGAAACTTTTGAGGATTCGAAGGCAGAGGTCCGTCGTGTATTATGGATTATGTGGGAGGCTACAAATACGACAGTATGTTTGACTGCTTAGCATCATGCATTTTTACTATCTTGAAGTCCTTTGTAGGCACTCACGAAATCTGACAAACGTGTTCTGAATCTATGAACTCTTCCACAATCAGTCATACTCCTCTGCAATAATCATAGCGCTTCAATCGTCACAAAATTTGCATGCAAGGTTTTCTTTCATGTCATGGAACGTCCAGAAAATGATCTTGTATGCATTAATTTCTTTCTTCACTTTATGCCAATCTGACTTACAAGAGGTTTCATAGGGATGCTTTACTATTGGATTGCAAAAGAGGTCTGTATGAGTACTTCAAATAAAAGTATATCTTCCTAAATGTCATATTATCCTAGCAGAAGCCTTTGCACCCGGTAATTATCAAGTACTTTACACTCTTAATATCCAACTATAACTACCTAGTTAACCGAGGAACTCTTTTAAATGATTACATATTCTTTGGAACCAATTCTGAAAAACAACTTCCCCTTGCATATACATATATATATATATATATATATATGTGTGTGTGTGTGTGTGTGTGTGTGTGTGTGTATGTCTCTGTGTGTGTGTGTGTGTGTATATGTGCGTGTGTGTCTTTGTGTGTGCACTGGATCTACATTCTTAATTTTCGAACTGTAACTACTCGGTTACACGAGGAACTCTTTTCAATAATTGCATATTCTTGGGAGCTACTTCCAAAAAACAACTTCCCCTTATATATATATATATATATATATATATATATATATATATATATATATATATATATATGTATATATATATATATATATGTATATATATATATATATGTATATATATATATATATATATATATATATATATATATATATATTGTGTGTGTGTGTGTGTGTACTTTGAAATACTACTTTTAGGAGTTTAAAGGAAACGTAAGAATAAAAATCAGAATTGCATTATACATCATTCATTTTGAGGGCTCAATATAAGCATAACATATAGAACCAGCATTATTATTACAATAATGGAAAGAAAAAACAAAAACAAAAGAGATCTTAATAATGTGTTTCGTGAAACACATTGTTGATTGTTCCATGTCTTATTGCAAGGACTGCTCTTGTACTCTAGCAATCATGGGCACTCCCTCTTGCATCATGTTTCACTCTTTTTCCTGTCCTCTGGCAAAATTCTGATATTTATTGAAGGTCTTTAATTCCCAGCCCCTAGACACTATTCCTTGAAATCAATCACATCCTCAGTTAGACACATCTTGTGTTCTCTGCTTGCGATAATTACATTTTGTCACCCGGTCAGAACTAGATGGTCATTTGGCCTGCATATCAAAATATTAAAGTATTTCTTCTCCTTCTAAAAAATATATCATTAACGTGAGTTCTCGGTTTGTGTTTAAATCAGTTGTTTTGCATGATTCCCGATGAATTACTGCTCCCCATTCAGTTCTGACCGCTTTTTTTCTCAATCCTATTAGCTCAATATGCAGCATTAGCATACATGATCATCTAACACGTTCTTGTGTCAAAATAGATGTCATTTGCTATCGAGTAACCAAACCAGTTCTTCTAGTTTGTCGAGCAAAATCTAAAAAAACAATTTTATTTATTTCAAATATTAAATTCATTGAACATTTCAATCATTTCGCACCCCCAATGCCATCGTTTAGCCAAATTCACAATTCCATCCGCCAAGAACTTTTATTCATTCTGGGCATACAACTGCTTGATGCATAGTTCCATGTAAGTTGAGCACACGAAATATTTCAAATTCTATAGACGCCTTACTGAGTTATTATAGCAAATTATTGATTCCCTGTGTCGAATTCAAAGGTGTGCACTTACTCCTGTCATCGTGAAAGGAAAAGAATTGCATGACATGAAATTTTTGCACTCATTGACTATTGAAAAATAAAGAGAGATTTGCTGTTTTTTTTTTCTCTTTCAGTCTTCCAGGGAATTGATCTTGTTTCAGTCAATTCTGTTCTCTGTCAAGACCAGAACGAATTGTAAACCTGAGTTGCGTTATCTGCTGTCTATGACAGATGAGAAGAAAACATCACATCCACGCTGTAAAAAAATTCGACGGTTCACCAAAAGAAATGCGCCATCTAGTGTTAACCTGATGGAATATTCCGCCATTTCCCTTTATAAAGTCTGGAATTTCGTGTCGATTGCTGCATTTAATTGGTCCAATAAAGAGCAAAACATGTTCGAATCAATCGTTCGGTTCCTCGGAAGGACCCCCTTCCAAATAACATCATTTACAAAGTATCACCACCTCTGGATAAAAAATTGCTTTTGGTACGCTAAGTGGTAGTTCACTTCACGGACTCTCATGCCTCACGTTGTTATGAAGTTCAAACATCTCATCACCTCTCAAAACTTGTCATTGTAATACTATACTCCCCTAACGTTGAATAAGCGATTCGTACACGGAACTTGTATGGAAACTACACATCAAAATGTCTAACATAACTAAGTTAGTGCAGATGATTTTCAAGGTTTGATTTGGATATCTAGATTGTGGCTACTATCCTCCACGTTTATTCAATGATTCCAAATGACAGGATCGCTATCAATCTCAACTCATCTACTCGACTGTTAATCATTGTTCATTGATGAATCCCCAGCATTGAACTTTGCAAACCACTTTTGCCACGTACGATCATCCAAAGCACCCTCCCCATAAAATGCATTTCTACAGCGTCTGTGTCACGTTTCAGTTTTCATAAAATGATGAACTGATGATATGCTGTGGGAGTTTTATTTTTGTTGTTGTTATTTTCAATGTAAAAATCAATACACAAAAGTACATTAATTCCAACGATTCAAAAATAATACATCAATATTGATATGACAGTCGCAATACAATTAAAAACGATCTCTTCAAAAAGAAGTAAAAAGAAACTAAACGCTCCTAATGGTATCAAACCACAGAAAGAGGACAGATTTGTGGGTTGCCTAAAACGTGAATAATATCTTTTGGCTACTATTTCGCTCAAGCTCAATCGTTGTTGCTTCTCATCATAAATAAAATCAGGCCGATTTCCCTTAGGCAATGATTAAACAAACTTACAACATGCATGAGAATATAGAGTTTTTCCACGGTGAGAATCGAAATCACAACCCTACATATCGGAAAGTCACTGGCTTGACGTCTGGATGATCTTACAACTGAATTTCCGGAAATCTGTGACAAATGCCAGTTCGAATGAGACCTTAACACTGACTCACTATGACTTCATATTCTGCATCATGTCTATTATCAAGTGGAAGTTCTGTATCCGTGATTCAATTTTTAGGAATCATTTATCATTTTTTAAATCAAATAATTTGTCATTATTATAGGTACCCCCACTTTCCGAAACATTGATTAATGGTACTTTTTGCTTTCACGAAAAAAATAAGAAGCAAAAATATCAGTCAGCTCTTATTTCACAGAGTCAGAAACATTCTAGAATCCAATAAAAATCTCAAAAGGTGGTGGGCTGGCCATGTTGCAAGAATAGCAGACAACTGATAGACATTGCAACTGACAACATTGATCCCACGAGATCACATGCGCAACTGATGCCGTCAGAATATTAGATGGAGAGACGAGCTAGACAAATTCAGAAAGTACTGGCTACGCGACGCCAATGATAAAGAAGTGTGGCGAATCCTGGGAAAGGTCTATGTCCAACGATGGACGTTGAAAGACTAATGATGATGAGAAGGAGGAGGATGATGATGAACCATTATAGAGACAACAAGCATTCTGGTGCCCCTGTGTCCTACACCCCCATATCCTGTAACACCAATGATCCCGCAAACGTGACATCATCATCATTTTGGGGGTCAAGGAACACTCCTATAGATTTTCCATATAAATTCATGGTAGACGTTTCTTCCATATTTGCCATTTCGGTTTATGGAGGGTTCCTATAAAAACCTTCTACTTTCGGATATCGGGGAAACCTGTTATGTAATTTGATGCGGCAAATACCTCATACCTTCCAGTAGCCTTTCCTGTATTTTTACCGACTTTCTTTCTTTTGGGTAGTCTCAATCGTTCTTCAAATTTCCAGTTTCCCCAATCTTACCTTTATTTGCATAGTTAAAGTTCTGGGTGCCTGTATTATCATGGGAACGACCAGAGTCACTAGTAATCTTTTGTAATCAGTGGTCGTGGAAATCTTATGCTGTGCAATTTTTTTTTCCCGCCAAAAAAAATATGTGCAACTTTTGAATTCGATTTTCAATATCGATTCAATCGAAGTAAGTTATTGACTGAAATTGGAATCTTTTGTGCACAAATTATTCCCTTTTGTGTGTTGGTTGAGGAACAAATGCGCTCGCGCACGTGCACACAGCTTCGAGGTAGCCATAGGCACGATCGTGACCCTCAGGTTCAACAGCGTCATCAATTTTCGTGCAAGGTTTCTAATTCAAGGATCTAAAACGTGTCTGAGCAAATGTGTGTACCCAATCTGTTTGTCCTTCGTTGGTAATCGGGAGGAAATTAATTGCGAGTGGACCGAATATATTGCAAAGTTCACAGACAAAATTATATATGGACAATTTAAATTCATCGTTAAATATTTAAATATGAGAATTAATTACAAATAACTTTCTGTTTTCCATGCAAATGATTTACAATAAAAAGTAATTTGCGAATTGTTTCACTCTAGAAATATAATGGATGTCATGAAATGAAGATTGTTGGTAGTTAGAACTTTATCAAAACGTCACTGGCAGACGATTGCGATTATACTATTAGAAGCCATCAACCAAAACTGTCAAAATTGGTTTCTTCAGTTTTTAAGCAAGTCTGTCTGTCTACCTACGTATGAATGCATCACGCATACAAGATGTATCGATGAAGCTTGGGGGGGGGGGTAAAAACCTCAACATTTTCATCTTATCGTGTCTGGGGAAAAAGTTTCTTCTTTTTTTTCAAAACCTCCCCCTTGAAGGGTATCAGTAGATGTTTAATTTACTATGTGAATTTATGCTAAATTTCTCTCTGGTTTGAGGGTAGTTTTTGCCTTTAAAATTCAAACCTCTCATGGATCCAAGAGGGGCCTAAAACAATAATTTATTCATTGATCACCCCTTATTCCAATTCTTAATTGATCAACCCAAACAAACCGTGCTGCAAAAAAAAGACAGTTCAAGTGAGTAACGTTTTATACAACTTTCAATTCAGAGCAACAGTCTCTCTCTCTCTCTCTCTATATATATATATATATGTATATATATATATATATATATATATATATATATATATATATATATATATATATATATATATATGTATATATATATATATATATATAGATAGATAGATATAGATATAGATATAGGAAGGATTTCCCCAGAATATTTGAAAATTGGAAAGGTTCCCAGAGTAGCCGAGTTGTCATTGTTTGAATTCCACTTGTCTAAAATACTCAATTGTTACTGGATGCCTCACACTTCTGTCAGAATAATATAAGGTTTAGGAAGATAAACACTTTTATTGGGGATATTTGAACAATGGCACGAATAGAGAAATGTGAACAAAACAACTGAAGTTTGTATAAGTGCTTTTTAGTAGTTTCCTCTCTCTTTTGTCTGCGTATCGTTCTTTCTTTCTTTCTTCTTTTGGTTCTTCTCTGTCTGTCTCTTTCAGTCTTTTTTTTGTTCTGTGATTTTTTCCTTCTGTTCTTCATTCTTTTCATTTATCATTTTTCTTTTTCACTCTTTTTGTGCATTTTTCTTTTTTCTGTCTTTCACTTTTCATTCTCCCCCTCTTCTACTCTTTTACGTTCTTGATTCTGTACATTTCTTTTCCTTTATCACTTTCGTTTCTTATTATCTTCCTCTTTCTTTCTCTCTTTTTTTCTTTCTTTCTTTCTTCCTTTTTTCTTCTGTTCATTTTTCTTTCTTTCTTTTCTTTATTTTTCCCTCATTCTCTTCGTTTTTCATTTTCCTTCCGTACATTTTCTTTCTTTCATTCGTACCCTTTCCCTTTTCCTCCTACTTTCTTTGTTTCTTTGTTTCTTTTTTTTTTATCAACCCTCCATTCCCTGTCTTTGACGTACCTAATTTCTAATCTCACTCTACCCCTTCCCTTCATAACATACCCAGCATTGTTCGGTTTCTAATTTTTGACTTCCTGACTTATTCGACTCCTTTGGTAAAATGTCAAAATGCCAACGACACGCAGAGATCACACCATCTTCAACATGATTTCACGCGCAATGCCAACTCACAGGTGGCACAGGAAGTATGTATAAATTTTGTGAGATAAAAATAAACACATTAACAATAGTGTGTAAAGCTGGCAATTCAGATGCAGATTTCCATGGCAAGTGGGTTATTTTTCTACCCATTCACCCCCAGTTAGGTTCACTCACTCTCCAATCGTGCTGTATGTATATATAGATGAACCAAAATGTTATGAACAGCCACATAAAGTGAAAATGACACCTACTGTCTCATAACAACCGCAGACATCAGGATGTGTATAAGCAGGTAAGCCATCCTTGGATACTCCATTTTGATATTTTTATGGTTACAGTTATGAGAGAAAACTTTTAGCGAGTTTGATGGCGGCCAAATTGTTATGACCAAAAGTTAGAGCATTTCCAAAGTGGTTCCGCTTGAAGGGTTCTCAGTTGTGGTGATGATCCATCGGCAACGGTCCGGGAAGGAACAAAATCGCCACTCACCAAGGTATTAAGCAGCCAGGGTTTATTGATGCGAGAAGTGAACCAAGGCTTAACGGCAAAGTACAAACCTTTATCGGCGCTACTACGGCACGAATTACAAATGAGTTTAATGAAAGTGGAAGAATGAAGGCGTCAGTACTTATGATACATCTACCCGTGTTGTGTTCAGGGATGCATAGGTACATGCCAGTCTGAGTCAAAGTTGCTAATTAGGATATTTTTAAAAAGATCTCGTGTCCTTGATTTTCTGAGGCCAGTGTTGACAATACTCGGATTTTTAGATTTGTTTCCTTGTTTTAAATCCTAGCGTTGCCAACTGAGATGTGTTCCCAAATGGAAAAAACAAAAACATAAACAAAAAAAAAAATAAAAGAAAACAAAACAAAAAGAACTCATGTAAATCAGCAACTCTGGTCGAAGTATCCATGTGTAACCATTTTCGTCTGACAAGTGTGTATCGATGGAAGGACCTTGGCTGCTCCAACGAGCCTGATTTTTGCTCTCATTAAGATGTACAGAAGAGTATGCGTGCGTTGTTATCCCGTACAAGCGATTGAAACTAGGTGTACAAAGATAAAACATCAAGTTAGTGGAGGCTGCGTGATGGTTTGGGCTTCGTTCTGCTTGGAGACACTGGGTTCTGTCATTCGTGTTGAATTCACTTTGCCATGTGCTACTTACGTCAACATAATTGAGGACAAGTCAGACCCCTTCATTTCAGAAGAAGATTTCACTGTGTTGGCTTGGCCACTGGACATCCCAGTTCTCAATCTCTCAGATGAATCATTTATTGGATGCGTTGGACCAACCGGTTCACTTTGCATAACGTCTATGAAGTCACAGCATTTAAAGACCTTCTGATAATACCCTAGCTCAAGTTGGAGGATTTGCAGGGTCCAGGTGTCGGGTGATCGGATGGGGTGGGGTCAGCTGTTGAAGGACGACGCCCTTGTTTGGCAGGTGGACAGAATCCATTGGTTAATAACGTTCAGTTCATTTTCAATATGCAACCAGAAATGTTATAGTGAGAATGGCTTTGATCGTGTTGTTCTGTGTGAATTATTGAAAGAAAGAAATGAAAAAGAAGGGAAGAAAGTAAAAAGAAAGGAAGAAAGATAAGAACAGTGAAAGAAAAATACATGAAATGAAAAGATGAGAAAAAAAGGAATGAGGGTAAAAAGAAAGATTCTAGATGAAAAAGTGAAAGAGAAAAAAGAAATTGAGATATAAGGAAAGGGGATTGAAAATAGAAAAAAAAGTATGACAAATCAATATCATTGAATTCTAAAATTACGACCGTGAAGACATAAAGCAAGTGTCAAGTTTAGCATATTCTAAAAAAGAAATAAAAGATTACAAAAGAAAAGTGTTATCTGAAAATGATAAGGAATAGATGTTTATTTTCAGCCGGTTAGCTCCATTGGTTTAGCCAGAACGCATGAGACATTTCTACATAGCCAGCCAGCAAGACCCAATTAAACCTGAAAAAAAACCCAAGTTGAAAGTTTTAGTGAATTTTGGTCGGCGATTTCTGATGAAAAATGTAGATTAAAGAAAAAAAAAAGAGAGATCGGAAAGAAAAAAAAGAACAAAGAGGAAGAAAAGGAACATGAAATGTTGATTATGGGGGAGGTGAAGGAAAGGGAAGCAAAAATTAAAAGAAAGAAGAAAAAATGAGAAAAATGTATGAGAAAATGAAACGAAAGAATTACATGAACGCAAAGAAGAGAGGAAAGAAAAAGAGAACGCTGGAAAGATGAGAGAGAAGATAAAGATAATCAAGTATCAAGAGAGAACAATACCAAAGTAAGGGAAGAGTTCAAATCATAAATGATCCCTAAAATAAAGAGGATGATTCGATTTAGAGAGAAAGGTAGAAAAAAAACAGGAGAGAAGGCAAAGCAAAGTTGGAAATAAAGTAGGTGCTTGTGACATGAGGAGAAAGGAAGGATGTACAAAAGAGAGAAAGAGAGTGAGGTAAGCGAGGATCATAGGAGTACGGAAAAGAGAGATGAAAAAACGAGAGATAGAGTCAGAGAGAGAAAATAGTGTGTGAGAGTGGGAGTGAGAATTGAGGGAAAGGGGAAGAGAGAAAGATAAAATCAGTTAATGTGTGTTGGGATTTGAGATAAGTACGAAAGAGAAGGTGGGAAGGCGTGTATGAGGAATAAAGAGAGGAGGGTTGCAAATTCGAGAATCAAAAGGAGTTGGAAAAAATGAGAACGTGATCACGAAAGGGAAAAACAGGTATACATATATACATACATACAAGTGAGAGAGACATAGATAGATAGATAGATAGATAGATAGATAGAGAGAGAGAGAGAGAGAGAGAGAGAGAGAGAGAGAGAGAGAGAGAGAGAGAGAGAGAGAGGGATGGAGAGAAAGAGTGTGACAGAGGAGATATTAGGGGATGAAGATAAAATGAATACGGAAGAGGGGTATCAAGGGGAATCAGACTGCTTGAAACACTGACAAGATTGGAGACTTCGAAATCGAAAGTGAAAGTCGAAGTGATAGTGAAACTAGTTGCAATCTTGATCGCAGCGGAAAGATGCGAGGAGACGGCACTTCTGAAGGAATGCATTGTTATTGTGGCAACTGCTAGAATCAAGCAGGCGAGAAACATCAGCCGCTGGAAAGAAAAGCAAGGAGGAAGCAGCGGAGGAGATAGACAGAATGAGACCAAAAGAGCGGGAAAAGCGAACGTGCAACATTGTCACCGTTGTCGTTAATATTGTTCATCACTGTCGTCTGGTGACGGGTCATACAGTCGGGAAATTGGATATGGGTAAGAATGTCACAGAAGAAATGTCACACTAGATAAATAAATGAATAAATAAATATGGGTATACATTATGTATACAGATATTTGAGTCTATAACAAATGGATACATTATAAGATTCATATAAACACATATATAGATACATACACATTTACATCTATTTTCACATGTATACATGTATGTATGTATGTATGCATGTATCTGAGTCTGTCTGTCGCTCTCTCTCTATATATATATACATATCTCTATATGTCAAGAAATGGATATACATGATCCGACAGAATGATTATAAATTGCATTATATTATGTCGAAACTCTCATTAGAAATGATTTCCCGTCATTGCACGCTTAATATATCACTTGGCCTAAACAACGTAAATAGAATTATCAATTGACGAACATGAAGCTGCTACAGGAATTGAATAATCACTTCAACATAGAGTTGCTCTTACCATCAATACAATATGATAAGAAATTGGCTGAAATCAGATGAATATTTGGAGAAATGTTAAAGAAAAATAGTTTCCCAAGTGGTAAAGCATTCTAAACTTTATATATATATATATATATATATATATATATATATATATATATATATATATATATATATATATATATATTGAAGTGGCATCAGCACAATAATGGACTGAGAGAAGTTAAATTATACCAAGCTGTCCGGCGATTTCAATGCCAAAGAAAAGTTGGGAAATCTAGTACAGGTTAGATCGGAATTGGATCGAGAAAAGTAACAGGTCAGTCAATTTTCCAAAGAGATTCAGATTGCAGATAACAGAAATTCTATTCAAAAAATCAGAATGTTGTTGATGAACTAAGAGGAGCCTAACCGGGGGATCCCCAAAAAAGAAACAGCTCCAACAATAGGATGAATATGATCAACATTAAATTTACCATTATAAACAGAAAGTACATACAAGAAGTGATCATAGAATGGTAGCACGTACAGTTAGATTTAAGATTGAAAATTAGCAGGAACAAAATTGTTTTCTAGTAGAAGATATAACTCAAAGAGATAAAGGTTGAAAACGTTCCCAAATTTCTGGGAAAAATGGCTAGCAGATCCCAGGCTTTGTGGTATAGCCAAAGTAACGAGAAAAAGAGAATAAAGGTCAAACAAATATAATGAGGAAAGCAGGAGAGATAGTAGGAGAATATAAATGAAAACGATAAATAACAGACATACTCAAAACCAATATTAGGACAAATCAGAACAAAACGTACTGATAAGAAATAACAGTGATGACATGATCAAAATTGTTATACAAAACAAACTGATAAACAGTAGAGTGAAAGAAAAAAAAACGAAAGAAAAACATAAAATGATAGTAGAGGTAGAAAAAAGGAAAGGTTCAAAGGAGCAGATCATTCCAGCAAACAGATGCTACCAATGAAAGAATAAACCGTCAAACTACCAAATATGGAGTCAAGATGCTGCGAATAACCGAAGATCGATATGAATTCTCTGTATGCTATCAATTGAAACTCACACGACACTAGTGATATCCCAGACATAACGGCAGACGGAGTAGTCTTTGGATTACGAGATGTGACAATTGGTATATCTGCTGGCAAAGATGGCATAACGACAGATCATCTGGAAAACACAGTGAAATAGCACAGCAATTAATGCAGTGCACGAGAAAAAAAGTACCTAAAAAATTCGGTTTAGGATTTATGATTTTTCTCTACGTCGGCTACTGCTCTGTTACACTATTAGCAAACCAATTTAAATTATACATAATAATAATTGCAAACATACTAACAAGCACTTTAGATAGGAATTAACCACATAAACAAGCTGAATACTACACACCACTTTATTCACCTTTTGTAAATTATAGAAAAGCAATCGATTCAACAGAACACACCACAGTACTAAAGTCAATGCAAGAACAGGGCACAACGAGAACTACACAGAAGTTATTCGGAACACGTACGAAAATGGCACTGCAATAATTGAGCTGCATAAATATGCTATCAAAATAAATATAAAAGAAGGAGTAAGACAAGGGGATACAATATCATCTACATTGTTTAGAACAAGCTTTGAACACATCTTCCAAAAAACTGACTAGAGGAAAATGGCAGTGAACATAGACAGATAATATCGGAACCATTCCTTTATCAATGACTACAGAGGCATCGATTGAATTTCGAAATATATTGAGTGATCTAAATAGGGGAAGTAGATGGTTTGGGTGAAAATGAACAGAATGAAGACAATGAAAAAAGTCCCAAAGACCTTAGGGATAGAAGACTTAGATCTAAAAGAGACTGACAAATACATTCAACTAGGCAAACAAATAAAGTTAGAGAAAGACCATGGAAGCGTTATGAAACAACGCATAATGATTGATTGTAGAGCATTTGGTATAAGTAGAGACATATCAGAGAGCACCTTGCAAATGTGCTTAGAGCGTAAAGTATACAATGAATGCATAATACCTGTTATGACTTACGAATTCAAAACATGGAAATTAAACTAAATGACTGCTAACAAATTTACAATTGCACAGAAAATCGTGGAAGGAGCAAAGTTTCGGATGACTTCAAGTGATAGAAAAAGATCAACATTGATCCCTGAGCGGATCAGTGTGAAAGATATTACACAATTGATTGAGTGTCGAGAATAAATATGAACTGGACACTCAGCAAGAATAAAAATTCAGCAGATTTGAAATAAGGCTAAAAAGACAGTAAACGCAGTACGAAAGGACCAGATACAAGATAGACGGATGAGGACAAGATATCTGCCGACAAAACATGACAACGATCAGCGCAATTGAGGCACTCATGAAGGGAGATTGGATAGATACACGGACACACACACACACATACATATGTTGACTTGCACACACGCAACCAAACATATATATTTATAAAAATTGGCAACTATTTACTCTCATCCCCTTCTTGTTGTTCTAATTTTATCATAATAACAATCGGTTACAACACTTTATTCCAGCAATCAAATTTTCCCCCGGGCCTCCAATGGAACAGGTTTCTAATAGCGTTTCCCCAAAAGCTCAATGGATTGTAGTTCACCTACTGCATTTTTACTAACATAATAAAACAACAAATCTTGCAAAATGTTGCTAAAGGAGGTGTAACCCCACTCCTGCTTGGGCCCTTATTAACCTAACTCGACTTTTGGAAGGTCTATCTACTCAACAAGCCGACAGACCCCAGGCTTCTGAAAAAAGGTTCCAATGAACCCTCAGTAATACCTCAGTGGCCCATAGGGTGGGAATTACTATTCTAAATGATGGAGGATGAGCCTCAATAGGACGGAAGCCCCCCTGTTCCCCCAGATCTCCAGCTATACCCCGTTAAGAAATGTACTTTCGTTAGTTCATGTCTAGTGATCAAGTTTCTCGTAAACAAATGTAGCCTCGTGTCCGTGTGTTCGTGTCGTGGTTTTCAAAGCTACTACAAATGCGTGTGTGCTTTGTATCTTCTGAAAGGTGGCGCCGCGTAAGAAGGCGATATTGTGGCCGGGTCCCTGCTACTATCGTTACACACTATGAACAGATTAATGTGTTCGTATATACATATACATACATACCTTGATTAGTGATCAGTTGTGTACAGGTATGCCTTGATTTGTACGGTTATGCTGTTCAAAAATTCTCCGTATTGTTTGAAACGTACTCTTCAAGGTTTTATTAATAATTTCTCTGTTTTATTTTAACATAACACTTAGTTACATTCATTTGTACGGTAAAACCCCAATTACACTACATTAGCACCAGCACTACTCAAAATCTCACTAAAAGACGATGGGGGTCCTTCAAGGAGCCAATTCTTACGCCCCTGGCCCTCAAAATCTCTTGCAAGACTTTTTAAAGGTCTGGTTACTCAACAAAGTCACGGTCCTGACAGTTTTAGGAAGGTCCCCTGGCCCCAAACTTCAGCTACCCCCTCTTAAAAATATCTAATTTCGCGCCTTGAGATTGAGTTTCTAGTAAACAAATGGAGGTTTGTGTCTGTGTGTTCGTGTTGTTGTTTTATTGGATGCTTTAATGCGTATGTGAATCGTGTTTCTTCATACTTCAACACAGTGTAAAAGGGGCGAATGCGTTGCAGGGATCTTCGAGACTATTGTTCATCCTTTGAGTATTTACCTGCACATAATATATTCCTTGATCAATTGTTACCTGAATACAGGTATACCTTGTTTCTTGCAGTTAATTAGTACAATGATTATTCAAACTTCACCGTTCAAAGTTTTGTTATAATTTAATGTTTTTTCAAGCTGATTTCAGTTTGTAAAGTAATAACTTAATCTGCATGAATCAAAAGCTCACTATTCAGAAAGTTTTGTTTACCCTAGATTGAAATAGGTATACAATATTATTATCGAAACCCAGTCACCAAGAAATATAGTACTTTATTTACTATCAAATAAAGCGGACTTAATGTATTTCAGAAACAGTTATCCGTTGTCATTTGTGGGTTTTTCATAATTTCCAGTTCAGTCTGAATAATTTTGTGGAGTTTTGTGGCGTACTGCGAAAAATCTTATCATAGAAAATACGGCCTATAGTATAAAAAGCAGAACGTTCAGAGAAACGTGAATTTATTGCTAAAATCCTTGTATTTTCAATGAGAAAAATGATTATAGAAAATTTTCGACGTAAATTATTTGTATTGACAATATAAACCCGATTGAAATCATATCATGGTTGAGAACTCTCACTCACGAGCCGAGTAGTCAAGCGGTATTTCACTCATTATTTTTTCCTCAATTGACTGTGCTATAAGCACATTTATTTATTCATTCATAAAAGAAATATTTGAATCATTTTAAACTACTTATTTTTCAAGTGTTTATTACTTTCAGCTTGATAATTTTGTTGCTTTTTATGGCAACTTTTGTCAGACTGGATAAAATCAAAGATAGGGAAAGAAAAAAAAAGACTTGGTTTTAAGAAATTTACGGCTGTCATAATTCAACTATATCTTTCTTAATAGCATCTGCAGCAAAATATTAATATCCATCTAAATTTATTGCAATAATGAAATATATTTTTTGACAGTACGTTTTGTGCTACTTCTAAACAAGCCACGTCTTTAAATTTTTGATCGAAATGAATATCGATTCTGCTATAATTGACCGGTCTGTCACCAGAAACAAATTTAAAAACTTAAATTGTACACTATGCGCTTCACAGAATCAGTGTTATCGTAGCTTTATGACACAAAATTTATGGAAAGTTGGGTCCGAAAGGGTTGGGGTAATCATCAAAAATTTTGTGGATTTAGCGCATCGCGGCCTTCTGGTGCTGCTAGCCCCTGCAAATAGCATCGGGTATGTTTTGCTTTAGAATTCACTGTGTATATTCAGCTAAATCTAACACCAAACCACTGTACTGAGGCACACAATGAGAATAAAACTCAATGTAGAAGTAATGGTTATCATCACAAGCCTTTTAACACCATAACACTAATTTTGAATTAGCAAGGAGTTCAGAAGATTACTGACACGTTCAGGGATTTCAGAAAATCCGTAGAAGTTTCATAGAAACTCTAGTTTTACGAGCTTACTATTTCGTATATAAATATGGACAAGTCTGTGTCACAATGTTTCACGCATAAACTTGAGTTGTTATGGAGGACGCGTGAACCCTATCATTCATTTCCTACATGTACTGCCTCCTCTACCTGCCACCATCCAAACCCCTTGCAACTCAGTCTGGCTTGCTATCAAAGGTAATTGCTTCTTGGCTTTCGGTGGAAAACCAGTATGTATGAATATCTATCTATCTATCTATCCCCCGTTCCCCCTCTCTCTTTATATATATATATATATATATGTGTGTGTGTATGTGTGTATGTGTGTGTGTGTGTGTATACCATTTTGTTCAAAAGTCAATAGTTCCTTTCTTTTGTTTGACTATTGCATATTTGTTTTTATACGACTGCTCCAGATTAATTGAAAAGATCAGACTTATTCAAATCAGAATATCAATCCAGCTTTGAACTACTTCCCAACTACAGGAATTAAAATCCTTGGGAATTGCAGGTCAAAGATGTGGGGGTGCAATTTTAAACCAACAACCGGACCCCTAATCGAAGTGGGTGGGGTAGTCCACTAACTTTATAAATACTGCATTTTATACAAAAACAAATCTTACTAATTGTCGAATGAGGCCCTCCAAGCAGCCCAGCACACTGTTCTGGTCCTCACACCACAGGGTAATTCTTGAAGGTTCTTAATACTCGACTAAGTAACGGACTCCAAGATTCTGAAAAGCTCCAACTGGCCCCCGAATCTCCAGGTAGACCTCTAGTAAACTTATCTACTTTCGCTTCACGTGGACTTTCTTGTAAACAAATAGAGTCTTGTGTCCGTGTGTTCGTGTAGTGGTTTTTGGAGACGCTTTAAATGTGTGTGTGCGCTGTAAGCTCTTTATACTGAAGCACCGTGTAAAAAGGCGAATAAAGTGTTGGTTACTGTGAGAATTTTTTTCATACGCTTTGTCGTGGTGGCTCATACGGTGGGGACGTCCGTTTTGTGATCGTACTCTTGTAATATCAGCACTTGGAACAGTACTATTTTCTAAGTTATATATTAATGAAGAAAATGTCTGTTATTGTGAAATATTCGCCGATGATACAAAATTGTACCATTTTATCGCTGAGTGACGATGTAAGGCCATGGAGCTCAACCAAGAGACTGACCCTCATATTGGGAACCATACAATGTGCATATGTAATAATCATGTTAAACATGACATGGAGAGACCAGGAGTTAGAACTATATATCAAGGAATGATCAGAAGTCCGAAACATCTTAGGAACTAAAAGAAAACTGAAATGGCAAGGGGCTGGTCATATTGCAAGAATGTGTGGCAGCCGATGGACATCATGACTCAGAATGTGGATCCCCAAAGATCACACGTGAAACAGCAGCCAGCAGAATATAAGATGGAAAGACGATCTTGTCAAGTCCAGAAAGTACTGGCTCTTACAACGTCCAACAACGGACGCTAAAAGGATGATAGTGATGATGATGATGATGATTATAGGTATATCTTGATTTGTGCTGGTAATCCGTTCCGGAATTGTCCATTTTATTTATTACGTAGAATTCAAGTTTTTGCTCAATAACTTTCCATCTTTTTCCACGTTATAATTAGTTACATTATTTCGTACAGCCAAACTTTAACCATACTACATCAGAACCCGCACTAATCATAAATGCAGTCGTCAGAAATTACTGTAATTCCATGAATCAAAGCACGTTCGTGAAATATTCCGAAATGCCGTCAACAAGAAATAAGATTTGATATTAAGTGAGCTAAACTTGGCGGATAATTAATGGATTCTGCCTCAATATCCACTGTGTATATGCTGCTCAGTTCGCTTATGTAGTCGGGTCCTCATTGAGGAGAGAAATAATTACAGTAGTAATAGTCACCAGTCTGAATTAGTGTTTAACACAAAACAGATTTGAATTTGTTACAAGATATATTTATGGTGATTTTGTTTAATATCTAATAATAATAATAATAATAATAATAATAATAATAATAATAATGATGATGATAATAATGATTATGATAATAATAATAATAATAACAATAACAACATATATATATATATATATACTTGTGTGTGCATGTGCATGTATTGTTGTCTGGATGTGATGTGATTCAACAAATGTTGGTAAAATGATAAACTGAAAGTAGAAACAAAAGCAGGTATTATATCTCGAAAAAATTCAGTTAAAATTGTGGTGGTTATCGAAACATTTGTATGGTGTTAACATGTCTGAGATTTGAGTAATGAAGTGAACAGATTTCTGTCTTATGGGTTGCCTTGTAGGAGTGGGAGGGAAGGTGTTTATATTTGCGTAGGTGAGTCTAGTGAGTCTATAGCCACACTAAAGAGTTGTAATACAACGAAACTGCAGTCTGTGGATAACACAATAATTAACACTCCCTTATTCAGGGTTGAGCACTCTCTAAGTGAGGTAACTGGTTCATTGTAAGCTTATGCAATCCTCCACGAACATGGAATGGAGCACTCTAGTGGATGAGGAATATATACGTGTAAATAAATATATCACTTAAAATTCAACTTCACTGACCGTCCAGTTCCGTAGAGTAGAAGGATGGTACCAGCCTCCAGGCCTGAAGCTCACGTTTCGATCCTCGTGGTACTGGATAGGATAATGGATAGTCTATAGCCACACTGAAGACTTGTAATACAACGAAACAGCTGTCTGTAGATCACAATATATATATATATATATGTATATATATATATATATATATATATATATATATATATATGTGTGTGTGTGTGTGTGAACGGTAAATAATGCATATCTTTTATCAATTTGTAACAAACAAACAGAAGCAAAATGAAAACAAGTGCTACCTGTTATAGATGTTTAATCATAGTACTCAATATTCAACTGTAAATAAAGCTAATAATATATGAAAAATAGTGTTTACTAGGACGTGTATCCAGTGAATGTAAACATTTTTGACTCTCATATTCGTCACCAACCAGCCGTCTGTCGTTCCCTATGGCTTTCCATTAGAAAAAAATGGGAACATGTGCTCAAATGATGAGCAGATAAAAGTATGAAGATGAACTTCTCAGAACGAGAACCACTACAAAAAGCTGATAGATTGAGAACATATCGATAAAAAAGTGTCTGAGACATTCCAAGAGAATCATTACAACCAGCCGGAAATCCACTTTCCCCTTTGGAAGATAAAATACAAAAAGAGATGAAAAATGAAAACTAAACATGAAAAAAGAATAAAGGAATGAATTATAAATAAAATAATAAGCAGGTTTTTACCCAGAAAAATAGAACCCTGCAATAACGTCCTGAAAAAGAATCCAAATAAATTGAATCATTTGTTTAAAGAGACCCCCAAAAGGCAGAAAAAAAAACGTGTTTGTGTAACAAATCAGTTAACCATATCTAAAGGTCTTCTGGTTTACTTCATAAATTATTTGATACATTCAATATTGAATATTAAATCTTTCGTGTCAGAATAATCTCGGATATATTTAAGATTACTAGTTAATCAGCAAATCAGATTTAATATATGTTGAAAGAAATTGATGTTAAATATATCGAGTATATCTCGCACCGTATATTGAATTGCTGATTTGTATCACCCACCATCATGATGATGATCATCAGTCATTTAGCGTCCGTCGTTGGACATAGACTTTCCCAAGGATTTGCCACACTTCCCTATCATGGGCGTCGTGGAGCCAGAACTTCCTGAACCTGTCTAGCTCGTCTCTCCATCTAATATTTTGCCGGCCTCGGTTGCGCATGTGGTCTTAGGGGATCCATGTCGTGAGTCGCAATGTCCATCGATTGTCTGCTATTCTTGCAACATCTGACTTTGACTGGCAATAAAAACAAACAAATCTAGTGTATCACCCACTGGGCCCTAAATAGTGGAGGTTTTCCAAAAGAAATGCAAATAGTAGTTCAGCTACTACATTTGGAGTTATATAACAAATAATAAATCTCTCTAAATGTCGGAGGAACCCCTTGAAGGAGCCAACGTACGGGCCCTTCAAATTTCTGAGTAGGCTTTTGAATACTGACTACTCAACAAGCTCACGGAGGCTAGGCTTCTGAAAGGACCCAAGGCTCTTGAATCTCCAGCTTTCTTCCAGTTGAAATATCTATTTTCGCGCCATCCAATAAAGTTTCTTGGTAACACACGGAGGCTTGTGTCCGTGTGTTCGTCTAATGGTTTTCTTAGAGGCTTCAGTTGCGTATGTGCACTGTGTTCTTTAAACTGTAACACCGTGTAAAACGGCTAATGTTTTGCAGACTCCTGCGAGACTTCATATATATATATATATATATATATATACACACACAAACACACACACACACACATATATATATATATATATATAAAAAAAACGTGCGTTCGTGTGTGAACATGTGCGTGAGTGCATTGTGTTTCCCTTATTCTTTAGCAATCGCGTAAAAGGGGAAAATACGTTACAAATTATCTCCGGTTTGAGCAAATTAACGTTATATGTCTGCATATACAGCTATACTTTGACATGTGGTCACCTGAATACAGGTATACCTTGATTTGTATTGTTGATTCGTTCCTAAATTTTCTGTGTTGTTCAAAACAGACAGTCGAAAGTTTTGTTTTTCTCAGCTCATACTTAATAACGTTAATTTTTACAACAATACCTCAATAGTACTGCATCGAAATTTGCACTAATCAAAACCAAACTATTCAAGGTATTGTTGTGTTTACCAGGATATAAGTAGGTTTATACTATCTCTCGAAAACCCGTCACATCTAGCATATTTATGTTTATGTATAATTGATATCGGCTACATTTATTAGTTTATTAGTGCTCCAGAATATTAACAAAGTTTTCATGATGGTCTAACTGGCTGGCTGACCAGCTATAATCTTTGATTGTTTACACTCAATATGGCATGGTGCCTAGAAACATTGTCACACAGCAGTTTCTACTGGGAGACTAACCAGACCTGTTCTTCTGTAGTATTCTCAGTGTATTTACAGCTGTGAATGTAAAAACTCATAACTGTAGTAATGTTCACCATTGTCAGCTTATTAACCAATTACACTCTGACAGTGGTCACCTGATTGCAAAGAAACAAGGAAGCTCGTGAAATTACGGACAGTTCAAGGATTTTACATAATCCATCAGGATTTCATAAAATCAATAGTTTCACCATTTTACAGTAACATATAAACATGGATGAATAAATATCAATATATGCTTTATAAATGAATTTGAATGTTTTGCAGTTATTTGTTATAGAGGCAACGTCCTCCTTATTTTTTATCGCCTGCTTCCAGTCTCCCATCCCTCCTATGCCCGACTTAGTCACCATTTTCGGGTCTGGGGATACCAGAATTAAAAAAAAACTTTTCCATTAAAAATAATGATAATTCGTTCTTCACATGTACAAATGCACACACACGTGCACACACAGACCATATATGTATATAGTCTGTGTGCATGCGTATTTGCGCGACACAAACAGAATTATACGCATATATATATATATATGGTCTGAAAAGAATGTTTCAATTCTACCTGGTGGTACTGGAAGGGATAATGGAAAGTCTATAACCACATTGAAGAGTTGTAATACAAAGTAACAGCTGTCAGGTGATGACACAACAATAAAGAATATATATTTGTATGTATATATACATTTATATTGTCATAGACATTGATGTATATTTATGTCATCTTCAATCGGAACTAACGTAAAGGGAGCACGTGTATGTCTTGGTTGTAACTGTGATATTGGTTACATGTGCTGAGTAAAAAATGGAGAATAATTCAGAACGTCTTATAGTTCATTCGCGAACTGATCTTGAACATGCATGTGAATATAACAAAACACATATATGTATATATGGATGCTAAAATCAGAAATGGTGTGTTTGTCTATAGAATATTTGACAAATGAGATTTGTTTCCTTTCCATATCGCATGCACGCCTTTTAAAACAAGTTATATTCTATCTTATTTACTTCGTGGAACTATACTTACATGAGCTACATTTAGATTTATCGATTTTATATCGAAAATTATTTCTTTAATCATAAAAAATTATCAGTCGAACTTTGAAAGATTTAGATAGAATTCAATGAAGCTATGGTTTGACAATCAGAAGTGTTAGTTTGACTATGATGAAATAACGATGAAAATTAAAGAATAAATCAACGCAAGTATCAAATAATGGATGAAATGAGAAGAAAAGTTGAATCAAAATATTGAAATATGTAACCTTCGAAAATACTAATTGGTATCATGAGGGCGATGAGAAATCCAGAACAGATAGATTTGGTCAACATCAGTTTGAAAGGTCATTGAATTGGTTAAAACCAGGGATGGGGGAAAACATTTTGACTCTTGTCTATTTTTCTGACCGATAGGTAGTTGCTTGTGATTGAACATACTAAACAAGAAACGTCTGAAGTATATCGGTGGGTTGTTCTGTGTAATGCTAACATTGGAATCTGGACATGTTGCAATTGATGTAAGACTACTGTTGGACATCTGACTCACAACGTGGATCCCCAGAGATCAGGTGCAAGGCTTTGGCTGACAGCAAGTAAGATGGCGTGACGAGCTAGATAAATTCAGAATGTCTCCGCCTTGCCAATGATACAGAGGTCAGGCGATCCAAGCACATCGTGTTAATATTCCAAACTGAAATGAAAAATGACCCTGAAATAATAAAACAAAACAACATATTAGAATCATAGCTCGAGGAGAAGTGTTAGTTGATCATCATTACTGGTAAACCATGTTAATATAACTGTTTTGTTTTTGAATCCTCAAAACAGCTACATCATAAACACCTGATGATCCCAACGAAACTATTCCAACCCATAACCATGGTAGCCGTGTAAACATGAAACCAAATGAAGAGCTTAGATAAATTGTATTAAGAGATGTTTAGAAATAATTGACTGAAATGAAAAAAATCAGAAATTACTCTTCATAAATTTAAAGTTGGAACCTCTAAAGATATCTAATGGAGAGATGTTGCCAAAACCTTTATGAATGGTAATTCACCTACTGTTTTTCTACTAACAATATACAATAACAAAAATATTGCTGAATGTCGGAAGAGGCCTTTCATGGACCCCACCACGCACTGGACCTCAAATATTTGACTACGCTTTTGAAAGGTCAGTCTTCCGTATGAATTCTTAGACCTCAGCTTTCTTAAAGGGTCGCTCAGCCTGCAAATCTCCAGCTATCCCGCTGTTTAAAATATCTACTTTCGCGTCTTGCGATTATGTTTCTTGGAACATTGTGTTTGTGTGTTCGAGTTGTAGTTTTATAAGATGCGTTGAATGTGTATGTGTGTTGTGTTCTCTTTATACCTTAGCATCGAGTAAGAAGGCTCCTGCAAATCAATATATATATATAATACTTGTGTATGCATGATGAGGTGGGGTGTGCGTGTGTTTCTGCATTATGTTTTTCTTTATACTTTATCACCCTGTAAAAGGGCCAAATACATCTTTCAGGATATCTCTCTACGCTTTTAGCAAATTTATGCGTGTGTTCAAGAATAGAGAGATATAGCTGGATACATCGTGGTCAACGGAAAACAAATATAACTTTTACAGTATGAGCGCTGATTGATGATATTTAATCGAATATTTCAATATATTCTAAAATATTTTATTTTATTTATTTTTGAATAGCTTTTTGTTAAATATACTCTTGGCTGGGTAAGTAAAGTAATACATAAATATCTAATCAAAGATAAGAACTTGCAGAGTTACTCTTTTCAGACGCTGAAGGGACAATGGAAACATTGTTAGTAGATTTATTGACAAGAAAATGTGTGGTCGTTTGGAACCCCTGCAGATAGATAGCCAGTCACAGACACCTAATCAAAGAGACATCAGAAGAAAAAAGCAAAAAGTTAATAAAAGAGGGACGTTGTATGAGGAAATGGCGGAAGTAAAGAAGATAGATTGAAAAGTTTAGCTGCGTGAGAAATGAAAGAAAGGGGGAAAATAGAAAAGAGAGGGGGAGATAATCATTTAGTTCTGGTATCAGATAGAAGAAGAGGGAAAGTTGATTTAGTAAAAGAGATAGCAAAAGAAAAGTGACCCTTGCCTCTAAAAAGGAGACCAAAGGTTGGTCACCAGATTAGAGTGACCAGACAGGGCAGATGGAGTGGACAAGCAGCGAGTACGAGGGTCTGCGGGCCACTGGCTCTGGTCACTGACAGCAGAAGAACATTAAACTATTTTCTTCTCTCTAGACAAGCTAATCATCTCTCTCTGTCTGTGAGTGAGTATTTTGTTTAGTCCCCTGTCGAAGACTATGTATTCTCAGTAACAACTGAAGAAGAAAAATTATGATTCAAACGAGCAAGGAAATCCATTTCCTCCGTTCCTTGATTTATGTGGTTAATTTGTTCGGAAAATTCACAATTTTTTCAAAACACTGGGTTCATGTTTGTTTTTTTTTTTACAAAATAATGTTCCTTCTTCAACTTATGCTTAGTTGCATCAATTTGTACAGTAATACCATAACCGGACTACATCAAAACCCGCACGTATTGAAACCACACAATTCAGGGTATTGTTATACTTTCCTGTATTGAAATAGGTTCATGATATTTTTCGAAATCCTGTCACCAAGAAATAAAGTACTTAATTCACTATTATGCAAAACTTGGTAAATGACTCGTATATTAGTAATTGTCAAATCAAATAGACAATAAAACATAGGTTTCTTCAGTTTTTGGTTCATCTGGCTGACTTACCTGCTGGCTATGTATGTATAAATGAATATACCATGCGTACAGACAGCACTGATGGAGCTAAATGGCTGAACATTTCAGTAATTACTCATTATCACATCAATAGGTTTTTAGTAGGAGTGCTCAATTTACAATGTGTCTACGCAGAACTGATCACTTGGTTCGTACCCACCAGTATTCACACCCTTTCCCCTAATTCAATCCTCTTTTTTTTGGTTATTAATACTCGATAAAATTTGTGAAAATTATCTCATTGATTGATCACGGCCTTTTCCAATCTTTTTGATTGATCACCCTTAATACGGGAAGCGCCCCAAAAGATGTCGATCACATGATGGTTAATATTGAGTGACTAAACTTACCTGTTTTGGTTCAGTATATAGTGTTTTTAACGCTCCATTCTTTAGGGTTGAGCACTCATAGGCAGGGCACTCATCGATTATTGCTACAATACAATGCTCTCACAACTCTGGAATACAGCA
Organism: Thysanoteuthis rhombus; assembly: GCA_963457665.1. NCBI lineage: Eukaryota > Metazoa > Mollusca > Cephalopoda > Oegopsida > Thysanoteuthidae > Thysanoteuthis > Thysanoteuthis major. The sequence goes on from OY735224.1 coordinate 10,606,678, forward strand.
CTTTGGTAGATGGGGTATTATGCATTAGTAAATATATAGTGGTTGGATATCTACCTATGGGTCTGAAGTAAAGGTTTTGACCCCACCTCATGGTACTGGACGGGATATTTGATAGTCCATAGCCACACCAGGGAGTTGTAATGCAACGAAACAGCTGTCTGTGGAAGACACAATTATTAATGATTATATCTATATATACAATTAAGTTTGACCCAAGACTGCTATAATGTGGTTCGGCCAGTGAGAATTGAACTTATATAGTTCATCCAGTGGGAATTAAGGTCGTTACAGCAGTAATGGTCCCTATTGCAAGATTGAGAACAATCTATACCATGACACTGATTGTAGTCGTGTGGGATTCATGAAATTACTGACTATTTCAAGAATTTCCCAAAATCCCAAAGGATTTTACGAAATTATTAGTTATTCTGTCGCACGGTAATTTATATATGAATATGAATGGATATATATCAATAAATGAATTGTATGTTAATTTGAATGTTTTTCACTGACTTGTTATAGAAGCAGCACCGACCACTTAATCAATCACTCATATCCAGTCTCCTCCACTTTTCATTCCCATGGATGTCGTGGAACAGATTCTACAAGTAAAAAGATTATTTGGTTAATTAAAAAAATGAATACAAGTTGATTAAAACATCTGATCGCAAGAATACTCAGAGAATCATCATGATCATCATCACCATCATCATGATCATCATTCTCTTAGCGTCTGTTGTTTAACATAGACTTTCTTCAGGATTCACCACACTTCATGGTCGTGGCCGTCACCAAGCCAGTATTTTCTGAATTTGTCAAGCTCGTCTCTCCTTCTAATACAATGCCGGCCTCGATTGCGCTTGTCATCTCTGGAGATTCATGTCGTGAGTCATGATGTCCATCGGTCGTCTGCCATTTTTGCAACTTGACCAGCCTATTGCCATTTGAGTTTTTTTTAATGAATGCTATGATGTTCCTTGCTCCTGTCTTCTCCCAGATGTATTGTGCTGTCTTATTGTCTCTCCATGTGAGGTTAAGCGTGATTATTTCATGTGCAAGTTGCATGGTTCTCAATTTGCAGGTATGTCTCCTGGTTAGGTTCTCATAGTCAATTTTTTAGAATAGGACCAACCCGATGACAAACGTAGAAAATTGTCACGTAACAAGCGGCACATTTGAATGAGCACTTTCCCCTCAGATTCTGCCTTTCACGGACGTAGATCAGAATCACTCAGCCAGTCCGACTGTATGCGTGCAGGACGTGCTTCGGCCCAGGTCAGAACCCTCATCAATAAAAATGTAAGTTGACCAAATCTTCAATTCGTACAGCTTTAGGAATGGCAGTTCACAAACTGTATTCCTGATAACAATACACATTGACGAAAGCAGAAAGTCCATCTAGGAACGTAGCCCCCAGCTCTTACACCACATTCTCAAGGTAAGGCTTCTGAAAGGTCTGACTACTCGACAGGTAGACGGACAGTAAGATTTTGAAAGAGGCACCCAGGTTTCCGAGATCTCAAGCTCTTAAAAACATCCAAATTCAAGTCATGCGATCAATTTTCTTTCAGGCAATCGGAGCCTTATGTCCGTGTGTTCGTGTTGTCGATTTCTTGCATGCTTCGATTGCGTGTGTTTCTGGTGTTGTTTATATTGTAGCATCGTCAAAAAGAGGTGAATTATTTACAGGCTACTGTAAGGCTACGCGTATATAATGGTTGAGTGTTGGGGGTGCGTGCGTTCATTATGTTTTCTTCTTAATCTAGCATCGCGTAAAGTGACAAATACGTTGCAAAGTCTTCCGAAAGTATTGTTCGTTGCACTGAGCAAACTACTTAGTACGTACCTGCATGAACCCATTTACCTTGATTAGTGGTCATCTGTGTACAGGTATATCTTAATTTTTGCGATGATTTCGTTTCGTATTGTTCAATAAAGGTGTATGTATTTATAAGTAGCTATGTTATTCGCTCTACTTTTTTTATTTTTTATTGATATTGAGTACTGAGATTAAATATGATCAACTACATATATAATTTTTAAAAACCTTTTGTGTCTGTCTAATAATTTTTGGAAATTGATAATATTACACACACACGCGCGCACACACTCACACACACATATATATATGCTTATTGATGTATACTTAAGTATCTATACATGTATATATATATATATACATGTATAAATATATATGTATATATATATATATATATATATACATATATATATATATAGGGATATAAATATGTGTGTGTATATATGTATATTCATATATGCATGCACATGAATGTATATATATTTATGTATATCTTTATGCAATATCACACTTACAGACATGCAAATATATATGTATATAGTGTAGATAAATATGCATAAACACATGTGTGTGTGTGTGTATATATATATATATATATATGTGTGTGTGTGTGTGTGTGTACACATATTGTTTACATAAGTATCTGTAATCATGTATGTACGTATATATGTGTATATGTATATGTATGTATATATATTTATACGTATGAATACATCTATACATACACATACATATATGAGTATATGTATACATGTGTTGATTTATATACACATATATTTATATATATATATGTGTGTGTTAACATGTATGTATATGTATATGTGTGTATATATATACATATAGGTAAATACTTATGTCTATATTGCATATTTATTTGTGTACGACTACTTTAAGTTTGTTGAGGTGATCAGGATGTCATCTTCAGTTGTTTTCTGAAGTAAAGGGGTGAGCTGAGAGTAGGCATGCGGGCTATTTTGAATTGCCCCCTGTTCCTTTCCCTCTATAGTAGGAGGCCTTCAGATTTCCCGTGGATAGTAGTTCACATAACCTCATACAATAACATTATACGACAATAATCTCAGTAAATGTCGGTGGACGTGCTTCAACGAGGTAACCCCTCACGCGACCCTTCGAATCTCTAGATATTCATTAAATCTCCGACGCCTAGGATTTCAAAGGTGTGACCCTCCCCTAAACCTCCAGCTACTCCTCTTATAAATATATCTTACAACTTACAATTAAGTCTCCTGTAAACAAATGGAGCCACGTGTTCGTGTGTTCGCTTAGTGGTTTTCTTAGATGCCTTAAGTGCGTGTGTTGCTCGTGTGTTCATAAAACTGTACCATCGAGTAAAAAGGTGAAAATGTTGTAGGTTCCCGCGTGAATATTTTTTATGCCTTGTTTCAGTGGCTCAGACTGTTATGATGTCTGTCCTGTATATGGTAATCTCATAATATTAGCACTCAGACCAGTATTAATTTGTAAATTATATATTAAATAATAGTGTTTGTGTGTTCGTACTGTGGTTTTGTTGAGTGCTTTGAATGCGTTTGTACGTTATTTTGTTTATATTTCTCTACCGTGTTAAAGGGGCAAATACGTCGCAGGTCCCTGGGATCAATTGCTCTACTATTTATTCAATTAATGAATACATAAATGCACATACAAACTTACCTTGATTAGTGGTCGTCTAAGTACAGGTATGAATTGATAAGTGCGGTCAATTCAACCTGAAACTTTCCGTATCCATCAAAACGCACTTTTCACAGTTTAGTTTTAAGTTAATGATTTTTTAAAATCTTATTTTTGGTAGATTGATTTGTGCATCAATACCTTAATGATACCACATTAGCAAATACACAAGTAGAAATATCACTGAATGTGAGAGGAGGCCCTTTAAGGAGCCAAATCTTCGCCTGGGCCCCCAATCTCATTTTACATTTTTATAAGCTGTGGTTACTCGACAAACTCACGGTCCTCGGCTTTGGAAAGGGTCCCCAGGCCCCTATATCTCCAGCTATTCCCCAGTTAGGAATATCCATTCTGGCGTCTTGCAATTTAATTTCTCATAAACATATTGAGCGTTGTGTCTGTGTGTTCGTACTATGGTTTCGTTAGATGCTTTAAATGCGTAAGTGCAATTTGTTTTCTCGACATCGCAGCACAATACATAGATCCAAAGGCTACCCTTGAACGGTTTGAGCGAATCGATGTTTATGTACTTGCTTGACTTGGTCAGTGGTCATCTGAGTACGAGTACGCATTGGTTTGAGCAGTTCCAAAGTTAGCCCGGTAAGCTCATTCCAGTAGTAAGAGGCATCATTACAAGATTTTTTACTCGTTACACCATGATTGATTGTGAATATAGGTTCACAATCTTGCTCTAACATACAAGCAGAGCGTGCCCTATCATTTCCCTCCTGTACGTAGTCTCCCCAGTTTCTCATCAACCACCCTCTGCCTGCCTCACCATCAGCATTTATGATTTATAATTGTGTCATTCACAGACAGCTGTTTCGTTGTATTACTCTTCAGTGTGGTTAATCCAGTATCCCTTTCAGTACTGCAAGGTAGGGTCACAACCTTTTTTTCAGACCCAGAGGCAGATGCTCTACCCCTTCCCAACGCAGAACTGGACAGTTAGTATGACCTAATATAACGATGTATTTACTTACATATAATTCCCAATCTACCAGAGTGCTCCATTCCAGAGTTGGAAGTAGCTAGGGTTGACAACGTCATGTACATATTATCAATTTTGAAGAAAACAGGACCAGTAAGAAAAATACGTACATACACAACGTTTTAATATAATAATACAAACTAAAAAAATATTAAATGATATCATTTTTACATAAAATAGACAAAAATATAAATGAAGTGACATAACTTGATAATATTATTTCGCATAAATTTGGTTATACGTGGGTACATACCACTATAAATATCTATTTCATGCCAGAGCATTATTGCTTTTTCCTATATACGTAGCTATGTGTGTATTTTGTGATTCTTTAAAAGTGTTAGCAATCATTTTAATGCATTGTGTCGGTATGCATTTTTCTTACTGGTGTTGATAAATATAATTATATATATATGTATGTATGTATTTGATTATGAATTGTGTTATATTATACTAAATTTTTTATCAATATAATGCAGGATATAATCATTCTGTCGAATCATATACTCTTTCCTTAATAACATATATAAATTTATATGAACAAATAAACAACAGAGATCAACAAAATATAAGAAAAGGAATATAAATCATATAAGACGGAGATTTTCCACTCAGAAAATAGATCGTCCCAAAAAACATCCGAAATAAGGATCCAAATGATTCGAATCATTCGCCCGAGGAACCCCAGGAGGTAGAAATGTAATCGTGTTTTTGTAACGAATCTATTGTTTCCCTATATTTAAAGATCTACTCTAACTTAATGAATTTATAGAGCACCGATCCAACATTGGATATTGATTTAAACTGATTTTTGCTTTGGCACACACACACACACACACGCACGCACGCACCCACGCACGCACACACACACACACACACATATATATATATATATATATATATATATATATATATATATATATATATATATATAGTGCATTGTAAAATCACACACGCGTTCAGGGTTTCACAAAACCCTTACAGATTTTTTAAGAATTACTAATTGCACAAGATTACTGTAACTTGGCCATGTTACAAGAATGGCAGACAATCGATGGACATCACGATTCACAACATGGATTCCCCGAGACCACTTGTGCAACCGAGGCCGGCAATATGTTAGATGGAGAGACGAGCAAGACAAGTTCAGGAAGTACTGGCTCCGTGACACCCATGATAGAGAACTGTGGCAAATCCTAGGGAAGGTCTATGTCCAACGACAGACGCTAAAAGACCGATGATGATATAGATATATACAAATAGACTACTATTTAACTTTATCGTTATCTTGTCGTAGATTTCATAGTATTCATCATCATCATCATCATCATCATCATCATCCTCCTCCTCTGAACGGTCTGTTGTTGGACACATACCATACGCAGGATTTGTCAGACTTCCCTACCGTGGGCGTTGCAGAGCCAGTACTTTCTTAATTTGTTTAGGTCATCTCTCTATCTAGTATTATGCCAGCATCGGTTGTACACGTGGTCTCTGGATATCCATGTTGTGAGTCTCAATGTATATTAGTTGTCTACCATAGTTGCAACATGGCCAACCCGTTACCATTTGAGTTTTTTAATGGATGTCTCGGACTCCTGTCTTCTCCCAGATATATTGTGCTGTCTTGTCGTCTCTTCATGTGAAGTTGTACATAATTCATTCATGTGCAAGTTGTATGGTTCTCAATTTGCCGTTGTGTGTCTTAGATAGAGTAAATGTTTTGGTTCCATAAGAGACTATTGGATGGATGCATTAGTTGTATACCAATACATTACCATTACTGGGATCTTCTTGTTTTTGAAAGTTGAGTATATATATATATATATATATATATATATATATATATAAAGAGGATCAGGATCGGACTGTCATCCGAACCAGAACATCGACCCATTCTTGAATCAGTGCAAGTACGGGATTTAAAAACCAAGGACAAAGCTGAGTGAACAGCATTTTTTACTAACCCTGTACAATAAGGAATCTCCGTACATATCGGGAGAGGCTCGTCTTATAAGCAAATGAAGCTTTGTGTCCGTGTGTTCGTGTTGTGGTTTTAAATGCATAAGCATTGTGTTTTACTGGTACTTTAGCTACTAATGTGTTGAAGCGTCCTGTGTGACTATTGTTTTAGACTCCAAGTAAATAATCAAGCATGGAGAATATATAAAGATATTTTTTTCAACTAAAAGTAATGTAAGGTGGTTTTATGTAATCTCCAGTCATGATATATATATATATATATATATATATATATATATATATATATATATATATATATATATATATTTAAACATCTAGAAGTGTTCTGTTTCATCGATTTTTCAATTTTCAATTATATAAACAGATGCAAAAAATATCATGATCATTATTATTATCATTATTATTATTATCATTATTATCATTATTATCATTATTATTATTAACGACAACAACAACAACAGCAACAACAATAATAACAATATCGCAGAATTACTGCGACCTATTAGTACTAGGAGAGGAGGGCTGGAGACTTGAGGACACTTGCTGTCACTCAAACTCCAGCGGTTACCAACGTGCAACTGGTGTGAGATTCCAAATAATAATAATAATAATAATAATAATGATAATAATAATAATAATAATAAGATCCAAGATCTGTGTGTCGTAACCGGCAGGTGTTCCCTTGTTAGCCACCAGGAGGGACCCGGTCGTCATCCTGTGACTGCTGGCCAAAACCTCGGCTCGTGTACCCTTAATGGCCTTCAGGAGGGACACAGTCGTCACACAGCTACTGTTGGCCAAAACTCGTATACCACTAATGACACCCAGGGAAAGCGCAGTCCTCACGGGGTGACTGCTATAAAGAACAAGAGAAAGAGATGGACAAGGGAAGAGAATAGACTAGTTATGTACTGTTACTATAAAAGCAAGCCTTCAGTGCGATCTTATAGAGAGCGTATGCTCCAAATATGGAGGGAAAAATCTGCTGTGGAAGTATCGAACCAACGCCTTACTGACCAAGTAAAGCAAATTCAAAAGAAGAAGTGGCTGTCTGAGACTGAACTACTAGAGATTCGCATTAATGTAGAGAGAGATTCAGGTGACACATCTGAAGAATGCCCCCCCCCCAGCACAACTAGTATCAATAACAAAACTAGAATAACTCCCCATGAGACCCCCACAGTAAACTATGCACCAGAGGGTGATGACGAGGCACCAACGGAAGAAGAGAAAACCAAAATACAAGCTTTGAAAGAGATCATGCGAGGAGAGAAAACAACACTCCCCTCCCTAAGAGACAAAGACAGAAAGAAAGTCGGAGAAGTGACCGAACAGGTCAACTGCCTCTTACAGCACATAAAAACAAACACCCTCCTAGAACTCAACAACCTAATTTACGCAGGGGCGAAAATGGTAGCACAAAGCTTCACAACACAAGATAGGAACCCGAGCAATAATAGGGAAGAGAAACCCAACTGGGAGAGAAGATTACAAAGGCAGATCTCCCAACTACAGAGAGATGAAGTACTGCTTAGAAATACACCACACACTGACAGACCACGAGTAAGACTTTATAACAAATACAAGGTAACGCAAAAAGGCATCGCGACTGTAGTCGAAGAGTTACACCAGAAAAGACTAGCCAAAGAGGCAAGACTGAAAAGATACAGACTAAGAACGGCCCAATACACACAAAACCGCACATTCCAAAACAATGAGAAGAAGTTTTACCAAGATATAAATGGGGAAAGAAGGCAGGATATGAAACCAGATGCCACAGAGGCCAAGAACTATTGGAATAGCATATGGGGGCACCCAAAAAGACACAACGTAACACAGCAATGGTTGGGAGACATGAAAAAAGAACTAGAAAATATAGACAGGGGAGAACCAATAGTACTGAATGAAACCACATTGAAACTTACTCTTAGGAAAGTAGCCAACTGGAAAGCACCGGGTCCCGACGGGGTCCATGGGTATTGGTTCAAAAAATTCACCACGTTACACGGCAGACTCACTCACCTACTCCAGAATTGTCTAAACGAAGGCAAAGCACCAGAATGGATGACTAAAGGCAGAACCACCCTCATCCAAAAAGACCCAGAAAAGGGGAACATAGCAAGCAACTATAGACCAATCACGTGCTTACCACTTATGTGGAAAATCCTGACCGGGTAAATAGCAGAGAGAATATACATGTCAATGGATAGAAGGGGACTACTACCAGAAGAACAGAAAGGGTGTAGGATAGGAACCAAAGGGGCAAACGATTTACTCTACATAGACCAGATGATCTTAAGAGAAGTGAGGAAAAGGAGAAAGAATATCGCAATGGGATGGATAGATTACAAAAAGGCATACGATATGATTCCACATAGCTGGATACTCGAATGCCTTAGAATGTTCAAAATTAGCGAACCGGTGGTTAAATTCATTGGTAATTCAATGGAAGACTGGAAAGTAGATTTGACAGCCGCAGGGGACAAACTAGCCGAGGTAGGGATAAAAAGGGGAATCTTCCAAGGAGACTCGTTGTCCCCACTATTATTTGTTCTAACAATGATACCGCTTAACAGAATCCTGAAAAACAGCAAAGGATACCACTTCTCTAAAACAAAAGGAAAGGTCAACCACTTAATGTACATGGACGATATTAAATTGTTTGCAAAAAACAGGGGAGAGCTTTAGACTGTGTTCAACGAAGTAAGGGAATATAGTGAGGACATAGGAATGGAGATTGGGATAGAAAAATGCGCAATCATGGTGATGCATAAAGGAAGGCTTTCAATGACTGAGGGAATTGAACTTCCGGACAACAACAAGATTAGGGCATTGACTGCACAAGACCGATACAAGTACCTAGGTGTCCTTGAATGTGACACGATAAAACGGGAAGAGATGAAGGAGAAAATTAAGAGAGAATACCTGAGAAGGATAAGGAAAATATTAGAAACCAAATTAAATAGCAGAAATCTAATAAAAGGAATGAACACCTGGGCTGTGTCAGTAGTTAAGTATACAGGACCATTCCTAGGATGGACAAAGGAAGAGCTCCAATCAATGGATAGGCGAACAAGGAAACTTATGACGATGCATAAAGCATTACACCCTAGGGATGATACAGATAGGCTATACGTTAAGAGAAAAGAAGGTGGTAGGGGGCTCATCAGCATAGAAGATTGTGTCCAGAGAGCTAAAGTAGTCCTAGATAGATATGTGCAAACAAATAGTGAAGAAATCATAAAGAGCGCGAGGGATAGTGCAACAAACAATAAAGTAGAAAACAATGGAACAGTACAGCAAACTAGAAAAGAAAAGTGGGAAAGGAAAAAATTGTACGGCGAGTTTAAAAGACAGATAAAAGATATAGCAGACGAGAAATCATGGACGTGGTTACGAAAGGGAAACCTTAAGAGAGAAACAGAATCGCTCATCATGGCAGCCCAAAACAAAAGCATAAGGACAAACTACATAAAAGCAAAAATCGACAGACAGACAGCAAATGCCGCATGTGCGGTGAAAGAGATGAGACGGTAAACCACATAACTAGTGAATGTAGTCAACTCGCCCAGAAGGAGTATAAGCATAGACACGATAGAGTAGCAACGATGATACACTGGGAACTAAGTAAACAAATGGGATTCAACCACGTGGAAAAGTGGTATCAACACAAGCCAGAGGCAGTCTTGGAGAATGACAACCACAAACTACTTTAACATCCAAACTGACCACCTCATCCAGGCAAGAAGGCCGGACTTAGTAATAGTAGACAAAAAAAGGAAGGCCTGCCAAATAGTAGACGTTGCTGTACCTGCAGACCATAGAGTAAAAAAGAAGGAGGGTGAAAAAAGGGAAAAATACCAGGACCTAGCAAGGGAGTTAAGAAAAATGTGGAACATGAAAACCAGGGTAGTACCGGTCATAGTGGGCGCACTAGGAACTGTCCCCAAAACGCCGAGGGAGAGACTGGATGAGATCGGGATTAGGAGGAGGATAGAGACCGTACAGACCACAGCACTACTGGGAACTGCACGGATACTGAGGAAGGTGCTAGAAATATAAGTACTGCAACGAATTGTAGCTCTGTCATGATATGCGAAAGAGAGGAGACGTTAGCTGAAGACCTGAGGAGACTTATTTTCACTCAGCCTTCAGCGATAACCACTGGGCAACCGGTGTGAAACTGTTAATCGCAGAATTACTGCGACCTATGATTACTAGGGGAGGAGGGCTGGAGACTTGAGGAGACTTGCTGTCACTCAAACTCCACTGGTTACCGCCAGGCAACTGGTGTGAGATTCCAAATAATAATAATAATAATATAGATAATAATAATAATAATAATGATTGTCACACCTGTTACAGGTGGTTACCACTTGAGGTGGAATGACAGCAAATCCCTTCAAGTCTCCAGCCCTCCTCTGTAGACTTTTACAGACAACAGGAGTTCGCTCGGTTAACATTTTCACACTGTTTGTCCAATGGTTTTTTGCTAACGGCTTAGTTACAGTGAGTCTCCACAGATCTTCAGTCCTTTTCTCATATCTTTCTCCCCTATCTAAGTAGCGTTGTGGTTCCTATCTCAACCACCATGTGGCGTTGTGTATTTCTATCTGTCATCGTTGTTGTTGTTGTCATTATTATAATTAACTGCATTTTCACACGAGTGGTCATTGTGGGAGACTGGATGACAGTGTAATCTCCCTAGGTCTCCAGCCCTCCATTCATTCCCCCCTCACCTGTCTCAGCAGCGCCGTGATCAGTACAGTTTTCACCACGCCTTCTTCCTGGCTGATTGGCCATTTCTACCAGCTGGCTGTCGTAGGTCTCCTATTTCCAGTGCTCTCTTTAGTATTTGAACAGTCCCCAGTAGTTCCGTGGTCTGTACATTCTCAATTATTCCTTATATCCCCAGTTCATCCAATTTTCTTTTCAGCGTCTTTTCTACTGTTCCAAATGCATCTACTATCACTTGTACTACCGAGACTTTTGATCCACACTTTCTCCAGCTCCTTTGCTAGGTCCTGGTATTTCCCTGGCTTTTCGATCTCTTCAGTATTTACATTATCCGTGGACACGGTCACGTCTATCATTTTGTCAAGTTCTCCATCCCTTATCCACAATTATCAGGACTAGACTTCTCTCTTGGATGGGGGTAGAAAGTTTGGTTGTCAAAGTCTCTGAATAGTTTGTGGTTTCCATTTCCCAGGGCTATCTCCAGTTTGTGCAAATGGTTTCAATCCCATTTGTTTGCTCAGTTCCAATTGTATCACTGTGGCTACCCTGTCGTACTCGATTTTGTACTTTATTCGGGCTAGTTGACTACATTCACTGGTTATGTGATTTATAGTTTTACCTCCTTCTCTACATGAGAGGTACTTGACATTTTTTTTGCTCTATCGATTTCTGCATTGATATACTTCTTCTTCTTCTTCTTCTTCTTCTTCTTCTTCTTCTTCTTCTCTCCATTAACCTGGTGATCATCATTTTCAATATCTGCTGGCACAGCCATGTTTTTTTTTTAGTAGGATCTCTTCCACTTATTCATGACTAAAAGGTCTGTTTTTTTCGCTTTGGATTGGATAGTCGGTTTGAATGTCAAAATCCCAGCATAATTAGTGGCTCCTACTTCCAAGAACTATTTCCGATGTATGCTAGTATCATTTTCTACATTGTCAGATCCCTGTCATTTGCTAAGTTCCCTGGGTATAAAAGTTGCAACCCTGTCGTGTGTTCTTGTGCTGCCTTCTGTCATGCATACCCTCTGTCCAGCCAGAATTGTGGTAGGCACAAGATTGGTCTGTAGTTGCTTGACTAATAAGTTTTTTTTTCCTTCAGTGTCATCTATATTTTCACACCAGTTGCCTGGTAGTCTTCAGCTTTCCTCACACAATTCGCTGCTGTGCTATAGTTTGCAATGTCATGTCAATTACCCCCTAGTCATTGCAAAACCCAGGTGACAGGAAATTCCTCCAAGTTCCCAGATCTCCTCGAATATCACAGCAGTTTACTCACATATGCCTTCTGCATTACAACTGTTTGGCAATCGTCGGCAGCTGAAAACCATGTGTTATATTTCCAGTTCTCTATTCAATCTCAATGCTCAATATCCTTACACCTCTAGCTTTGTTGAAATGCTTGTGGCACAGTTCCCAGTGCACCCACTACTACTACTACTACTACTACTACTACTACTACTACTACTACTACTACTTATAATAGCAAGTGTTTTATCAGAACGACATGCCTAGAATTGGACTCGGATTGACAATTTCAGAGGGCTATCTTTTCCATGTCGGCCACCATTCATAACTAAAAAAAGGGGCAGGATCTCCCTTCTTCCAGGCTCGTTCCTGGGAATGAGGGAAAGCCTCATAGATATATGGTGTACGCTAGTAGATAGTTTAGGCCATGGGAAATCATTGTAGATAGGTAAGGACGAACCGAATAAGATAGTAACAATAATTTTAATGCTCACATGAAAATAGTGGGAAAAATCAAGCTAAATTAGCCGACACCTTTCCAAATCTAATATGACAGAACAACCTTATAGATATCATGACTTTTCTGTTGAAGCATCGTATATTACAGATCTATCACATGTATCTACGGGCAATATGCCAATGAGCAAGACTAACTTGGATATTGAATAAATTAAACTTCATTAATATTTCCACCTGAAATGTTTGGGGCATAGCTGAAGATTGCCAACTAGATCAACTTATAATTGAATTGGACTTTACCTGGCACGTCCTAGGTATTATCGAAACCCACAGAAAAATGAAATAACTATTTACAGCTGGAGGCAAGTAATCGTCTATTCTATCCTAAAGGAAGGGAGGATAAGAAATTCAGTTGTGTAGGATGCTTAATCAATGATAAGCTTTGATTGCATGTCAGACAGTATGGCATCGATAAGAGTCACAGTGAGTGAAATTTGAACTCTAAATCAAGTAATCATAGAAAGGTTCTCACAAGGAGATTCAAGGATTTTATGACAATGTAAGTAAGGTAATGAATTAGGAGAATACTAATTACACAACAATCAAAGGAGACTTCAATGCTAAGATAGGGAAAATAAAAGACGGGTTCTCAGGTATACATGGATTAAAAGCAGGGCATATAAACGAGAGAAAAGACTTTCTATTGAATTCTTTAGAGGGATAGAAAATGAAAATAACCAGAACTATCTTCCTGAAAGGTCGCACATGGACTTGAGAAAGCTCAGATGGAACAACGAAAAGAAAAAAATGGAATTGACTTCAATAGTAGCCGCTAGAATGAATAACGTGAAAGACGTTATCAATAAAGTGAATGTCGGAAGTGTCCATAAAATGTTACCAAACAGAATCAAATTTAACTTTAAAACAAAGGGTATGAAAATGACCCACTGTGAAATTGAGGGAATCACTGACTTCTGTGTAGCGATAGAGAACAGACCCGTGGCCTTGTTAAATAACGAATGTTGCATAGAGGAGAAGAGAAAGATATTAATTAATTTAAGAATCGGCAAAGATGGTAGGCGAAACAAATAAAAACAGTAACACAAGAAAATACTCTCTGACAACGTCAGAACTAATTGGAAAGAGCAGAAATATAGTGATAAAGACTAAAAAGACGAAACATAAAGAAAGGAACTGAACAAATAAACGAAAATCAAGAAATAAAAAAGACATTTTGGTTGATATCTACTTAAGCGTCTTGTCTTGATATGTCTTCTGCACGTTCCATATATATTCAAAAAACGTAGACGATCTCAGGCACACACTGTTTCGTATCCATCCAATTATACGTAAAGTAAGTATAAAATAATCTTGTTTGAAGCTATGTACACATTCTAACATTCTAATATCTATCTCTACTTCCGGTATGCCTTTGGAACCCAAGCTTCCTCACTCCATCTTTGTTCAACAAGTAACATGCACCTATCTTCTCATCGACACCCCTTGTGCATACAATTAAATAAGCATTTAAAAAGAATTCTTGGTTGTATTCCCCTTTCGTGTATCCTACTGTTATATTTGAATGAAGCATTATCAAAACAGTATCTAAATATATACTTGTTTACTATCCAAATTACACTGTGAGCTTTACATTATTTCTATAGTCAGATGATAATTTGATTTATCTCCAATCCAATAACTCTTGATTACAATGGTGGTCCCAGCCAATTCAATTTCAGCAACAAACAAATCCCCGATAAATTTATCTTCTAAACAAACTGTTGAGAACAAGACGCATTCAAAACAAATAGCTGATAGCTGACTCAGAGCTCAACGGAACATCTATGGCATCGTTATATACTTGTGAGTATGGAATATCATATACACTACATGTACATGTATACACTGAATCGATATATAAATCATATGTATTTAGTACTCATTGGAATACTACCTTATGAGCTGTTTCAAATAAGGACCCACTTTTCCCATTTGTGTACATGACAATTGGACATTCGAGAGAATAAAACAAACAAGAGTTACATCTCAGTTTGAAAAAACTATTATCCCGTGGGTCATGTATTAGTGACAGGAGATTCACGACCCTTTTATCTCGAACCAGTCTGATAACAACTCCTGATGTATCCTCTCATAGACCCTTCTTATTTCAGACTGACCTCATTACCATTACAATAAATGAAACCCCTCCCCTCCTAGTCCTACTAAACAACCCACAATTCAGAAATCTAAATTTGAATTCTTTTAATCTCGAACTTATAAATAACATACGATTTCCCTGTAAACACTGCAAGTTCTCTGAAAAAGGTGGTTCACAATCATCGAAATACATCAGAACATGGCCACATGATTATCAAAGTCTTCGTAATTTAACACCTGCTTTTTTCTCTTGAATTGTTCATCACCTTCCAATCGTCATTTTACAAACATTCTGTCGAATCACCTCTCATCAAGACAACAAGCATTTCATTAGATTATCAAGCTGTAGACTCCGTTTCAACGCAAAAGTTTTTATGCAACCTAGACAAGACCTAGAATCTGCGCTAGGTTTTCTTGCATCCTAGTGGAGACATAGAATTTTGAATCATAGTTGTATTCTGAATATATTTTTTCCGTTTGTAGTGCACCCCACAGACTTGTGCACTCTAGGCGACTGCTTATGTCAGCAAAATAAACAGGCCAACCTTGTCTTGATTCAAGACTATTTTCCTTGGTACGAGAATTCAAAACATCTGCTTTGGCAACTAGTTATTGATTTTCTAGCTAATGGAGTCTTGTGTTCGTGTGTCCGTGCATCATTTTTCTTAAAAGACACTGATACGTGTGTGCATTGGGTTTTCCAAATGTATATGATATTTTGCATGGTCCTCTGACACTACGGATTTCAGTTACTGAAACGCTCAGGGATTTCAAAAAAGTTCCCCGGAATAAGAAGTTTTACGATTTCACTGTGACAAACATAAATATACATGAATATATATCAACGTATGCTTTATATTCAAATATTTTGCAAGGAATTTCAATAGATACAGGGATTTGAAGTCTGTAAAACACCTTGCCTTTACGCAATTTCATCTTAATTAATTTTTTCATAGTATTTTTCTACTTTCTTATATATATATATATATATATATATATATATATATATATATATATATATATATATATATATATATATATATATAGATAGATAGATAGATAGATAGATAGATACTCTCACCCTCGAACAGCTGTCGGTAATAAGAGACCAAAATGACTGTTTTCATTTCAGATTCTTCATTTTGTTTATCATTGGTCCAATCGCTTTCTTTAAGGCAACAGTTATGCATCAAGAAAGGGTCAAAATTGTTGCAAGAACTTTTCTTCTCAAAGGCACAAAAGTAAAGGAAGTTTTCTTTCGCGTTGGGAGTCAAAAGAGAAAGGGAATTTCCCCCCTGGATTGCATCAAAAATGAGGGTAAACCTTTTTTACTTTCAAGGGTTCAAAGTGAAGAGACTTTTTTCCTTTTAGGGGTCAAAAACTGAGAGGAAGCCTTTCTCTATTCAAGGGGTTAGGTTTAAAGAGAAATCTGTTGAGTGATCAAAAATAAAAGGAACCTTTTTTTCCAACTGGAGGTGTCAAAGGCAAGTGACTTTTTTTTATTTTTAAGGTGTCAAATGTAAGGGAAACCCTCCCCACGTTCAAGGTATCAAACGTGTGCAGACATTTTTCACCTCAAAATGGTCAAAAGTGAGGTGAAACATTTCTCCTGAAGGGTTTAAAACTTATTTGCAACGTATTTTTCCTATAAAAGGATCAGAAATAAGGAATGTTTTTTCCCTGGAGGGGTCAACTGTGAATTTTTTCCTTTGGGGTTCAGAAGCAATTGGGTCTTTTCCCCCCATTTAAGTGATAAAAGACATCTCCATCGCAGGCGTAAAAAGGTTGGGGAAACTTTTTCCCTTCAAGGGTATTAAAAGTAGGGGAGACATTTTCCCTTGTAAGGGATCAAAGTTTTAGGGAAAAGATCTCTCATTGGGATCGGACGTAGGAATATATATATATATATATATATATATATATATATATATATATATATATATATATATATATATATATATATATATATATATATATATGATTGAATGTTCCACAGACACCTGTATCGTTGTATTATAACCTTTCAATGTAGCTATAGACTATCCATTATCCCTCCCAGTACAGCGATGTAGGATTGGAACTTTCGCTTCAGACCCAGGGGCTGACATTTCACCCCAGCCCTACGCAGAGCTTGACATATTTTAGCGCTATATTTATGAAATTGGGGTCAGTATGATCGTGTGGAACGCCAAAGAACACTGCCTCTACAAAGAGAAAAATTTCTAGTTCATCCAAAATTTGAATGTATAATTACTTGACCTTGAGGAACGTTTCAAAGTGGAAAAAAACATTTTTGATCTTAGAAAATTATTATGATAATGAAAAAAATTCTATATGGCTATGTTATAACAATTCTGATATCTTTAAAATCTCCTGTCCTTTTTCTGCACATCAAATATTTCACCCAGTGTAGACGGGTACTTCACCAAGCATATATGTATACATATTTTGAGTAACATTTTTCCGTATTCATACAAAGAAAGGAAAAGAGATGCACCTTATCCAGTTTTATTTGATATGCACTCCTAATGATATAAAAGAAATATAATTCGATGTTGAACTCAATTAATTAAGTTCAATAAGTATCATATAATTTGATTTTGCTCTACAAAAAAGAAATACTGAATTCCTTTGCTCATTAAAATCTAAAAAGATATTCATTTCATTTCTCCATACAATATTAATCCGAAAGTACGTATCCCTTTCCTGCTATTTTAATCGTATTTCCTTTCGTAAAGCAATTTGACTTGGATTCGAAAGAGTGATTCACCGTCGGTTTTTGCGTATGGAACTCTTATTCAAGTTTCCATGACGTCACAGGTTTTTGGAGAGCTTGCTGTTGAGACAAACGAAAATAAAGTCAACAGGAGTCGAAGTTTGTCAATATTTTTTATAACAGAAATTCCTTGTTTGCCAAAAAAAAAAAAAAGAAAGGAAATGCTGAGAATTTGCAAACGCAAGTTGAGAGAACACGACGTCATAGCATCACCCTTCCTTACCCCCCTCTCTTTTATTTATGTCTTCCATTGAAAAATCTTGAAATCCAGTACCTGTCAAATTGACGGTAATAAAGTCAACTCTCGGACTTTGACATAAATGCAGAAACAACATAATGATTTTGATATTTCATAAAAGCAATGAAATTGCAATTTGCTCATACTTACTTATGCTGTCATTCATCAGAACACGGATACACTAATGTGTATTAATTTTTTTGTTTCAAAACACTGTGGGTAGGGATAAGTTTTTCACTTATTTCAAATGACCAATTTTGCTTTATATGAAGGCTATTGGAAATACGAGCATCAGTAACCCACAAACTTAACGGATACTTAGATCTTATTGGGTGTATATTTTGCAATTTAGGTAGCATCTATAACTGTAATTATTTGTTAACAGTACTAAATTTACGTATTGACTGAGTAGCCAGCCACTCGGGGCCTGATTATCCTGGGGAGGTGGGGTTGATCCAGTATCTTTAAAACTATCGTTGATTTTATTTCATTCGTAACGATAAAAGTCGGGGATGTATATTAGATTATACAGTATACACTCAAGAAAAAAAAATTATCAAAAAAAAAAAAAAATTACTAAAATGTAAAAAAGACTAAATTCATTTCTGAAAATATAGTGAATATCGTTGAGACATTTTCATCATTTTCACGTAAAAGGGTGCATTCTTGTATAGATTAAATAAACAAAAACATTTGATACATAAATATTCTTTAGAGAAAGATTTCCAAACATTTCTTTATCCCCAACTACCTATGCAAGAATACTAGAGGCGTCGCGACCCTTACTTTGAGAAGCCATGATCTAACCCAATATCCCCTACCACCCGTTGTTTCTGTCATGCACTGGTTGTAATAACGCAAGAAATTGCCGTGTTAGCTGGAAAAAAAAAGTTATAGCTTTACCAAGGGAGGTAACTCTGATGCACTTAAACTTGTTCTAGTTGGTCTGTAAAGTCGGTTATCACACGCTGGTTGATGATCAGCGTTAGAGATATAACTCTAAACGTTAAATCGGTGAGACTTTCTAATAAAGGCTAATTTTTATCGAAGATAATCGACTGTATTTTCTCCTATTAATTGATTTTACGATTTTAATATTGATAATTTTTTTTTAAGTGAACGTTATTTGTAAAATGATTATTGAAATTAAATAGAGATGATTATGTTTTCGATAAAAGTTTGGAAAAAGTTTGTTTTTAGCTCTTAATAATACAGATTTAATACTTCAAGATTCTTTGTTAACAATGAGGCAGCATTTTCGAGGGGAATTAAGAATCACCCCACCCTTATATGCAGCTTTTCATTCCGCAGATTAAACAGTGGTGGTGGCAAAATCAAATTACTTGGAAGAAGATTTACTATTTGTATGGTTTTTACAATACATCTAGGATGGGAAAAATACCCCCATAAAAGAGACAAATTTAGTATGATATTTCAATGTAAATTCAACCCTTAATAGAAATCTATTTAGTGAGGAGGGGGGCTCGAAAAAACTCTCCTACTTATGGAGGGATTGGTTTTTGTACAGAATTTCTAATTTCTATTATGATCAGTTAAGGCGAGGCAAAGTGCAAGGTAAATAGTTAGATAGATAGATAGATAGATAGGTTGATAGATAGATAGGTGGATAGATACGTAGATACATAGATACATACACACATACATACATACAGAGAAACACTCATAGATACACACACACACACACACACACACACACACACACGCCAAAACACATGAATTACCCAAACCCAGCAACAGTAATTAAACTGTTCTGTTGTGGGTCACATTAGTTAACAACGTCTCCTTCCAAATAAATCTGTGAATTTTTCTATTGGGATTAAGACGCAGCTGTTATTAATGGATTCGATCCTCATCAAATCTCAGAGTGTAAAATGTCTGGTACCAACTCATGCTAAGTTGGTATACTTTGGTAATGTACAATGTTACTTTTTTTGTTTTTTTCTGGAACACTTCCGTTCTTTTTGTAAAGTTTCGAAAAAATATACCCCTTTCCAAATATTTTGAAAGTATGGACCCCTCCACTTGAACATCATATCCCAATATGAATAAAACATTCATTCTCATCAGAGTATAAAAAAGTTGGTTTTTTCCCTAAAATATACTTTCAACTGAATTTTTTATCACCTTATTTTTTTTGATTGTCCCGAATGCCTTTATCAGGATCACTTGTGTAAACTGGTCTGGCTTTTTCAAGCAATTTTCAAGTACTTTTAACTATACATATATACGTGTATGTGCGTGTGGAATAGCCCATTGCAGTGGCAGTATCTGTTAAAATGTGTTTTGGTTTTGTTTCAACGATATATATCAGGATAATGTATTTGACAATTTATAGGGAAAAATAATGGAAGCGTATTGGAAAATTGATCTTGAGGTTAATTGAAAAAAAATTCCAAATTCTCCGGTTGAATACGTTGGTAAAGAATCAACTTAATGAGATTTTTCTGTGTAATCAGTATTCTCAAACATGATATCATAAATTGGTTTGCGTGCAGTCTGAGATTAAAACGGACACGTATGATTTATTATTCATATGCGTGAACATTCAATAAGAGTGACACGAACTGCAAGTCATATCTGTTGTTATGTTTATTGATCAGTCATCATCAGATACGTTTCTTGGATAGACTAAAAGAGTAAGCCGTGCGTTGTAAATGAATCAAATAATGTATTGCATAAAATAACACGCACATACAAAACATTATGATAACACCCTTCATAAAATAGCAATTTTTATCTTGTATGATTTAAGCTATCTATTAAGATGATAGCTGAAAGAGAGGTGGTGTTTGATAAACACTGCTGGGGTACCATGTAATATAACTATTTTATTTCTAAATCCCCCAAACAATTACATAGTAAACAACTTATGATCTCAACAAGAGGAAATTTACACATAATACCATAATATCAAAGTATGGTTAAAACATTAGAAAAAACACTGAAGAAAATTACATAGATTATATCAATAAATTTTGGGAAATAAGTGACTGAAGTGACACAGAAGTGTATTCAAAGCTGTAAAGTTTCCTAAACGATATATATATATATATATATATATATATATATATGCTTATTCAGAAAGCATAAACATTTATTGGTTGACTACAATTCACAACTGTGTAATTCTTTTACAATTTTTATTAAGTTTATTGTCTGCATCTCACAAAAATTTCACAGTTAAAAATCATTTATTGCAAAAATTTTATGAGTCCGTTCATAAAACTGTCTAGCTCCTGAACATTTTTTAAACTCATGAAATTATGAATTGTTTGGCTTTCAAATATTTTCCCGAAATTTTTCCGTTGTTCTTTTTTCTTCTATTTGCTTCCCCAAGAATTTTTTCATTATGTTATTTATATTATTTACCTAGTAAGACATAGGTTCTCGAGTAGTTTTGGGAATTTCTTCACTTCAGTTCCATACATGATAAGATATATATGTAACGAGTATCGAGGAGGATGATTACTTTAGTTTATACAAGTTTAGCAATACATTTGTTAGAATGATTGTTAAGTAATACTTTCGTTATTACATGATACATATATACGATTGTATTATATGTGTGTGCTTGAGAGAGAGAGAGAGAGAGAGAAAGATCGAGAGAAAGAGAGTGAGAGAGAGAAAAGAAAGAAAGAGCTACGTATATCGATTCCTACCTCTAGGTTTCACGAGTCGACCCTATACTGAACCGGTCTCCAATATGAGTTGTTTGCTTGTGGGTCTTTGTTTTGGGTTTTTGTAAGCGCTTCTAATGGTTTTCGTGATGGCTGATAAAAAAAACAAAACGACAACAAAAAACAATAGAAGATTTTCATGAATTCATGTTTTCTTATGGGGTAGAGACTGGTCCGGCTGAAACTACTTTACTTGCATTTAGGAAAAAACACAACTTTATCATCGGCATAGGCGCATCGAACGTAGTTCCTTGAAGACGAACCATGAACTAGCCAACTTTAAAAGCCGACAAGACGGGAGTCTGGAAAAAGTTAGCTTCGTAATCAATGAAGATCATCGTTGGAACATTGATGAGATATCGTAGGTGACTGGGTTTTCTTGGAATTAATGTCAACAAAAATTAAAAGAGGATTGGGAAATGAAACACATTCCCTCCGAAAGGTGCGTCATGTGCTCACAGATAAAATAAAAAAAAAATCGGGATTCGAGTTCTAACTCTGATTGGGAAAGTTTGAATACCCTTTGTACTAACAGCCACTAGAAAATTATGGATTCGCTTCTCCCATTATCCCAGGTATTGGTGGATAGCAGGACAGCTAGTGACTGTTAGCCCTGCAAGGCATCTCCGTTTGAGCGTCAGGCTAGTACCCCTGCCTGAGAAAATCCACGATAATACAAACAATAAATGGATCTCATTCTGTCATGCTGGCTCTTGACGTCTTAGCAAGGGGTTGGAGATTGATCAATGTCTTTCCTAAGGTCAGCAGTGGAAAATGAACTGAAATAACATCAGTCAGAATTTGAACTAGTCTTGCCAATCTCATCATCAATTGAACTCTCGCACTCATTTCTACTCTTGAAATTTCCGTGTTATGTTGGCCTTTGAAGATCATACGATTGAGAAGCCGTCAACCAAAACTGTCACTAAACTGTTGACATAACTTTCTTCAGTTTTTAAGTGGGTGTAGTTGGTTTACTATGTACGTATGGATATATGTATAACACAAGCGTATAGGCTACAGCAACGCAGGATGAGGGCGGAGAATTTGAAAATCTACCTCATATTTATTTATTCATTTTTTGAAACGATCCTCACAAAATAGTATTTTAATTTCAATTTGCAATATAATTTTATGCTAAATTGTTTCATAGTTTGCGTCCGGTTTCATTCACAATTGATTTTTGAAAATTGAGAAACGTTCAGTGATCATTTCCAATCAAAAGGTGAGAGAAGTAACTTATTCCTTGATCGTCCCCTTTTCCAATTGAATAATAAAAAAAATAAGATAATCATCCCCAACACTGCATGATACTAAAAGACGTTGGTAGTGCAACGGTTTTTGTGAAGATTTAAATTGGAATTCTATATAAGTAGGAGAAAATTCCACTTTGTTAACTGAATCTAAACTAGTTGACATTAGATGAAACCCGGGGGCATCAGAGATGGAGGAGGGGTCTTCAAGTTGAAAGTTTACTGTTCCGGAATTCATCATCGTTACTTCAAGGCTTTCAGGTGTTTGTGATTGGTTAGAGAAGGGGAAATGATTGGTAAAGTGGGATGCATCAGTATATCGTCCCTTATTGTAAGTAATTAGATAGTTTATCGCCGTCAGTCTTCAATATATCCTGCAAGATACTCACTGTTCTATACACCTGTGAATCTATGTATCCGTCTTCATATCTTTCTATTTATCCATCAATCTACCCGAACGCTTTTCTATCTATCTATCTATTCATCTATCTATCTATCTATCTATCTATCTATCTCAAAGTGTTTCTATATATCAATATCGACCTGTTTCAACCAATGTATCTATCTCAATCAGTTTCTATCCATCTATCTATCTATCTATCTATCTATCTATCTATCTATCTATCAGGCAATCTATCTATCTTGATCTGTTCCTTTCTATTTGTCTTGATTTGTTCCTATATATCCATCCCAATCTGTTTTTAGCTACCTACCCAAATTTGCTTCTCTTATCTATCTATCTATCTATCTATCTATCTATCTATCTATCTATCTATCTATCTACCCCCTCTCTCTCTCTCTCTCTCTCTCTCTCTCTCTCTCTATATATATATATATATATATATATATATCAATCTGTTTATATCTTTCTATCTATCCATCGACCTCAATGTTTCTTTCTATTTGAAGCTGTTGTTCTATATATGAGGCTATTTCTGCCCATGTATGTATGTATGTATGTATGTATGTATGTATGTATGTATGTATGTATGTATGTATGTATGTATCTATCTATCTATCTATCTATCGATCTATCTATCATTGTTTGTGTCTATCCATCTATCATTTCCCTCTATTTCTATATCTCTCGATGTTTATTGCTTGTGTGCCAATTCGTGCAATTTTTCAAGATGGTGCTTTTAACGTTTGGCCATATGCTTGTTATTTAACGATAATGTGTGTATGTATGAGTGTATGTGTGCATACCTTTGAGTACTTATATATCCGTGTACGCGTGTGTGTGTGTGTGTGTGTGTGTGTGCGTATGTACGAGGTCAGAGTATTTGGCATCGATTTTCTTGGCAATATTATCAATGGGTGATAAGTCATTATCAGAATGTGGATAATCCTATTTTGGGCTTGGACGGTCAATTACTCAACGCAAATAGAAAGTCCAAAGATTTTAATCTTTTTAAAAACATTTTCCAACTAAAATACTTATACATTCTTCCATTAAACAACCGTAGCAATGAAAGATGGAGAAGGGTTTCAATATGGAGTGTGTGTTAGTTTGTTCATGTGTTCGTTTGTTCCAGCACTCCTTGCCACTTAGTCTGAAGACCTGAAATTTGGCATCACTAGTCCACTAGAATTTTTTTAGAAAAAATAATTTTCGTCACTCGAAAATGAAGTTCTCTTGATATTTTTAGGTCTTATTTTGACGATTTTATTATGGAAATCTAGATTCTCAAGAATCTAGATATTTCTTGATGTTTTGTAAAACTCTTTTTAAAAACTCTCCAGTGATGCCTTAATAGAATTTATTCTGACCATATTTAGTCTTTCATCGATTTTTTCATTTGACTTTGACGCTACGGTTGTTAATTATGGAATCTGATTATTAAAAAAAATCATTATTAGATGAGATATTATGATATCATTATTAGTGCCAATCTTGTAGAAAAATTATGACTCCTTTTTACCCTCAATTTAATCTTATCAATAGCTTTTTATCAGAACTTTCAGCTCAGGTACTGAGTTTGTTAGATTTGATCGGAAAATAAGGGGTAACCCTTGAGAAAGATCCAAACCCAGATCTCCAGGGTCAGGGGAAGTACCGTTTAGCCCGGTTGGCTTTACCTATCAAGCCATCAAGACTCCAACCAAGTAACAAATGGAATTGAGATAATGGCAGAAAGGAGTCCCAGAAAATGATGATGATGAATTATATATATATATATATATATATATATATATATATATATATATATATATATATATATATATATATATATATATATATATATATAATAATACACACACACACACACACACACACACACATATATATATATATATATATATATATATATATACATATATATATATATATATATATATGTGCGCGTGGGTGTGTGTGTCTCCTCATGGGATATTCGCCAGGGATATAGTCGACCAAACGGTTGGTCTAGTAATAAATTTCATCGAAACGCACATGCGCTGGTGCAGACGCACATGGATGCATACACACACACATACGGACACGCAGAGATACACAGACACACATGCACAAACACATTTAGTCAGTAGCATACCCATTGACACAAACACTGATATACATATAATGCACACACATACACATATACACATGCACATACTCATGAAAACGCATCAGCTAAGACACGGGTTTCACACTCGCACAAAAATCTCGATAGAAATTCGAGTGTTCAGTGCTCAGTAATTGTTCTAACCGCTTTCTATTTGATAAGGCTTGCTAGAGTTGCCCCCCTTGTTTCAATATTGATATAAAATTTTGTCTGAGTCGGGGAAGCCACATATACACTGAGCACGCACTTGCATGTGTGTTTGTGTGTAATCGTGCACATAAGCAGGTACTTGTATATGTGTGTGTGTGTGTGTGCGTTCATGTGTGCGTGTGTTCGCGTGTATGTTTGTGTGCGTATGTGCGCTTTTATACTACCATGTCAATTTTCAGAGGATTTCGCTTGCAAACTATACTTATTTCTCTTAATGATTATTTAAGGGGAAAAAAATAATTGAATACTTCTAGAATGGTTCTTTTGTTATGCCCTCATGCGTGAGAAACTGTGTGAATGCGTTCATGCGTGTGTGCTTGTGAGTATCTGCGTGGGGCTGTGTGTGTGTGTGTTTGTGAGAGAGAGAGAAAGATATAGAGAGAGAGAGCGAGAGAAAATATGTGCTTGTTTTCGTAGATGCAGATATCTCGTTTATATTGTGTTATGCCGAATCAGTGAAGTTAACTAATTAAGATTAATTTATTTTTTGTAAGACGTTCAAATTCACATCGCTTACATTAACTTTCGATTGCAAAAAATTGTTGTTTTATATCTTCGTTTCAATCAAATTAGAATTACCTATTTATTTAGTTTTTGTAGGATGATTCAGAACTATCTATTTACTTATTTTGATGTCACAAATTGATATTTGATGTCACTTGGAGAACTTTAACATCTGAACGTGGAAAAAGTACTCCTTTTATATTATATGCATGTATGCTTACATGTATGTACGTACGTCTGTATTTATGGATACATGAATGTATTAAGAATATATATATATATATATATATATATATATATATATATATATATATATATGTATATATATATATATATGTGTGTGTGTGTGTGTGTGTGTGTGTGTACTTATATCAACCTATATGTATTAGTCCATACCCCAATGATGAAAGAGGCATATATTTGATATAGCAAATATCTATTTTTTTAAACTTTTTCTACATTATCTCCTTCGATTTTAATGCATTAATTTCACATAAATATATTCCAAAGGCATTGTCCCATCAACTCCTATCAACACACTAACAAATGATGGTGGCAAAAGTTCGTACTTCATTTATTCCAGATATGTTGTATCCTACGTGTCTCATAGTGACGATATATCATTCAATATGCATCTTTATGTCGTTACGTTTGTATCCAACTCAATCTGTTCCTACCTATTCTCTTTCTATCGAACTATAACTGAAGACATTTCTATTATTTCTATTTCTATTCCAAATAACTAGCCACTGTACGAAGATGATATTCCACATATATATTGGATAGCATGCAAAACATTGTGTTGTCAGATTAATTTTTGGGGTCAGCGGTTCTCAATGAATCCAATCCAACGTGATTGCACGACAACTGCCAATTATGCAAAATTGATTTTCGCCAGATATATTGGTCAGCACTCAAGGTGAGTTTTGTGGATGAGCGGTTCTCGAGAAATCTAACAGTGATGAAAAAAATGCAGGCTATTGTTATTTCATCTAAGATAATAGATTTTAATCTAAATCTAAAATATATAGATATAAGTAATCAAAATAGTTTGAAGCGGTAGTTAGTACAACGGTCGAGAAATTATTTTGCAGGAAAATTATGGCAGGCTGCTCCACACACCATAAAATTCCGGTCCGTTCTAAACATGCCACTTTGAAAAGGCTCTGCCCTAGTTGATATGACTTTCGGATTTCGCCTTTTTGTTATCCCGAGACTGTCTTGAATATAAACAGAACTAATCTTTTAAAATTTTTCATGAATACAATTGGAAAATGTTTTAAAGACAATGTGTGAATTGAGATCTATATCATTGTATGGACTACCGTAGACTCTTTCAGTTTTTCCATGTGTGGTGTGCCGAATCGGATAAAATGTGAAAGTAAGTCTGGTTAGTCAGTGAAAAAAAATCCGTTGCTTAACCAATGTCAGGATCATGTGCTGGGGATGATTATTTTCGAAATAGGAAAAAGTGAGATCAATGAGGAAGTTACCTATCTCGCTTCGCAGTGAAATAGTCCGAATTTTCAAAAAGATGCACGAATTCTGCTGCACACAAACCAAGGAATTGAACTTACATCGTAATTTGAGCACCTCACCTGAGACATTTTGAAAACGAATTTTAAAGAATATGAAGAAAAAACAAACCATTATTGTAAATGACAAAGAGTAAATGTTCAAAATCTCAACCCTCGGTTTGAACACGCCATACGTACATACATAGCAGACCATTAATTCATCCAACCAGTCAGCCAGCCAGCTAGATAGACTTGAAAACCGAAGAGAGTTTTGTTGCAAGTTTTGTTGACCGTTTTGGTTGTCAGTCTCTAATCTACCTTTTCAATTCTGATAAATGCAGTAGAAATGGAAGATAAATGTAAATTGAGGATTATTTCATTGCTTTGGCTACCGTAGATTCTTTCACATTTTTCAGGTGTGTCAGTCCAAATTGAAAAAATTAATAAGACAGCCAAATTCTTGACCAAGTTTATTGGATATTTTTCCAAAATGAAAGCAAATAAGGAAAAGAAATTGGTAGGAGTATGGCTGATCCGATTAGATTTATTTGCGTATAGGGGAATGAACATGACAAATTCTCTCGAGAATACTTTTTGATGGAATACAAAAACTGGTGTATTTGTGTATTCTTTTAGAATTTAGTGCTAGGATTGTCCAACCATTATTGTTCAGTAAACAAGTTGAGAATATAATTCAATCTTTTTGACAATGATGTATTTGTAGATTTCGGAAGTACAGAATAACACACGATGTAAATTTCTTTATCTCAATGTAGTCATTATCTATCTATCTATCTATCTATCAATTCAGAAAAATGCTAAATCGTTTCACTGTGGTGAATGAGTTTTTGGCTATTTATGTATAGATGTCAAGATTGTTCATAGATATCTGTCCTAGTGCTTTACAAACATTCGATACAAATATTCACCTACCTTTCACTGAAGCAGCAGAAATTCACTTAAACGTTGATACAACAATCTGTATATGCTGTCTTCAATCTATAAAAAAGAGTTTTTTTTAGAGCACGGGAGTCAATACAAGCGTTATTGACATAACTAGGTTCATATATCAATTACATTAGCACTCGTAATTGCCTTTTCCCTAAGGCGTATCAGCGTATATACGGTGTTTCAGCTCAGACCATGATATATTTGATCAAGTCAGATATTACACATGAAAAGCAATCAGGTGACACCACCCAGAGTGAGTGTTTTACTCAGTCATTTGTTCTATAGTAAGGAAATGATTCATGTATTTTAATGCTGTAATGTGTTGTAATCGTGTGATTCTGTTTCAATCTAAATGCATTGATTTTGAAGGAGGAATTTCAAGAATACAACCATTCCATTTGATAAATGGTATAAGCACGTACACATTACTCCACTGAGAAAAAGAGAAAGAAATCTCACCGACTATCATCTGGAAAAACTGTACTTCCACCTCTTATATATCAACAAATCCATTAGATGCAAGACACTAACACTCCATTCTTGCTCACTGAGGCTTGGTATAGCGAAGCGAAAGAGGTCAAGATTTTGCCTTGTTGCCTAAAAAAAACTCGAGCTAGTCTTGTGAGAGCAGTAAGCCCCGGGAAAGTACCATCACATCACAACAAAATGGATGGATCAGGCTTACCCTGACACTAGTTGTGAGGACCTGAGAAATTTTTGCAGCTTTCCTGCGTAGAGAACACTGCATAAAAAACGACCTTGTGTCACATCTTGTTTTTGTGTTGAAGCAAGTTAATACGAAGATCAAAGTGTAGTATTCGTTTGCAGTAGACATTTTGGTTCTACTGCTTGCACCAGTAACATGGCTGCTGATTGCTGAGTGAGGCTCGGTATTGCTAAGTACAAGATGCCTAAGATTCGTCTTGTTTCCATCCTTAAATTGATTCTGCCCCGCTTCGGGGGAGCAGTATGTCCCTGGGTAGCACCTTCCCGTTGCATTAAAAGGGGTTTTTGGAATTGCCCTGACGCCTTAACAACACTAGTTGCAGGGACTGGAGTATACCGAATGCCCACATTGAAACGTGAACAAATAGGTAAGTGTAATATGTCTCTCTCACGTCATCGGGTCATGGCATTCATTTTTCTCGTTCGTAAATTATTGTCTCCATGAATTTTTCAATTAACAAAAGTAAAAGCTGCTTAGAATGCAATTTATTGTTGTCATTGAAAACCATGTTATTTGGCAATCTCGTATTGAATTTCACAATAGAAAAAAGACGATTAATTTCATTCCGCTAAATCATTTCAATTTATAATAACGCGTCATTAAACTCATTTTTCCATTAGAATGAATTACTGTTTCTTTCGTATTTTTTAAATTAAATTACCGTGTACCTTGAATGTAAATTGTTATTTTATGTTTTGATTTTAAAAAAGTCATGAAATAAATAATTGAAATACCACTATAATAACTTTTGAAATTGAAAACAGGAAATTAATGTTATGCTCAGTTGAATTAGTCATTGATGCAAGGAGAAAAGATATTACTCTCTGATATTGAAGCAAATGCAGCAAAAGGCAGGGCCATGAATTTTTTTTTCATTTTATTCATCAAGTGATATAAATCAAGATCGAAAATAGAACAAGGTATAACCTAACTACTGTTGGATATAACGAATGATGTTAGTCAAGGGCGGCAAACTACCGAATTTAGTTCTTATTATCCGAATCAGTGCAAAAATCGGGTATTACGAACTTGAAGCTCTATCAACAACACCCTAAACCAAATTAGTTCGTTATAACGAGATATTACTTCATATACAAACAGCGGAAGAAAAATAATTAATAATTCCCCCTTCCCTCGATCCTATCTTTCAATAACCGATGTGAATTATCCAGAGATGGAATATTGGATCTTTTCGTTTTCACCATCAATGGGTCGTACGATTGATTTTGGCGCGAAAAAAACTGAAGTTTCATATTGCAGTTGCATAGAATGATGCCCCCAAGAACATTATATCAACAAAATATTAAGAACAAGGTGATTTTCTATTTTTCACAATATATCAATCGAGCAATATCTTTCGTGACATTTATATTTAAATTTATTTCATTTTCTGCATTGATTCTTTTCTTTGCAAACAGAACTATATTTTTTTTCCTGCTGAATAGTCTTCACGTAACAAGTATAATCAATAGTTTTTTCTTTCGTATCACGATCTCATAAGGTATATCTTTATCAATATCCGGTAGGCGTGTTCCATTCCTCCATAAATAAGAGAGAGAGATCGATAGATAAATAGATATATAGATAGGTAGATAGATAGATAGAGAGAGAGAGAAAGAGAGAGAGAGAGAGAGAGAGTAAGGGGGGGATCGGTGTTATAGTTTTAGAATGGTTGATATATTCCAATAGATTTTTTGTAAGAAAAGTGCTGAAGGGAAGCCAAGAAGGAAATGAGAGAACAGTGAGGGAGAGAGAAGTAATATAGCTTTGAAATGAAATAATAGTATTTCAATTTATATTGTCGGGATATCATCATGTTTTGCTCAATAAAGTGTACACCTACAAATACCTAGGACAACAAACCTCCATGAGATCCTCAAAAGAAGAAATCAAGCAGAGAATTACTCTAGGTTGGCAAACTTAACCTTTAAAAATAAGGTAATTCTATTAATCCTAAAAAGAACCATGTTCAAGCAATGCATCCTCCCGATAGACATCTTTGAAGCGGAAACATTGAACCTAATCAAACGATTGAGCCTTACGCAGACAGTTTTGATGAAAACGAAATAAATATTGAGTAAAACCAGGAATGATATAGTAGAAATAATGAAGCCTGTATTGGCTGAGAGAGTTTTGACAAACTGACATTAAGATTGAGTAAAACTAGTAATAAACAAAATAAACAGTGAGCATAACTTTATAAAATATCAGTGAAATAATAGAGTCTATTTATATGTTTTCAATCATGATTACTACAGTAATTCCGGGCAATATCTTATCATTTCTCGTCCGAAGATTTATCTTGGATCTAAAATGTACTTTAAACAATTATTCAGTGAACAAACTGAACAAGTTGTAGGATGACACCAGTCATATCAACATAACCCGACCCTCAATGAAAGATGAATTTCATACGTTAATTCTTTCGGCTGGAAATGTTTTTTTTCTTAAATTTTTTTTTTTAGGTGTGTGTGTGTGGTGGTGGTGGGGGGGAGTTTAAAAAAAATCCACGCCTCTGAATTTTTGAGATGTAATGGCGTTTTTTTCTGGATATTTGGTTGGTAAAATCAATGCAGACAATTTCTTATTTGACTCATTGAAATATTGATTGGTAGTATTCCATTTTTAAAGAATGAAGGCCAATTTGACAAATCAAAACAAAGATAAATTTAGGGACATTTATTTTTCATTGAAAAAATATATATATAGGGTTGAGCACTCTTTAATTGAGGTAACTCATCCACTGTAAGCTTATGCAATGCTCTTCTATAGGAATTGAGCATTCTAGTGAAGGAGGGATTTCTGTGTAATTTGAATATAATGCTTAAAATCAGCCTTACCGTCTGTCCAGTTCTGTAGTCCAGAGGTCGGATATCGACCCACGGGTCTGAAGTGAAGGTTTCAATCTGCCTCGCAGTACAGGATGAGATAATGGAAAGTCAATAGCCACACTGAAGAGATGTAATACATCGAAATAGCTGTCTGTGGATGACACAATAATATATATAGAGAGAGGGTGAGGTAGAGAATTCATGTTTTTGAAAATTTGTAAGATTATAAAAATGAAACAATTATTCATCTTTTGTTAATGATATTGAATCTCGATGCTTAATATTTACCGAAGTGAATAGAGCTATCAATGCATTAATCACATTTATAGGGAAATTATTATATATATATATAACATTTCACCAGAGACTTCCTAGCTATTTGATATTGAAGGAAAATGCCTATCCAAGGCTATACTGCCTTCGTCTTTTCAAAGTACTCACCTTACTACCTCACATACCTGTCCCCTCTGTAAACAATTCTAGGATTGGGAAAAGCCAGAAGCCCCAGTGAGCCAAAACGGGAATGTGAGGGAATGACGATGTAATTTTTCGAGAAACCTTGCACGAAATTGGTGTCCCACTTCGGACTAATAACCCCACGAGGACGTTTCTGTTCATGCATGTGCAGTAAAATCATCTCTGGTTGCTTACTGAATTACATCAAGGTCACACAATAGACTCTGGAGATAGCCAAAATAGTTGGATGCCTTCTCGACACATCTCAAATATCTATCTAGCTATCTGGCTTGAGGTGTGATTCATATTCTTCTGCATCTGCCTTATTCTATGAATCAATTCGAAGAAAAAATAGATTTTGAAAACGTGATTTAAATTGAGTAAGTTGAAGGAAAAAGTGAACCGTAATAATTTGATAAAAATGTTCTTGATTTTCGGTAAAGTTTGAGGCAAAAATCGTGATTGAATTATTTTTCAACAATTTTCTAAGCGTTCGACTCCTTTCCTGTTTCCTGTAATGTTTACGACGTGGAATTAAACTGGAAATGAGAAAACTGAAAATAGAAAAAAATGTCACTCTTCCTTAAAGGCTAAAAGGATCTTTTTTCATTTTTACGATGTTTCATAGTTTCAAACAGAATCTTCTTACTTATTCATTTTAAGTTTGTTGCTTTTTTCTTCAACACAACGCCCAGGTTGTTCTGACATTCTAGGGTTATTAGGTAAGTACCATGGGTCGGTAAAGGACGTTGTCCCAAAAGCATTATATCAACTGGATATCAAGAACAATGTTATACTCACATGGAGAGATTACAATATATCAGACAGAAAACGGGGTCAGGGACATCATAAAATCTATTAAAACGTCAATGGGCTCGGCATATTGCATGAATGGCAGACAACCAATGGACATCACAGCTCACGATTGCTGACAGAGTACTTGATGGAGAGATGATCTTGACAGTTTCAGAGAGTACTGGCTCCGCGACGCCGATGATAGAGAAGTGTGGCAAATCTTGGGAAAGGTGTATATCTAACGACAGACGTTTAGAGACTCATGATGATTGTTAATACTCGATATTCTGGACATTCACGGAGACTATCAGTCTAAAACAATATCATGACACATAGTGCAGTGGTTACAGCATCAGACAAATTACTGTTAAGTAATCTGATGGTACTAGTTTCGATCCTAGTGTGAGGCAGTATAACAATACTACTAACGCTGAAAGAGGGGAGTACGGTCGATATACCCCCGTCGGATAAATAAAGGGTTCGGTTCGTTACTTCCCAAAAATCTCCCAAATGTTACCTGACGAAGGCCGTAGAGTGCAACGGCCGAAACGTTGTATGAAAAACAACAAAGATGAGGATGGTCCGAATACTAATGGAAATAATGTTATTTTTTGTTCGGTGTTTTGTTGCTGTTTCACATATACTTTGATATTATGGTAAAATGTATAAATTGTCTCTTGTTAGGATCATGTAACCGTTTCGGGGATTTTTGAAACAAAACAGTTAAACAGTTATGTCAACATGGCAACTCAGCAGTGTTGAACATATCATATGAGGTCTTCTGTATGTGACATTGATATTGTTTTAGACTTCATATCATTTTTTGAAACGACTTTACTTACGTCTGTTGCCCCCAAAACGTTTTTAACGATGAAGGATCAGTAAGTGTAACAAGGGACATTACTCGCTGTTCGTGTCATCTCCGTTGAATGTTCACCCATGTGAATATCAAATCCGTTGTGTCAGTTTTAATTTCTAGCTAAATTGATACATTCACCTGATAATAACGGGAGAGTTTCAAAATGATATAACGCATTCATAATCATTTCCCTAGGAATATATATCTATTTTTTAATAACATAATTGTCTGCATTGAAAGAAACAAATAGAGCAGATAAAGAAAGTGAATGAGGTAAATAGAAATTTTGGAGTTGAAATAGTTATTTTGGTTTTCGCATTACCGGTGGCTGTTCAGCTCAATGGTAAGTGCAACGTTTTGATGAAGTGGCTAACCAGCCATCGAAATAGCGTCGAGAAACCTTATTTTCCTGGGACAAAAATATTGAAATGTTGAAAAAAAAAAAAATAATAGTGACAACGTCTTGGTTATCAATTTCAGGACTGAATAGGATACAAATAAAACAAAAATCGTTTCATCCTGTTTTATCAAGGTTTGTTTGCCTATCATGGCAGACGGTTTCTCCTTTAGGAATTTCTTGTTCGTATATTTCCTGTCATCTCGGTTGGAAAGTGGTGAAGTCAGCCTATCAAGATTATTTTTTTTAGGAGAATGGGAGTTTATATGGATCCTATCTGCATAATTCCCAGTCCCCTATGGTGTCTGGGTGGCTAGAATATTCTGATATTCATGTCAGCAGAGAGCTAAAGTCAATAATTATGAGTAAAGATCAACTTTGATTGGTTCATATATATAGATAAACAAGTATCAAGCTATCACAGTGTCTCAGAGTGACCCTATCTATCTAGAATAACTGATACATTTTGCACATATCCATTATGACTTGTTGATATCCGTCTATCTACGTGCAACTGTGGGCAAGAGCATGACACTGATGACTATGTGTCTAGATCGTCATGAATTGATGTAGTGATCTGCACAGGTACATATTTGATATTTGGAACAGAGTACATACGTACATATTAATTATATATATGAAACAATCATTCAATTATTATAATAATATATATATATATACACTTGAATATCAAATAACATATACATATATGACATTAATATGCTCGAATACAATTTGAATCCGTTTTGTGCAGAACACTCATTTTACTGGTGACTTTCTTAGCTTCGGTGCGATCTTATAGAGAGCGTATGCTCCAAATATGGAGGGAAAAATGTGCTGTGGAAGTATCGAACCAACGCCCTGCTGACCAAGTACAGCAAATTCAAAAGAAGAAATGGCTGTCTGAGACTGAACTACTAGAGATTCACATTAATGTAGAGAGAGATTCAGGTGACACATCTGAAGAATGCCCCCCCCAGCACAACTAGTACCAATAACAAAACTAGAAGAATTCCCCATGAGACCCCCACAGTAAACTATGCATCAGAGGGTGATGATGAGGCACCAACGGAAGAAGAGAAAACCAAAATACAAGCTTTGAAAGAGATCATGCGAGGAGAGAAAACAACACTCCCCTCCCTAAGAGACAAAGACAAAAAGAAAGTTGGAGAAGTGACCGAATAGGTCAACTGCCTCTTACAGCACATAGAAACGAACACCTTCCTAGAACTCAACAACCTAATTTACGCAGGGGCGAAAATGGTAGCACAAAGCTTCACAACACAAGATAGGAACCCGAGCAATAATAAGGAAGAGAAACCCAACTAGGAGAGAAGATTACAAAGGCAGATCTCCCAACTACAGAGAGATGAAGTACTGCTTAGAAATACACCACACACGGACAGACCACGAGTAAGACTTTATAACAAATACAAGGTAACGCAAAAAGGCATCGCGACTGTAGTCGAAGAGTTACACCAGAAAAGACTAGCCAAAGAGGCAAGACTGAAAAGATACAGACTAAGAACGGCCCAATACACACAAAACCGCACATTCCAAAACAATGAGAAGAAGTTTTACCAAGATTTAAATGGGGAAAGAAGGCAGGACATGAAACCAGATGCCACAGAGGCCAAGAACTATTGGAATAGCATATGGGGGCACCCAAAAGACACAACGTAACACCGCAATGGTTGGGAGATATGAGAAAAGAACTAGAAGATATAGACAGGGGAGAACCAATAGTACTGAATGAAACCACATTGAAACATACTCTTAGGAAAGTAGCCAACTGGAAACCACCGGGGCCCGACGGGATCCATGGGTATTGGTTCAAAAAATTCACCATGTTACACGGCAGACTCACTCACCAACTCCAAAATTGTCTAAACGAGGGCGAAGCACCAGAATGGATGACTAAAGGCAGAACTACCCTCATCCAAAAAGACCCAGAAAAGGGGAACATAGCAAGCAACTATAGACCAATCACGTGCTTACCACTTATGTGGAAAATCCTGACCGGGCAAATAGCAGAGAGAATATACATGTCAATGGATAGAAGGGGACTACTACCAGAAGAACAGAAAGGGTGTAGGATAGGAACCAAAGGGGCAAACGATTTACTCTACATAGACCAGATGATCTTAAGAGAAGTGAGGAAAAGGAGAAAGAATATCGCAATGGGATGGATTGATTACAAAAAGGCATACGATATGATTCCACATAGCTGGATACTCGAATGCCTTAGAATGTTCAAAATTAGCGAACCGGTGATTAAATTCTTTGGCAATTCGATGGAAGACTGGAAAGTAGATTTGACAGCCGCAGGGGACAAACTAGCCGAGGTAGGGATAAAAAGGGGAATCTTCCAAGGAGACTCGTTGTCCCCACTATTATTTGTTCTAACAATGATACCGCTTAACAGAATCCTGAAAAACAGCAAAGGATACCACTTCTCTAAAACAAAAGGAAAGGTCAACCACTTAATGTACATGGACGATATAAAATTGTTCGCAAAAAGCAGGGGAGAGCTTGAGACTCTGTTCAACGAAGTAAGGGAATATCGTGAGGACATAGGAATGGAGTTTGGAATAAAAAAAAATGCGCAATCATGGTGATGCACAAAGAAAGGCTTTCAATGACTGAGGGAATTGAACTCCCGGACAACAGCAAGATTAGGGCACTGACCGCACAAGACCGATACAAGTACCTAGGTGTCCTTGAATGTGACACGATAAAACGGGAAGAGATGAAGGAGAAAATAAAGAGGGAATACCTCAGAAGGATAAGGAAAATATTAGAGACCAAATTAAACAGCAGAAATCTAATAAAAGGAATGAACACCTGGGCTGTATCAGTAGTTAGGTATACAGGACCATTCTTAGGATGGACAAAGGAAGAGCTCCAATCAATGGATAGGCGAACAAGGAAACTTATGACGATGCATAAAGCATTACACCCTAGGGATGATACAGATAGACTATACGTTAAGAGAAAAGAAGATGGTAGGGGGCTCATCAGCATAGAAGACTGTGTCCAGAGAGCTAAAACAGTCCTAGAAAGATATGTGCAAACAAATAGTGAAGAAATCATAAAGAGCGCGAGAGATAGTGCAACAAACAATAAAGTAGAAAACAATAGAACACTACAGCAAGCAAGAAAAGAAAGATGGGAAGGGAAAAAATTGTACGGTGAGTTTAAAAGACAGATACAAGATATAGCAGACGAGAAATCATGGACCTGGTTACGAAAGGGGAACCTTAAGAGAGAATCAGAATCGCTCATCATGGCAGCCCAAAACAAAAGCATAAGGACAAACTACATAGAAGCAAAAATCGACAAAACACAGACAAACAGCAAATGCCGCATGTGCGATGAAAGAGATGAGACAGTAAACCACATAACTAGTGAATGTAGTCAACTCGCCCAAAAGGAGTATAAGCATAGACACGATAGAGTAGCAACGATGATACACTGGGAACTAAGCAAACAAATGGGATTCAACCATGTGGAAAAATGGTATCAGCACAAGCCAGAGGCAGTCTTGGAGAATGACAACCACAAACTACTGTGGGACTTTGACATCCAAACTGACCACCTCATCCAGGCAAGAAGACCAGACTTAGTAATAGTAGATAAAAAAAGGAAGGCCTGCCAAATAGTAGACGTTGCTGTGCCTGCAGACCATAGAGTAAAAAAGAAGGAGGGTGAAAAAAGGGAAAAATACCAGGACCTAGCAAGGGAGTTAAGAAAAATGTGGAACATGAGAACCAGGGTAGTACCGGTCATAGTGGGCGCACTAGGAACTGTCCCAAAAACGCCGAGGAAGAGACTGGAGGAGATCGGGATTAGGGGGAGGATAGAGACCGTACAAACCACAGCACTACTGGGAACTGCACGGATACTGAGGAAGGTGCTAGAGATATAAGTACTGCAACGAATTGTAGCTCTGTCATGATATGCGAAAGAGAGAGGAGACATTAGCTGAAGACCTGAGGAGACTTACTGTCACTCAGCCTTCAGCGATAACCACTGGGCAACCGGTGTGAAACTGTAAATCGTAGAATTACTGCGACCTATGAGTACTAGAAGAGGAGGGCTGGAGACTTGAGGAGACTTGCTGTCACTCAAACTCCAGCGGTTACCACCAGGCAACTGGTGTAAGATTCCAGATGATGATGATGATAGTAACAAAAATAATAATAATAATAATAATAATAATAATAATAATAATAATAATAATAATAATAATAATAATTATAATAATAATGATAATGATAATAATAATAATAATAATAATATATAAGTTACAGTCTGACAATGTAAAGATTGAAAAAAAAAAACAATACTCTTAGAAAATTCTATGCTCCGTTATAAGAGGTAGATGAAACCAGCATTCACAGCCTGTGTGATTCACTTTAAAGTCAGAGGAAAATTGGGCATCCTTAGAATAATAGAGGAAAAAAAGATTTATGCACATTATACATTGAATTTGGTGCAGTGATTTATTAATATAATTTGAATTGTAACTATTTCATTTATATATTTGATGAATAGCATCTATGATTTTCCTTTAGGCAGTGCTTACCTTGTCAACGCGGGCGGCTCTGGTCTAATGCCTCCGTATACTAATAAATCTACGCGGGAAAATCCACGGATATATTTGAAGTTCTCCGTGCTGATTTTCTATGAAAGGGAATTGCCGAATTAGTTCCAATAAACAAATCCATTGTTTCAAATTGTGAATAGGAGACATTTTTTTCGTCTGGAGAATGGTCTCTTTCATATGGAATTGTATATTTTACTGATAGTAAAACATAAGAATGGCGCCGTTCATTCTGAAGGCAATATCTTTCGTGTTAACGTACAAAATCCGTATATTCTGAAAGCAACTTCATGGAATCATACATTATGCATAAAACCAGAAAGTCAACACTAAGAATGTCAATAATATGCAAATTCTGTTCCAAAAGATACGGGATAGACGTTGCAGAATAATTCAGCTTTTCTCGTACATCTTCTTAAGAGCGTCCAATTTGTACATGTCAATACTCTTCCTAATTCTATCATAAAAGTTTTCTTTGTCTGTAGTGGTGCGGACATTTTCTTCTGGATTTTCTTTGTCACATTGTTAACGGTCTTGCATAGCGTTTTCAATCAACTGCACACGACATGAACGTGATCGAATTACTAATGGTAACATAACCAAAAGGTCGTATTACATTTCGGACTGGAATGAAACGAGCAAGAAAAAAAGGACTGAAATATAGACATAGAAAAATAAGAATAAGATGGGCTACGAATTCATGAAAGCCGATATATTTGGCCAAAGAGCAGTACAGCTTGAAGAAAAAAAGAAGAGACAGAGACGAATAGCGAGGGAAAGAAAGATATCTGTGTATATATTTCTCTCTTTCTTTCTCTCTTCCTATATATACATATCTATATATATATCTGAACAATCATATTTCTTCCAAAAGTAATGGTTTATGTACCAACTTTTAGCGTTAGTATTTCTGCACGTCAGATCAGGTCAACGGATTTGAATATTGTTTTAATCTTGTGTTCGGGTCGCGATTTGGGCTACATCTAGGGCTGAGGTCTTTGCTCAAAGAAAAATACGCTGAATTGTTAAACAGGAAGATATTTGCGTTAAAAAGACCATTTTCATTTAAACACTTATTTAACTTGATAGCTTCAAACAAACAATATTCCGTGGATCCAATCTTCGATGTTCAAGACAAGACAGATAGAGTCATTCGTCAGGGGCAAGTTAGATTTTACTTAACATGGTAACTGTGCAAAAGAACATCGATTTACGATAATCAAGAAATATTCAACATTTCGAACATCTCGCAGTGCATCAGGGAGAAGCTGCCTTGCACTCTTTGGAGAGATGAAAATGAAATATGTCATTCCACAGTCGGCTAAAGGTCCTAACGTAAAACTCATACAGAATTTATGATTGTTGAATCAAAACATAGAGTAAATGCGAAGTGATATCGAATTTGAAGCAGAACAATATGTTATCCAAGCGTCACTAGCTTCAATGAAATTAGGATGTTTTGTGAAATGTTACATGGCGGGGATCTGTCATAAAATATTTTGCGAACTAACTGAACAGCATTTAGTGTATGCAGTTGTTCGATTGAATAAATGAAAAAAAGTTTTTATTTGTGCCAATCAAAGTACGGGGGATAGGAGCGATTGTTCAATTGATAGAGGGGGCCCCGAAAGCTTTTTCTATAGAGATTCACTCCCTGCATTCATATCAACATTACACAATGATAAACATCAATAAATGTTGGAGTGGGCATCTCAGAAAAAAACCTCACCTGGGTCTTCAATTTTATCAAAAGTCTGTCTACTCAACCGTCTCGTTCGGAAAGGTCTGCCAACTGACCCTCAGTTGTACGTAGTCATCAAATTGAGAACCAATGCACTAAATATTGGAAGGGTTGCCTTCAAGGAGTTACCAAGTACCCCAAATCTCTACCTGTGCTCTTTGGCCAGCTTCCCTCACGTTTGGTATTTTAGTAGGAAAAATGAATTCGATGCACTAAAAATAATCATCGCAAAAGATGTCTTTTCTATTTTAAGTGCCTCCAATCCTGTTGACTTTTGGACCAGCCGGAAATGTGTTAGTTTTCAAAACGAAATTTTGGAAGCTTTTTTGAAATTAGATAACTAAATTTGAAGAATAATGCCTTCCTTTGTATGCATTCTCATCATAGCTGCTGCAAAGGAAAGGATAAAAGACGCTAGGCCAATGTCAGGATTCAAAATCAAACCTATATCTTTCTTCTTCGGGGGACTAAAACTACATCAATAGTCTACCTTTGAAAACCAAGAAAAGATCCTGAGAGAGAGAGAGAGAGAGAGAGAGAGAGAGAGAGAGAGAGAGAGAGAGAGAGAGAGAGAGAGAGAGAGATGGGGGAAGATTAATTTCCTTGTACTGTGAGCGGCCAGGGACCAGTAGCTCGTCAACCGCCTGTCTACTCTGCTACACTGGTATATGATACTCTCTAGTCTTGTGACCACCTTCTTTTTAAAGGCAATATTTAATTTTCTTTTTCAATCTATCTTTCTGGATTAGTTTACCCTCTTCTTTTACCTGATACCGGGACTAAATGATAGTCTAACCTTTTTTCTCATCTAATTTCCTGTTTCTCACACAATCAAACTTACAATCTATCTTTTTGATTAGGGGATTATGACAGGCTCTCTATCTGCCTGAGTCCTAAGCAACAACTTTGTATTTTGACCGTAAATCTAAACATGTTTCTATAGTCCTTTGGGCGTCTTGAAAGGGTTACTCTGTAACTCATAATGCTTTTGACCAAGTGTGTTTGTATACTTCTCATAAGTAAAAAATATCTTCAGCCAAAAATGCTATTTAAAGATAAAATCAATTATTTGACAATGAAATGAAATATTCGTTTGGAGAGACCCTTTCAGCCTTCATGTTGTAACAGTTAAATACTAAGTTTCCGTCATTTTTACGAAAGAGCAGATGGAAGTACGGTTCATACAGACTATTTTCCTTTTGATCGGATCTTATTTTGTATGAATCCACTTATTAGTTCTCATATTTAACATCAGACAGATTGAGAGATTTCAAGCATCTGTTCCATAAACACGTAAGAAAGTGAATGCTTAATTCAGAACTATGATTTCATTTTCAATAGATCCCCACTCAAAGATGTTTACTGAAACATCTGTATTGAATGTATAATAAATGTGTAAATATATAAGAATTGTCAGTTCAGCTGGATTGGTTGGTTGGCTGCATAGCAATCACTTAGTTATGACATGAAATAACGGAAAGTAAATGATGATTTCATATGTGATTTGGTTCAACTTGACGTGAGAGACGAACTAAATTATGAGACGATTGTTTTTGTTCAGTGACAGTTGAAAACAAGGTTAACTCCATATCGTTCTGATTATGAGGCAGTTCCGAGACAAATACTTTTGCTCAGTCGCTATAATAAAACATTTGGAGATATATTTGAAAAATACAAGAACATAGGACAGAAAGATGAAAAGGTCAGGAAATATGACTAAACACTGATAGATAAAAAAAGTCAGATTTAAATAGACGAATGTAGGAAGTAACATGTTTTGCTCACGATAAGTCGTGACTGTTGCCAATAAAGCCTCTGCAGGTGAACTCACCGATTTTTTTATGGTTTAAAAGCGTGACATCGGATGTCGGTAAATAAATTCCGTGATATGAAAAGTTTTCGTCTATATATTTTTGCTGGAGAAGAATCTGAAAGTGATGAGACAAACATGTTAGATTAGAAGAAAGTCAAAACAGGGGAGGGGTGATTGAAAGGAAGAATACAAAATTAGTTGGAATAGAAAAACTAGGGCTAAACAATGGTGGTGGTGGGGGGTCAAAAGTGGGAAGAACAACGACATAAAAAAATGACAAAAGTCTATGATTTTTAAGCAAATATTTGAAACTAGGCTAAGAGGTACATCTTAGATCACGGAAAAGTCATCAAACAGTAACAATTATAAATAAATGATTCTATCCGGAGAATATCTATCCATTTAGTTTTAATGGAAATAGCTCACTTAGGACAATTGTGCTTTATTTGTCAACAAGACGACCTCAGAGACTTAGATTTATTCAATTAGGGCTATGGTTATTTCTGTTAGTATTCGGACCATCCTCATCTTGGTTGTTTTTCATACAACGTGTCCGCCGTTGTACTCTACAGCCTTCATCAGGTATCATCTAGTAGGTGTGGAGAAGTAACGGACCGGACCCTTTATTTAACCAACGGGGGTATATTGACCGCACTCCCCTCTTAGCATTAGTAGTATTATTTTTGTCACACGCTGGGATTGAACCTAGAACCTTCAGATTACCAGATAATACCTGATGAAGGCCGTAGAGTACAACGGCCGAAACGTTGTATGAAAAACAACCAAGATGAGGATGATCCAAATAATAATAGAAATAATAATAATACCTCATCTCAGAAATTCAGAGATATACTAGGTGTATGATGTTTGCCAGTGTGAATTCAGTTTATGGATAGGAAAGCAATAATTGTTATACTCAAATTGAAAAAAACAAA
Source organism: Thysanoteuthis rhombus (assembly GCA_963457665.1). Classification (NCBI taxonomy): domain Eukaryota; kingdom Metazoa; phylum Mollusca; class Cephalopoda; order Oegopsida; family Thysanoteuthidae; genus Thysanoteuthis; species Thysanoteuthis major. The sequence continues at coordinate 10,650,616 of OY735224.1, forward strand.
ATTGTTCATCATGTACACAAAATATATTAAGAGGCAAGTTTCGACTAATCCCAGATGAAAAAGATCATTTATTTACAGCAACTGTAATAGTAACTGTATGTAATTACTCTTTTTCGTCGATTAGTCCGGTTGCCTTTCCAATATCCTTGTCGCATTTTACTATTTGCTTGTTGTATATCTCACTCTACCTGCGGAGTGATTTTTTGATGCACTTCAGAGTGTTTGCCTTTATTTTTATTATTATATATAAATACCAAGGAACTAGAAAATGTGTAACTTAAAGATAGCAACTGTACCCATCATTACTGTCGCACTTGGAGCAGTATTAAGTGCAAGGCCAAGAGGTTCAAATCGCTCGAAATAAGCCCAGATGATCGAAATTAGTAAAGATACTTGGAAGTGTTTTGCAGTTACTTGGTTTATAGAAAACTCAACAAGCTCAGGATTCATGCCACACAAATCCATCCATCACTTCTGTAGCGTTTGGAAAACGCTAATAGAACGTGATTATTCAAAGCAGATAATGACAGTCATCATAGTCAACGGTTGACCTCAGATTTTAGCTGATATCTTTGCATGTGTCTGCTTTGAGCTCAGCGATAATTAAAAGTGGAAAAAACCCTCTAAGGACTTTTAATCAATCAGCTATTTGCCCGAACTCCGTAATCATTCTATTATGTTACACAATATCCAGCACTGAGGTAGCATCGTCTCATTGAACAAAGAAGGTGGCTTGTAGGTCACTCTGATGACTTTATAACGTTGTTTGTAGGTACCGGTCGATCTTTGGGTCCACCTGTTGAACATAATCTGAGTCAGATTTGTTCTTTTTGGGAAGCAAATAAATCTCATTACTGGTGAGAAATCTCAATGATTACAAAGAGAAAAAGGAATAGAGAAAGTAAGAGAAAACAGATGTGAAGGAGACAGAAAAAAGAGGATGAGAAGAATGAATATCTTTGTATCAGATATTCAGTTCTATTTTGTCTAAGGACAACTGGCCGTCTTCCCGTGATGCCAGTCAAGGGAAATCTTATTTTCAGAAATCAAAATCTCAGCCTGGAATGCTATTATTGATTAATTCCTTTGTGTTTGTTATTTTCATTAACTCAGATTATCACAATCAGTTCTAGGACGCAAATTACGGGGAGTGTGTCATGATTGGGAATTTACAAATCAAATTAAAATTAAATTCAATCAAGATAGATTGAAAAAAGCAATCAAGAAAATGTAAGGGAAATATTTTTCCTTCATTGAAAATTTTCTGAATAATCAATTTTATTCTTCAAATATCCTGCCTTTTCGAAAGTTTACATCATGACACGATGATATATTTTCAAACCAGAAATGATTTTAATGATTGAATAAAAAGTCGCCAACATCCGTCAAAGGTTTCCCCAATCTGCTACCTGTAACCCATTTTGGAGACTTTCTCTGACTTACTCTATAAATGTGGCGAAACCATACTCAGAACATCTTAATATATTCCATGAATACACTGAAAATGAGGCGTTACTTGCTTATACGGATGTAAAATAACGTTGGTCCTATGGTATTATTGGTTCTATGGTTCTTGATAGTTATCGAAATGGATGCCTGCTATGTTTGTGAGCCCACGTGGATGTCTGTGGAAATGCAGAAAGGGTATGATGAGAATGTGCGCCAGGTATGAATATAGACAAAGAGATTAGACGGAGTAAAAAGGTATTTAAATGGACGAATAAAACGGACATTCACTACATGAACATTTATGGCGATATAGGACTGAAATGGAAATAAATATGATAAAAGCATTAATGCAATTGTGTTAAGAGAAGAGTTGAGAAGATGGGAGATAGCTTCAAAGCGAAAGAAGGGAGCTTGATGCTGAGATAGCTAGTGTCGTGCGTGCTTAGCACAGGTATCTGGACTGCTTTGAATCCAAAACTCTGGGGTGTACCAAGAAATGATTATAAAGGCCGGGCCTAGTGCGTATGCTTAACTGCCAAAATGAATGCCATGTATTTAAGATCGCATGTGAGCAACTTGAGGGCCATTTTCTGACACTAGAAAACACACGACGGACAGGCAATGAATGACAGAACCGTATGGGATCTAATCTATGTGCACTCCCTGAAAAAGGAGTATTAGAAGACGGATCACCGCGACTATCGAGTAGTCAAGAGCATTGCCATTTCATTCATGAGTGTTAGAGGTATATACGGGTTTGGAGCTGATGATAAGGACACGACTGAATAGTTCTTCATACGTGAGATGCTTCGACATCGGTGAACCAAAAAAGGCAACGTTAATACAATGATTGGCGACTGGACAACCGCTGAAGTTCGGATTGGCGGGGCGGCTGGCAAAATGATACAAATCTTGGAGAGGGGGGAGTGAAAGTGATATTTTTTATATCTTGCTAAAAGAAGGGTTTCAGATTAAATTCCCAACTAAAAACATAGGGCTTGCAAAAATATGTTTAGCTATGTGTATTTCATATCTGCATAAGCAAGTGAAACCAAAATCGATTTGCCTCAGAAAGACGATGTAACTACCCACTTTCTACAAATAAGAGTAAGTAATAAATATAAATTGGCTACCAATTGTTGAAACCCCTTTTTTCTATCTTAATTAAAGTTATTCAGGTCAAAAAAACCCACGAAGAACAATCCTGTTTAGTTCAGTCCAGGATCAGTTTGGTTGTTTTCAAAACTCCCAATGAATTTTCAGAACATGTCTTTTTCGAATGGTAAAACCTTTAAAATTCTATTTTCAATACGTTCAAACATATGGTGTATTTCTGAGACGAAAATCTTTGATAATGATCGACCTCGCCTTCTGCTTGTACGCAACGATGATATATCTCAAAATATTTTCAAAAAATTCCAGAACATAGAACAGAAATATGAAAAGGTCAGGAAATATGAAATACATTGTTAGAGAAATAAGGCAAATTTAGATACACAAATAAATGTAGAAAGTTGCATGTTCTGCTAAGAATACAATAAATGGTGAACTTTGCTTTAAAATTCCCTGCTGGTGAATCGATCAATATTTCATGGATCCAAAGCGTGACATCGGATATCGTTGAATAAATTCCGTGATTCGAAAGTTTGTTTTATTTTATATATTTTTCTGAAAATGAACAATGAAAACCTGCCAAGGCAAAATGTAGGGTATGTAAACGAAAAACATGTTAGAAATATTCACAAACAAATAACTAGAATCCCCAAACAGCAACAACTATAAATACATGAGATGTCTGGAAAGTATCCATCCATTTACTGTTGATGGAAAAAAAAAAATACTTAGGTTAGTGATGATTTATTCCTTTAAAACGCTCCCATGGGACTCAAACGCTTATTTTTCAGATTTACTTAATGAGGCCTCTGATGACGGCTAGGGTGAATTCAGTTAGTGGCTGGGACGGTATCAAGATCCATTGATTCAAAGTACAGCATCCTTACGTCCATATTAGTGATTTCTGAGTACAAAGAGGTCCTAAGTGGTAGTAGCATTTCTAGATGCGGTCATAAAAGCAAGAGAAAGACAAAGAAGTTGAGGGAAGTTCATCGGAAGGTCTGGCCCCAGAAAAGCAATTGATAGGTTAAAAGAGTTCAATTCGCATCTATAACTTGTTCTTGAACTTGCAGTAAGATTATTTTATTTGAATAGTGGGATTTATATGAGTATATATGTATATAACATTTTCAGATATCAAGTCAGCTGGTAGTTGCATCGTTTGGCCAACTCTAGCCATTTCTAATACAATGTTTAGTTATTGATAACAAAATGACATTTGGAAACATTGTAAATAAAAAACACACTTTATTGATCGAATTAGGATTTCTTTTGATGAGTTCACCCATTCTCCTTCTTCTTCAATCTGTTGTTGGACATACCAAGAACCGATCAACGGAAAAGTGTTTATTGACATGTGTAGAAGTATCTAATAAATCTTGTACCCAAGTTGAAAATAGAAATAACAAAACGAAATGTCATTCAAACAAAACATATTGAAAGAGAAGTTTGGGCTATCTTGGAAAATCTATTTTCGCTACTACTAGTATAGCAGTTATGTATGTAATTACAAATATATATCGATTCCGTTCTCAATCTCCTCAATTCGCTTGAAACATGGATCCTGAGCAAGAGACAGAAAAAAACACAACGCACATTTTTTTGGCCTTTTTGGCATGGAGTAAAGTGTAGTATCTGTTCGTCCGTAGAGACCGAGGCACCGGCGCTGACGCTTGCCTGCTGAGTGGGCCGGAGATTGTGTTGTGGTTGGCATCAAAGACCGAGTGCACCGCTGCAATGCGTTAGCTAATGAGGTTATACTGAGGCTGCGCAATGCTTCACGCATTGGGAGCATTTGGACTCCTGCTTGAACTCTCCCATCTTTACTCGGCCCAGTTGTGGGGAATCCGTTGCCCTGTGGCAACACTGTTCCATTGTACTTGAAGCGGCAGGTCCGGAGTGTCCTGACGCTTTCGTGACTGCGCATGTTTTTGCAACTACGGTTGCTTAGCAAAGTTGTGTCTGTTGAAGCTATTGACTTCAAGCCTTGACTTTGTGTTAAATTTTTTCTCTGGTTAGAGAATAAATAAAGAGATGCTTAACCTTATGTGGAGAGATCACGAGACACAACAATATATTAGGAAGAAAATGATAGCCTGCGACACCATAGAATCTACAAGAAAATTTGGATGGTAATGGGCCGGTCATGTTGCAAGAATCGTAGACAACCGACGGACATTACAACATTGATCTCAACAGATAAAATATATATAAATATTTTGTACATTTCTCATTCTGCTGCTTTTTCTTTTGGTTGATTTATCGAATGTAGATCGTCAATGGACGAGTTGCTCCTTCTGAAGCTAACTTATTCCTGTAGTTGCTTTCCATCAAGCATTTTGGTAATTGAATCGGTGACAACTTTGGTTAAATGTTTGTAGATTCTGAATGGACGGCAAATACCTAAGCAACCCCAAATTTGCAGACGACATCATCTTTTTTTGCAGGGAACTTTCATGATCCCTAAGTAATGCTAGACGAATATGAACTCCAGCAGAACAACAGTCATGTACAGCCAACATTTTGAAGACAAGAAAAACATTCGAAATTGAAAATGCATAGCCTGAAAAATTACATCACTACATCTACCTAGGACAACAGACCTCAATGAAATTATCGAAAGGATAAAAAATCAAATACAAAATGACAAAACGAAAGAGACAAGTTCAGAAAGTATTAGCATCGGGACGTCCATGCTTCTCAGATATTCAGTTTGAATTTTTTCAAGCAACAAGGGACTAGTTAAGTTACTAGACTAGGGAAATGTTATTCCTAGAAATTAAAATCTGTACCTGGAAGGCTGTTGTCAATTAATTTCGTGGTGTCAGTTATTTTCATTAACTCAAATTATAATATTCAGATATGTCAGATATTTAGTTCGATTTCGACGAGGGGAAACTATTTGTAATACCAGGCAATTGAAATCTTATTCTTAAAAATTAAAATCTCTGCCTGAAAGGCTGTTTTTAATTAATTTCGTGGTGTTAGTTATTTTTATTAACCCAGATCAGCATATTCAGTTATGTCAGATAATCAGTTCGATATTTTTCGGGGGACAACTATTCATGCTGTCAGGCAGATGGAGTTTCATTCTTAGAAATTAAAATACCTGCTCGAAATGCTGTTAATAATTCATTTTTTGCTGTTAGTTATTTTGATTAACTTAGATTATCATAATCAGTTGTAGGATGCAGATTCCGTGGAGAGAGGCTTGATTGGGAATTTACAAATTAAATTAAATTCAAAATTTGGAGACGATAAATTTAACTAAAAGCAATCAAGAAAATGCAAGAGCTATTCTTTCTCCCTTATTAAAAATTTTTAAGAAAAAAAACAAATTCAGTTTGCAAATTCCCCCTTTTTCCAAACATTCACTTTATGCAACTTTTTCACTTTTACAAGAGAAAAAGTGAAAACATCATTCAAATTGTTTTGTTGCACCTCCTATCATCATAAACTCCGACTCAGCATCACAAACCATCACGTTTTATTGTTTGGGAAGGCTCAAAATGTTTCCTATATATATATATATATATATATATATATATATATATATATATATATATATATATATATATATATATATATATATATATATATTATTAACAATTAATTATTTGTTTCACGCTTTTCGGCTTACGGAATTTTCTAAGTAACGTTTCACTTTTGGATAAAAGGGGAAACCTGTGAAGAGAATAAAGCAGCATGATTCAGCATCGAACGAAGCACTTCTCTCTCTCCTAACTAAGATCAATTATCTCTCTTCTCTAAATTGAAAAAAAAATCCAATTCTTCTTCTCAAGATTGAAAGAATCCTCTTATTCTCTCAATCGTGATATCAAGTTCTTTGTCAGTTACTCTAAACGCTGTTTACAATTTAATATTGTAAGAATCCCCAGCAAAGTCTGCCAAATGCTTGTTGGCGTAAAAAAATAGGAGAGTATAGAATATTTGAAATCTACTGATGACTAGTGGAACGCCCTAGAGCAGTGGGCCACGATAACAATAAAGTATTTAGTAATTTATTTTTTGATTATAGATATTATTGTCAATCTTGCGGCCGAATATCTACTGCATTTTTAAAATTCTTCCATTTTTGTATTGTTTTATAGTTCTTTTGTTATGTTGTTTCGGTGATATCCTTACTGGCGCGGTAATTTTCACACAAAAGGAGAATAAATAAAAATATACATTTATTATCTCATAAAAATGATATTATTCAAAACACAGATTCGATGTTTACCGAAACCAACTCGAAAATGCAAGTTGACACGATATGACGTCAAAGAGTCACTTTTTCTATTTTGTTCTTTCTCTCATTTATGTAATAAATTCAGAAACTAAAATCAATTAAATAAAATCATATCTTGCATGCAGGTATGACTTGATGCTTGGAGTATTGTTGAGAAAACATTTTTCAAATCTTCACCTTTTCTTCTATCATAAAGTATCAGCAGTCAAAATATGCTGTCTTGTCTGAAGGGCGAAATTATCCTGTGAATGTAGATAATTTGAACTTTTTGCAGATAATGGTTTGATCCAACAAAATTATCACAATAATGACACAAATATGTGCATCCTATACTTAAGCCATTACTTTGGAACTTATCCTGATAATATCACTTTTATATGTTAATGACATTTGATGCATTGCATAACTAATCCGTGTAAATAGAAATGCAGAACCAATATCTCCAACCCATTTTTTTCTGAACTGATCCCAGTGCTGAGCTGTACAAAACATATATTTGTTTGGATCATTAGCTTAGTTTTGGCTTAATATACACAGTATGTATTTATAACAGGATGCATTGTCTGCTCTAGCCTCATTACTGGTGACGTAGATCATACAGCGCATGCGTGCATGGAGAACAAAAAAACCAAACGGCGCTGGGGCCACACGAGAAAACACAGAGAGAACAGTGTACAAAATGCTTAAAGAACGCTGTAGAGGGCGTGAGAAGGATAAAAAAAAATTGTTCTCTTTCTTTTCTTTTTTTTTCTATCCAGTTCTTTTGTAAGGTATTGTCCCCCACCTCATCTTGATGAGAAAAAGGCCATGATATAAAGTTTTGCTATTTCTAAAAAAATTTTCATTTGGCTCAATTTCTGTTCGTTTATTTCCCATCCTTCTTGAAGTTTTTGATCGGTTATTGACATGCATATTTGCTTGATTTTTCCTTTTAAATATTCCATACATTTGGTTAAAGATCAAACGTATGGATATTCAGGAAAAACGTGAAGCATTTGTCGAATTCAATTATGGACTGAGCTTTTAAGGAAACAACCTCGCCAGATTGAATTCATGATGAAAAAATCTATAAACATATTAAATAGGCTTGAAAATTACTTTTGATTGTCACACCATTGTATTCACTGGAGTATTGAGTCTTCAGAAGGCGATTCTCTGGTGTTCAGGTGCAGATGGGATGGGCGAGAATACCCATGGTGGAAACAGATATGTTATACATTGTCTTATAATCTATCTGGGACAAATATACAGAAAAGTTACATCGTGTCCATCCTTTGTGAACCCCGAGAGAGAGCCCTGATTCTTTGAACATAAATCAAAGCCAGGACACAAATCGAACTGTGATGGAGTGTGTGGAAAGACAAACTCAACCATGGGTCAACTCCATATCAACGTTGTTCACTCTCTCCCTCTCCTTTTTCAACTCTCTCATCAGTCTTTCATCGTTCGTAGTTGGACATAGACCTTCCACAGGATTCGCAAAATTTCTCTATCGTGGGAGTCTGAGAGCAATAATCGCTGAAAATGTTTTGTTCATCTCTCCATCTTGTATTTTGTGGGCTTTAGTTGCGAATATGTTCTCTGGGGATCCATGTTGTGAGTTGTGCTGCCATTCGTACAAAATCACCAGCCAATTGCCATTTTGGTTTTCTGGTGAACTCAATGATGTCTCACTCTTATTTTCTCCCTGTAAGGTTAATGTAAGGTCAAGAATGATTCTTCCATGTGCAAGTTGCATGCCTCTCAGTCTACGGGTCAGTCTGTTGGTTAGGTTCCATGTTTCAGCTCCATACATGACTATCGGAAGGATGCATTGAGTGTATACATTTCTTTTTATGATTAATCTTCTTGTTTTTGAAGGTTGAGCTTGCTTTTCTGAAGGCTTGCTAACCTAGTGTGATTATTTGTTTGATTTCTTCTTTTTTTGAGGGTTTCATAGAGATTCGTCGTCGGAGATAGATGTTGTGGTGCGTCATTAATCTCGATCGTATGTTCTTTTTTCCGACACAATTGCAGCACATGAGCAATTTTTTACAGAAGTTCATGAGTAAACTGACTATACACCATATATTTTGATTCCTTCATTATCCAAGTCTAGGTTTCTGAAGATCGTCTAGCAGTAAGTTGTGAAGTAGACCCAAAATTCATTATCTACCCGACATTGTTTTTGATTTCTCTATCATTTAACAACTTTACAACAAATGACCAAAGAGAGACGTAGAAGTAGACATGACGAGTCTTACACACTAACTATTCATTATATAGATATATATTTTGATTTTTAACATTACGAATTCTAACATATACATATCTATCTATTATCTTGATATTCAAAAATATATCCGTCAATCGATCCCTGTTTAAATCAATTTATCTATCCATCGATCTGTCCATCTATATCTATCCGTCCATTTGTATCTATCTATTTATCTATCTATCTATCTATCTCTCAGTATGTTCATATCTATAAATTTATGTATTTCTCAGTATATTCATATCTATCCATCTATTTCTCAGTATGTTTATATCTATATATCTATCTATCTATCTATCTATCTATCTATATCAGTAAAAGCTCATAACAAAAATGTCGAGAATTTTTCTAATAAGTCAATAGTGATTAGTTTTCTCCATTAAACAAATTGATGAAACTCTTACAATCGTTAAAGTTGTGAAGTCATTATATCATTACTAAATAATATCATTATTACTTCTACTATTATCATCATTATGGATGGTTGCGCTAGTAATATTTATCAAGTCATACTAGTACTACAAACAAAAACAAAATGCAATTATCCCCGCCGAAAACATGAATAATCTAATGAAAACTCAAGCAATGAAAGGGTGGAATGCAACACAAAAAGAAAACATCCTGAATTTCATCTATGGTGGGATTTGGAAATTATTTGTATCGATTTGAATTCCTCTTATTTTTTTTTTCAAAGAATTCAACTTGAAATTAACGTCACGTTTTGTCGTAACAAAGAACTGCACTGAAGATAATTGAATTACAAAAAAAAAAAAACTAATACAAAAAAGGAAATTTCCCAGACAAAAGAAAATTGGAGAAAATAGGAGAATTTTTAAAGAAATTTTACAAAGTCGTGTCAGTGTTCATTAGAAATACCAAAGCAGAAAGATGGTTTTAATAAAATTAATGGAAAAAAGTTAAATGTTAACAAATTAATACATACATCATGATCATCATGATCATGACAATGATGATGATGATGATCATCAGGTAGTACAAATCCATTGCTTGGCAAAAGTTTTCCCAATTCTTTTCATGATAAGCGTGATTGCGCCAACGTCTGCGAGCAGACATGCATTATATATATATATATATATATATATATATATATATATATACATATATATATATATGTATATATATGTATATATATATATATGTATGTATATATATATATACATATATATATATATATGTATATATATATATATATATATACATATATATATATATACATACACACACACACACATATATATATATAGGGAGAGAGAGAGAAAGACAGAGACAGATGAATAAAATTTCCGTTCACATGCCTACATACATAGTAATAGACAAGCATGCACACACATACACACGCACACACACACACACATACACATACAGAGCTACTCATATACATACGGGTGTTGAAAAGTTCATGCATTGTTGAAACGCCCCAAAACAAATGTTCCACTTTTAAAGATACCAGCATTTTAGAGATATATCGAGATAGTGACAAGTCCAGTCTGATGATTCATCATTTGTCTTTTATTTATCGAAGAATAAAGCTAGATACATTGGCGAGACAAACATGAAATTGCACAGATAATGACACGCATCATTGATCAGATTGACACGAATATCAAAATTCAACGAAAGATACAACAGGTAAATAGATATATACGTTGAGAAATATAAACAATCAAAGCAAGTGGCCGGCATATAAAGAAAGACGGGTCAGGTTAGTCAATCAATGGAAAATCGTAGCAAGTCCGACGACTTTTGGCAGCATGTCATGTTAAAAGTGATCAATAAAAGCAATGGAGAAAGAACGACACACCAATTTCAATCCAATTGCCTTTTGTTGAGCGTGTATCACTAAAAAGTCAGGACTTTGAAAATGAATGAGCCTGAATGCTATCAGACACAAACTGACAGGGCAATTTAGCATAAACATACATTGCAAAATGAAACATCAAATGATAAAATATTGAGACATAATGAGCAAATGTTAGAAACTTCAATTCGATAGCTCCTTTAGTGTAGTATGTGTGGGTGATTGATACATACATACATACATACATAACCAGCCAGCCAGACTCACTTAAAAACTGAACAAAATTATGTAAACATCATTTGTGATAGTATTGGCTCATGATTCTTAGTATAAAAAGATCGATGTAGATATGAACGAAGATAGATTGATAAGCACATATACATACATATATATATATATATATATATATATATATATATATATATATATATACTGAACGATACATATAGTTATGAGTATATAGTAAGAAATATGACCAGATAGAGAATACACATACACACACACACACACACACACATATATATATATATATATATATATATATATATATATATATATATATATATATATATATATATATATACACTGATAGATAGATATTGAAAAGGGTGAATAGTCAGGGGATGTATTATCAGAGAGGTAGATGTAAATAGAACGAAATAGATATGAATAGGTACAGAAATATAAACATGTAGAGAATGATGGGCTTTGATTGATATTCATACAACAGTAATACGATATCTAACAAGCTTCTTTTTTTTATCCCATAGTATTGTTCTCAAACTAAAAAGATTGTGGTTATTTCGTATCTGGCATGAAATCAATGAATAATTTTAATGATTCAGATGATGGCTATATTTCCAGTCATCAGTACCGAAAAGTTTATGCGGTAATTGCATAAAAAATTCGATTCAAAATGATAGAATTATTAGTATGAGTACTGGTTTATAATACAGCGACACTGGAAACAAACTATTTACGGACAGAATCCGATAATATTGAGCATACGAGAAAGAAAAAAAGGCATTAAACGGGAAGCTGCAATCTGATTGAGATCAACTTATAGAAAGATAGATAGATAGCTAAATGGATTAAGAGATATGTAGATGGATAAAAAAGGTGAAGAAGAGAAGAGATATCATTATAAAGAGGATACGCTCGAAGATCAAATGGATTTACGAGAAAGTCACGAAATGATATTTCTAAAAATATATAAAAAAAAACCAAGCTGTGAGTTGTTATAAAGATTATTGATTATTTAAATATTCGCTGAATGATGCACTTACAAATCATCCCCATAGCTGCATCTTCTCTGCCTCTAACCCCAAGCGAGGGGGGAAATGATGTAATGGTTTTTAATGGATTTTTGTCTAAGACTTGATTCTTAATCAATCTCTGTTGGGCTGTTGACAGAGAGGTTTTATCTCCATGGGAAATCTGAGAAGGGAAAGGCGTGCAAGCAATAATGGCCAAAAGTGGATTGAAATTAAAATAGAAATTAAATATTGAATTGTACTCACAAATGAAGACAGGGCTGTGTTTTGTCGTTCTTTATGCTTAGTTTTGTAACTCTTTAGTATTTATTTTCGATTTTTTTATGCTGGATGCCATTAAATGAATAACAGAAAGTATCAAAATCCTTCATGGCCAATTGTTATGTATTCGTTGAGATTTCACACCAGTAGAGGCTGATTGATTTCTCTCCTATCAATTGATAGCATCTGTCCAAAACTGCAGGACTTTCCTCGCTATTTTCGATGATTTACTCTCTGGCAGCTTATCCTCACCGGATTTCCAATTCCGCCTTCTTTCTTCTTTGCTCTTTAGGACTGTTTCAGAGAATTCGATCACAAGTAATGACACTGCTATCTCCACTTTTTCAACATTCTGGCAAGGTCAATAACCTGATCAAAATTTTCACCTACTTCTTGTCTTTCTTTGTGATCTGCCGGAAGAGCGAATTCCACTATCGGACCCGTTGTTTTCTACTAATAAAACTTAGTTTTTCTCTCTGACCTTTCATACGAGGCATTTTTGTTTGAAGTTGAAAAGATTTGCAACGTGTGAGTTTTCCGGTGTTGCCCATGATAACTTGAATACTGAGAATGTTGTGGTTCAATAATGAGGGCATTAGCTTTGCTTTCATATCCCACAGATTAGGGCATTAACCTCGCTCACATGTCACCCAGATTTTATAGTTTTCGTGCTAGGACCTGATATTTCGTAAAATTCTCATTCTTTTATAATATTATCCAATGGTATTTTCATAAAGATTTCAAATGTGGTTGTTCTTATAGATACAGTACCGACTTCTAGTTTTTCTGAACCTTTTCAGTTTTCAACTGATATCCTTCGCATTTTTTGTCTTTTTCCTTAGGCTATTCAAGTGAAAGGAGTTGTAAGTCCATAAAAAACCAAACACAATAATAATGTTACAATTTTGTGTGATTTGGTCGAAAATCAGTAAAATTTTTCATCAACCAAAGACGATGGATCAGACAATTTTGCAGGAAATAAAAAGTCCTACGTTGGACATAGACTTTCCCCAGGATCCGCCACATTCCTCTATCATGGGCATCTCAGAACCAGTATTTCTTGAATTTGTTTAGTTCATCTCTCAATCTTGTATTCTGTCGGCCTCATTTTCTCTTGGATCCATGTTGTGAGTTGTAATGTCCATCGGTTGTCTCTCATTCTAGTCACATGACCAGTCCGTTTCCAATTGAGTTTTCTTATAGATTCTATGATATATCAGATCCTCGTTTTCTTCCTGATATACTGTACTCTCTTGTGATCTCTCAACGTGAAATTGAGCATGATTCTTTCATGCGCACGCTGCATGCTTCTCAGTTTGTCGGTCTGTCTCTTAGGTTCCATGTTTCAGCTCCATAAGTGGCAATCGGGAGGATACACAAAACGATCCCAATAATCCGAAATGATTACGTAAATGCAAATAATACTTTAACAGATACAGAGCAAGTGAATCCATGTTTTTTTTGGAAAAGATAGATGAATCAACAATAATATTTCTAGTAGTAAGGGAGTAGCCCATTTTCATTCTCGTAGCCAAATTATTTGTATTATATCCATCAACGTAATTCATCTTCAAAAAACGTCGATGTTTTTCTACAACTTGGAATCATCTTAGTATCACGCTTTCGATCGATCTATGTGTGTATCTGATTTGATTTTCCGTTTTGTTGTTTTCAACCTTTCTCATCCTTAAGGCATTCCTAATTTTAATCATTCATCGAACACTTTAAGCTTTAAGCACATCGGCAAAATGCTCTTTGATAAGTTTCTATTCTTAGCAAATAAATTTCGGCCATTCGCTATGCGTCCTTTCATTTCACTTTCAAACCTGACCTAGGTGAACGTATTCTTCAGCCTCTACCAAAGCTTCACTCTCTCCCCCTCTCTCTCTACCCCCTCTCTCTCCTGATAATTGTCTTAAAACCATATTTTCGAACATTACATTTTTCGTTTTTATTTCATCTATGACCGTACTTTTTTATTCCCTCTACTTATATCACTCTTCATATTTTGTCATTCTTCCGATGCTTCCATCGACATGTAAACTTCATCAGGAAATCTTAAATAAACTACATAATCCTTGTCTATCTTTATTCCTATTCCTTCAAAGTAAATTTCCTGAAAGATGTTTTCAAGGCTCACTGTAAATAGTTTAAATGATACTATATTCATTTATCTTACTTCTTTTTCTATCTTTGAATTGTTGGCATCGTTACATGGTCTTACCATTTCAGCGTCATTTTCGTATATGTTATGAATGATTTGTATAGCATTTCTGCAAATGTCTTGTTCTTGCATTAGATGGAACACTGTCGTAAATGCATTTGTGAGTATTCTATGTATTCTTTTGAATTTAGTAATTAACACGTGCTTCTAAGACAGAGAAAATAAAACGATAATTTCGTTTAATAATAATCTCTAAATATTTGTGAAAACATTCTCTGCACAAATAAGTTTTATTCACAAAAAAGACCTGTACAAAATATGATAACTAATACTATATTTCATAACAATAACAAACCATTTCGAAAATGAATACAGAAATTTTGCTCATAAAAATGCGCGAAAATCAACGAATATTGAATAACCAATTAATTTCTGCTCATACATTATTCAATGAATCTCCAGGCGTGCATATTTTAGACAATAATAACTGCACCAAACCAATCACCTATTACAAATGTGGGATAATTGAATGGAACAAAATTTACAGATATTGACAGATTGAAAGTAGAGGAATACACCGTTTCTCTTACGCTACATTTCTGATATTACGAAAACGGGAAACAGAAATAAACAAGGAATAATGAAAACAATATTCCATGGTGAATCAAATAAAGATTCCCGGAGTTCAAACACCTGTGGGAGGGCATATGGTCCTATGGTTCAAACTCCATGATAAAAATTCTACAACGAAGATAGTCCAGGTGAATCATTTTAGGAATTGATTAGTATCCAGTCAATTGACATTAACAAAAAATAGCCATACTACGGGCAATGATACCTTAGTCCGCCTCAATGTACTCCCTGTGGCACCTCTAACTGGCGCCCATCTCTATGGGGGATTATCATCAACAGTCTTATTGCATTCTCCTTAATCACTTCCATGATCCGGGATATCCTTTTTAAAGGAGATTTCAGTTTGTAGCCGAATTCAAACTTTACCCCTAGTTCATGTGACGTTCAACAAATGAAATAACACATGCTGGAGACATTAGGGATGGGTGCAGTGAATGCAAGAAACACACAGAATGAGTCTGTTAACGCTTGTGCAGTTACGTCCCTAGTGATTGGTTGCTTTGTTCCATCATGACAACGTAACCGGTTCTCTAGATATTTAAGATTTTTCTCGAGACATGTCTTGTATATTTCGGTTATTTGGCAAGTGAATTTAGAATTCGCTACAAATTTCGATGGAAAAAATATGAATCAATAAATGTAATTATCATCCAAGTCGCCAAGTATGTTGTCTAAAGTCTGACCTTTTCAAAAGGGGAAGTAAAAGAGAAGAGAGAAAAAATAGAAGAAATCCATTTCTAAAACTGTGATGGAAACATTTCTTCAAACTTTTGAAACAAAGAACCAAGATTAAATAAACAAAACAGAAGAAAACAATAGACAAAAATGGAAAACAAAACATAACAGAAGTCATAGACATCCTACTGTCAAAAATGACATATTTTAATTAACTTCCGTTTTGCCCAAGGGAAGCGGATGTTGTTGTATAAGCGCGTGACTGTTATCGAAAGCAAGGCATTGAATCTTCTGAATCATTTCACATTCACAGTTCGGCCATCAAAGAAGAAATGTCTGGAAGACATTTTTCAAAGGGCATTTTTCAAAGGCAAATCTATTTTCGACAAGCAATAAAAATCCAGAAAAACATTATTCTGGAATAATATTTGATATCTACCGGTGTGAGGGGTGTAACGGTTAGCGATACGAACAATGCAATTGCTGAAGTGAGTTCATACTTCAGAGAAATCGGTAATTTGATGAGAGGGTTTTTTTTAAAGAAATATAAGATTGTAACTCATTTGAGAAAATCTGTTCGAGTGGATCATTTCCCTGTGGAATAATTTCCACCAAAACTAACATAAAATTGATTCTCAGGTTTAATGCTAAATCAATATGGTCACATTCAGATCCAAAATAGAGTTAAAAGTATGATTAAAAATATCAGTTTTCTAAAATTCATGTAAATAGCAAATTCTGGCGAAGTCCGAAATACTGAAATCAAGATAGAAAACATCTAAAAACTTATAAACAGTATAGTTCAATTACCTCACGTTAATTATGTCATCTGCGTATTTGGTTACAAGATTTTGAGCTAATACTATCCTTTTGTACTTTGACAGCCGTTGCTTTGCTCTGTAAATTATTTCTTGTTTACTTATTGAATTATTGGTTTTTAAAAATTTGTATCAACACAAGGTCTTCTATGGAAACATGATCATGTTAGTTTCATTTAGGGTTCGAATTCAAGCCTTTTAAAATCATTTGAATCTGCCTAAGTTTGAAAATGTACATGCATTCAATCGGGGATGTCTGTCTGTTCACATAATATGCTAGAAGGAATCTCAATGATATTCGTTTGGAGGATTGAAAATGGGTTAGGGAAGAATTCATTGAAATTTGGGGTGGATCTGGGAATCTTTTTATTGTTAGCTTCCTTATATTGTAGCCCTATGTCTCCATGATATCTCAAATTCTTTTTTTTAAAATTTCAATGACATTTTCTGGAAGGGTGAGCCAGAGAGTGAGTGACATTTGCTTCAATTTGATGCATCCAGTTATCTTCTTTGTTTGAGATATATCTTTCCAGTTTTTCGCCGAATATTTGAGTATTCATTGATGTTTGTCCACACATTATCCCCTCAAAATATTTGATGGTTCTGTTGAAGCTCATCCTCGAATTTCCAAAATTTACCTCCCATGCATCTTCTCTATATATGAACATACCTTCATTCAGTTTTTTTTTTTAGTGGCAATTGCGTTGTTATGGGGTAGACTCACAATGATATATAATCTAATATCAGTAATACACACTAGACAGAAAAAATGTATGAGTAGAAACCGAAATATGTGCCGTCCAATTGGGACAAATAGTTTACTTTTATTGTAATATTAAAAGGAATGAAATATATGACAATCGTCTCCATGAGCTGCTTTTATACTAAGTGCAACAAAAAATCATTTTATAGCACATTTTCATAAGTTTTGATGGGCGATCAAAAAAGAGGGTGATTCATTGGGCTTTGATTCGATTAAGTTTGATTTTAATTCGTCTCAGGCAAATAGAAACAAAAATATTCAAAAGCGTAAAACTGACTTTGCATGTATCTCCTGACTCAAAAACAACTATCAAAATTCACTCCAACAAATAAACAAATCGGATGAAGGAGAATTTTACCAAGAGAATTATAATTAGGTAAATCGGTAGGATGCTTTGATCATAAAGCCAACAGAAGCCCAGCCAGATCAGAGAAGACTCCGTCTTAGGACTAATCACTAGATATCACCTAGCAGGTTTTTCATGGGTATAAAACCCAAGGAAGCCATCACAAAGTTCAGTCGGAAGATTGTCAAACCCTGTCAAAGATGGCAAAGGTTGTAGCTGGGAATCTTTCGACATGTTTCTCACGGGTACAGACAAAGAAAGCCATCTCAGAGTTTAGTTCAAAGGAAGTCTAGCTCGGAAAGTTGTACGTCAGTCTTGGTTAACTGCCCAATGTTTAAACTTTCTGTTGAGTTTAGAAACTCTGTTCAAATATTATCTGTTCTCGGTACACAGTGTACCTTCCTTTATTGAAAGCCCTTTTAAAATAATTAATTATGGTTTCAAGAGATGAAGGATGCTTACTCTTATGGATGAATCTAGAGTATGTTGAGTACAGCGACAATAGTAATAAAACAGTGAATAATGAACAGTGAATTGCGTTAAGATCCTGCTATAAAAGTTTGAAATAATATCGTGAAGTATGAATGTAATACAATAATATTTCTAGAAAAAGGATCCAAAGACCCAATACTGTAATAAAAAGCAACTATAAAAAGATGGAATAAAACAAGGGATGAACCAATTTGTGATATACACAATATCGATCTAGACTGTTGCAATAAGACAGAACAATAATAAAAAGGGTCATTTTGTTGGTTTCTTACTGTTAACCTCTCCACTTTATTCATATGACTCCATGGCATCATTTTTTCAGTCACCAAAGTATTGCGAATGGATTTCAGAGACCTCACGTATCTTTCTGACTGAATAACGAGTCCAGCAATTGAAAAAAAGAAGATTTTCAATGGGAAAATAATGAAGCTAAGAACAATTGCATCAAGCCAATATAATCGAATGAGCAGTGTATCATAAAGCTTGTGGAAAGTCTAACAAAAATATCTGTTTGGATAATAATGTTACAAATTGATATGAGCGAATGATTCATTCAATGAAATACAATAAGCTTTTATATCAACGTGATATGATTGGATAGACGATTCATATTTATGTTGATGTACGATCATAAAAGCAACAGAAATATTTCAATAACTTGGTTAGGGTATTGTAAATTCATATGAATAACACGTTTTATCAGATATCCTTGACACTCCTAAATAACACTGATATAGATTCTATTCTGTCATATCGTATCTATCCATCGATTTATCTATTACACAAGTGAATATATAAGCACATGAATAGGAAGAAACTTAGACAGATATAAACAGATAGTGATGGATATATGTATAAACACATAGTTAAATTGATAGATAAAAAAAACTAGCTGAATTATATGTTATTATGACTTTGATCAACAGAAGCACATCTCTCTTTCTTTCTCTCTCTCTCTCTCTCTCTCTCTCTCTATATATATATATATATATATATATAGAGAGAGAGAGAGAGAGAGATAGAGAGAGAGAGAGGTGGAGAGAGAGGTAGGGGATAATGATAGCTATATAGAAAAAACGATAGATGCATACAAACACACTCACACGTATATATACATGAGAAAACTGAGATAGATCTGGGGGCGTATTGAGATTTCGAGATATACAGCTAAATTTCAATTAGTGTAGATCTCTTAACATCGTCTTCATGTGTCAGATATGGTTTCCGGGCAAAGACATCATTAGGAATAACCCATGACAACCTATCAGAACCACACAATTGACCTCCTGTCAATATCATCTAAAATATATATATATATATATATATATATATATATATATATGTGTGTGTGTGTGTGTGTGTGTGTGTGTGTGTATATATAACGAATTTAGTTCCTAAATCACGTCAACAAGGCTGTTCATGTTTATTTGATTTTAACTAATGTGATGAAGTATTGAAGACCGGAACAGGGAGAGCAAAAAGTGTCTGATATGATACACAAATTTCATTCTTATTTTGCACTCCAATATATATATATATATATATATATATATATATATATATATATATATATATATATATATATATATATATATATATATATATATATATATATACTCTTGGTGTGCAACAATGTTCAAGATGCCGTTCTATCGTCGAGATGGTTACTATTCATCTTTCAAAAATATACAGGACTTCTTTTGGTCTGCCAGAAATGATGAATATAATTATGAAATAAATTTTCATTCATTTCCTCTTCACATCTTCTCAATGATATGCATTTGTTCGTAACAGCAATATATTCTAGTTTATGGCTAGTATTATCTTGGGACCGGATGACAAAAGTTATAATTGGCATTAGAGAATAAGACTGAGCTCAAAATGTATCTGTTACATTTAGAATATTTAGGATCTTTATATATCTTAAATCGATTGATTTGGACTAAAGACAAGAGAATTTTTTGTGTCACTTTGCCCTATTTAAATCTGCTTCTGTATGGTTTTGTCGTGTATTTTCTGAACTTCTATCAAATTCTGTCGATTTTGGAAGCTCTATAAGTACGATATTTGTGCAATATACGAGACACATTTTGCCCCCTCGATTCTTGTCCTTCATGTTTCATCACATTACTTAAATCAAATAAACATTTGCAGCCACGGTTCTGTGATTTAAGAATAGAATTTTATTATATATTTACATATATATACACGAACACACACACACTCATATATATATATATATATATATATATATATATATATATATATATATATATATATATATATAGACAAATGGATATTCATTTCGATAAGATGATTATAAAAACAAAAAACTATTTCCAGTGGAAATATTTTTTGAACTAACATTCATTTTTCAACTGGTAAAGTATACTGATCGGCCTAGGCAGCATGATTAGGTAATTGTAAAGAAATGGAATGTTGCAAAGATCGAAACTGTATTCTACCAAGGAGACCAGTTCAACTGACTAAGTTGAGTATCTAAGCAATGTAAGGTCGCTTAGATAACTGTTACATACCAACAATATCTGAGCCGTTTTAGTATTAATGATTTTGTGACCATTAACATCACTAGGAGTCTTTTATTATGAAAGCTGAGTTTAAAGCAAAATCTTATACAGCAAATATTCTTGACAAAAAGAAGCTATAAAATCTTTTTCCTCGATATGGCATTCCCATGTTACAGCATTTTTTCAGTTCATTTCTAAAGAACCCTATTATCATTCTGTTTGTTCAATGAATCATGTCAATGATATCACTGGTTACATTATCACCAAATAATGAGAATAATAATTGGATTCAGATAAGAGTCGATACTAGAACAATCTTAAGGAGAGTCAGAGCATTAAATGGGCTCTGTGTCACCTGATCCTTAGTGAACACCTTCAGTAAACGCTGGTATGAAAAATCAACAAATACAAATAGAAATTATAAGCAATAAAATATGTTCCCTCCGCCATAAACGCAGCAGTGATAACGTCGATTCGGTTTATTATGCGTCTGATTATCCGTCAATAGAAAGAAAGATCTTTCCCCGAATGTGCAAGTGTGTTATATGGTAAGTAATTGTATGGCGCCTTTTCTTTTGTATTTCCAAGAGACTACTAACATATCACTCATTGATCTTTTCTTGGCACAATTATCTTTCTTTGTTTCTGCCAAATAATTGCATCAATGAAGATTCTTTTTGGTTTTAACGTTTCATAGGTCTAAACCAGTCTAATAGGGAAAACGCTTATTTGTTTCATTCAAATATTTCGCCAGTAATGAACGTGCGTATGAATGAATATAATTGGACGGAAGTTCGTGTTATACGAAACGCTCACAGGTGAATGTTTGGTCTGTACCGATAATCGTGACAAACGTTTCTTGATGGGAAATAGACGGAAAATGGGTGTTCCGGCGAGTTTATTTGTGATTTTTTTGTTTGATCATATATCTATGTTTGATTGTAAGTGATAGTGTGTTTGATGAAAGTATTATTCACATACTGGTAAACAAAAGGATCGGTTCATAATATCGATATATATATTTGCAAGAATTATATCAGCCTCCTAACATCTATCTATCTATCTATCTATCAGATATATTGTACGTGCAAAAGAATGGCTTATATCTCATATGCACGTAGTCCTCATTCAATTGTATTCCAAAAACAATGCAGATGACTAAATGGATTTGTTGGTGAGAATGAATCGAGTCCCTTTTACCAAAAACGAGAGAAAAAACGCAGCACCAGAATTTCCATAGACACTTTTCAATCGATAAAACAAAACACAATCAGCTTTTTATTCACAAAGTGTTTTTTCCAACAACTTCTTGTAGCCTTTGCTTTATGACCCGTAAATATGGACGTATCTTTTTGATCTAGAGATATTTTACATTGCTATATCCTTTCGGAAGCGCAGAACTAGTGTCAAAATGTGAACAAAACTATTTTCGATGAGTAAAATTGTATATGTGTATGGCTCTTCAGATATCCCAGCCTTTATGTCTACTTGTGAGATTTTAACAATATGTATAAACATGTATATATGTGTGTGTAACACTGTGGTGGACTTTATTGTTTTTGATTAATAATGATTAAACTAGTTATATTAACTAGTTTTATATATTGAAAAGATAAACAAATGCACACATATGCATATATATATATATATATATATATATATATATATATATATTATCTAAAAAAAATAAAACAGAGCATTTGATCTAATGAGTTCTAGTAGTTGGATCTTTTCCCCAATGAAAGCTGTCTAAGGTTTCAGACTTCCTCGCTTCTAAAGGGTCGCTATGAGAATAATCTGTTCACCCTTGGATTGTATATCAGCATATGTTTTGTCTGAAGCATAGGGATAAAGGTTGGGACAACAGAAAACGTGCTTGAACTTATTGGTTGTCACGTGTGTGTGTGTGTGTGTGTATGTGTGTATATGTGTGTGAGATTTGACATAGAGCATGTTTGCGTGCTAGTGCTTGTATTTAGGGATACACATTGAGGGAAAGATTGATATACATTGTTGATAGATTTAGAACTCGAGAGGGGAAAAAGGATTGATAGTTGATGGGTTAGATGGGAATATGGCGTCTCACAGAGAAGTTGAAAAGAAATTTTGCCTATCGTTTGTCTGGAATGCACAATACTGCATCTGCCTGCAAGAATCATCAGCACCGTCGAGCCGACTGAGGGAATTATCCATTGACAAAAAAAAGAGGTATACGATAAAATAAAACATGGGTTATACGTTCAAAAATCAACTCTTGTTTGAAGCAGGTGCAGTGTTCACCCTTTTTGTTAGTCACAGTGTCTCCAGCAACCAGTCTCAATACAGCAGGCTTCCTGCATCGAGGGTTGCTACAGCTCGCTTATCGGTGTGATACAAAGATTCTTGAAAATTTACTCTGCTTGTTTTCATTTAGTATGAAGTCACACGTTCTGGGATCTCACTGAGGCTTGAAATAAAAGTGGTGTTGTCTGCTAATCCAATTTGTGAGTTATTAGGCCATGACAGGACAGCCCCTTATAATTTAACGGGCCTTATTTGAGGAATCTTAAATCTACCTACAGAATCAGTGACAAATACACAGAAACACGCACAGAAATTCAAAAACACACAATTACACTCTGAAATGCCATCACACACACACAAACATGCAAACTCACACAAACACATATATACAAGCACAAAAGCCCAAAACATATCCCCAGACAGTTGCACCCTCAGAATCACACACACGCTATAAAAACATACGAACAAAACATACACATGAACACACCCGTATAATTACATACAAATTTACCCGTATACAAGCACATACACAAACCAGAACACATTCAGAATCAAGCAAACATTTCTAGTATAAGCATACTTTCCGTCCTATACAGAAATATACCCACACAAACACACAGAGAAATATACCCACCCAAACACACATATAAAACATATACGAATCCGTACACACACAAATGCAAACCTGCGTATACGTACACATATTCCGACAAATCCCAATGTCATCATATTTCCCATTTATTAATTATCATGCATTGCTATTTCATTTGGATATTGTCTTCATAACTCCGATGATTAATGGAATACAATAAAGAAAGATGGAAGAAATAGAAGAAAAAGAAAAACAGAAAATAGCTGACAGTCGAGAAGAAAGAATCAATACGGGAGAATCAAGTCGTGCTTAATCCATGCAAACAAACAGCTTTCAAATAAATTCGATTTAAAATCCCAACAACAAATAAACAGTAGAATAAATAATTATGTAAAATGAAATGAGGAAGCCAGAGGAAAAATTAAACCCGGGTGTGTTCTTTCTCGAATACCCCTTTACAAACGAACCCCACTCTCCTACCCTGTACAATAGCAAGAAATGAACAAAAATGATAATAATTATATTTGGGGACGTGGTGTGATCGAGATATTGATGATTCGTGCTTATCTTTTATCGTTATCTTATGTCAAAGATTGGCGAGAGTCTTTTAATTTAAATTGCTTCCAGGGATTGGAAGGAGAGAATTGCTCAGCTTTTGTTGATTCAGAAAAAAAATTAAATGAAAATACAAAGAAAGATCCGATCAATTTAATTTCTTTTATCAAATAAGATGCCTTCGCAGATAGTAATTCTTGATAAACATCACTTTCCAAAAGTCAATTCTTTGATCAATGCTTTCTAATAGAGCTGATACATACGCAATGAAAGTTACTCCGATAAACGTACTTGAATGAATTGCAAATCTTGTTTCGACAATCTAATTTTTCCTTCCCATCTTATAGGTAAACATGATGGTTCAGTCAATTCATATTCGGCTTTCTATAGGTGTAATGTATGATATCATTGAAATATCGGTCTGTCGCAATAAAAAATGGGAAAGTTGGTAATTTATATTGAAGTTATCCACTATATAGCTTGTATGGAATCAAGGATCATCTTTCAAACGAAGATCAAATATAACATTCCTAATATTTATGCATTTTATCATATAATGAAAGTGTCCTAAGTAATTTCACAAATATTCAAACATTTTGTCATACAATTCCAAGAATGCCTTGTACAGACATAGACAACGGAAGGGAATTCGACGAACATCTTAATAAATAATCAATATTCCATTAACAAATAAGAGTCTCAGATGATTTAACTCATACATAAATATTTCTCCACTTTATTTTAAGGATACTCTGCACAAAAAGATCAAATTAAAACTGAAAACTATAGGATTGTATTATCATTTTTCCCATCATTACCTGTGATAATTCTTGAAATTCACGAAACAAATAATAGTTCGATTTGCTACGTTACCTGATTCGGTGATTGAACTAATGACTTCCAGAGAACGAGATGAGCTTTGATATCAAGGTAAATAAACTGTTCTCTTAGACGCGCCTTGAATCCTATCAAATACAACAGTACAGCGGTTGAAATATAGTAATATTGAAAAGTGACGAGACTGCTTCGAATCAATAACACCGCCTAAGGCTGGAAAAATGACTGATACGAAGATACTAGTTCGAATGAATTGATACAGAATTGTAACAACACTTTGTTCATGAATTCAGGCAGAAAAAAATCCCAGAGTATATAGTGATAGGAGATCTGTGGTAAAGATAAAAGAGATGAGGATTATAGTGGAAAAATTCAATGTATAATAATATCTACGTTTCGTCCGAGAAAATTCAAGAAAGAATTAATGTCCCTAAAAAACGTGTATGAATACTATAGTCCATATGGGTAAAACATGACATTCAAGCATTGATTTCAAAGGCTCTACGGAGAAAGATGAAGGTTGCTGTGAATTCCATCAGAATATTAAACAAGATTACACATTTCTATTCAAGCAAGGAATAAGAATATCCCATGTCTGCCAATATGAGAAATATTCGCAGAAGTTAACACACAAATACTTTTTCACTAAGCTAGAATAAGATCGACTAAAGACCAAAAAGGGGTGACATTGCTTTGCTATTCCGAACGTAGGGAGGGCTTTAATGCCGGTTAGTTTGTACAGACGTCTACATCAGGATATACATTCTGTTTTTTTTAGATTCATTTTTGACCCAGGTCTATGTACATTAGGTAACGTACACTCCCTGAATTAAAATAAAGAATCAGACCCTAGCGTGAATTGAACTTGTATCTCATAATTTGGGAGTCTTATATATAATACGTGCACTGAACACTGTAAATGCAAAAGGAGAGACACTAGACGTGATGTGTTCGGGAATGGGAAAGTGTCTGCTGAAAAGATGAAGTACAACATATACGATCGCTTGACGTGGTTAGAGAAAGAAACATGAATGCTAAAATCACTTCGACTACGGACAGACAGTAGAAATAACTAGAATGACGAACCTCAAAGATATGCTCTTTTCATATACGTTTTTAATGTCCAAAGAACCGTAGATCCCTCAAAGCTATCGATCAAATCGTGGCAGTTTTTTTAATCTTCTATTTCTTTCCCTTTTTCGCCTAAACCTAAATGCTGATAAACTGGGGCCGATAGAAGAGCATTTGACTTAGTCTATTGCATCACATACCAACATTCTGAAATACGATGGACACCCAGGTAAGACCAACGGGTACAGCACGTGGAACATTCTGATTATCAAAAAACAAAGTTGCAGAAATCAATCTCAATGAGTTGAAATGGCATTGTAACTCCAAATCTTTTAACAAATTAATTAAAAAAAGCTGGAGTTTTCGTATTTTATGCTTTTTGCTCTCAGATCATATGGAAACAGTGCAAGTGTCGAGAATCACCATGAAGTAAATTGACAACTAATCAGGGGGGTTAATCTGTACGCATGAACGGACAATCTCCAAAGGGGTTCCTCAGTTGGCAAGGAGACATAATCAAGTGAGCATCAGGACTGCGGTACCTGTTAATTCACATTGACTTGCATATTCTTCATGTCTCTTGGGCTTTGATTTTTTCGGAAAACATCTCAGCCACCAGTCAAAATTCTGCTGATTCCGGCTTTTCGTTGTTGAAAAGTCAGGGTTAAGTGTGTTTGAGACCGTCGACGAAATTAAGGGGAATGTGACTAATTAGATAAAGGAAATTCCCTAAACGTTGCAGATTGCTTTAAAAAGTGGGACAAACATCCTGATAAGTGAATGAGGTCTCAAAAAGAGTACTTTGAAAGGAACTAAGACATTATTGTACGACATAAGATATTTCTTCAACACGAATCGATTGGTTACTTTACGAATAGACATGATATATCATAAAGTGTTTCTATCTCTAACTTTTGGATTGGTCATTACAGAATCGAATACACACACAAAGACAATCTCCATGTCTCAGAGGGGTCACAAAGAAAAATAGTGGAATAGTCTCCAGCTAAAAAATAAAAATCGATTTCTAAGACTCAGCACTAGTTTAATCCTTTCATAATTGAACCAAGATTGGGGGTCAGTCAGTTCAATCGAGGATTAATTCACGAAGAACAACTTGAGCTTTTGATCGTCTTGAATTGGCGTCGACTAATCTGCTCTCCTTTATTTAAGAACTTGATTCACTGTCTATTATCTGCCAAGATTATTCGCAACCCCTCCCCAAAGAAAACAAGGCTCAGTTCCACGTCCGACTCTATCATTATCCTAACAATAATCTTATTATATTTTATCAAACTTATTTGGTGGTGCTGGATGACAGGGCAGGAAAGAGGGTTCAGTGATTTGAGTTTAAACTCTCACCGTCACTATTGATTTATTTTGCACTAATATCCTTGGGGAAGTCATGATCATATTTCCACCTTTGGCTATGGGTAAATATCAGGAGTCTTTTTGCCAATAGGTTTATTTCTATAATGTGATTTTTAAAGCTAAAGCAAGAATAGCTGACGCAATAATCAGCGCGAGGGAACTATATCTAAAAGTTACCGAATTCTTATTAATTGTGCTAACTTTCTGAACTACAAATAACAGCAACTCTCATTATTCCCATTACCCAATACAGTGCCGTGGTCTGGATGTTCTCAATCCTTTTTTCGAAATTCTTTTTTCATCCAGTCGCACTGAGGCCTATTTCGGATGAGCCCAATCTTGACAGTCATAATAGGTACGAATTATGTCTATTTCTATAGCTTCTTCGACTTAACGGGTCCTGGAAGTTTCCTAGTTCTTATGCTTGCCTACCTGATAACTTTTCGTCAGTTGAATGGACCAGTAAACAAATCTAATTGCTCTGTTCATAACAAATCGATCCTATATCAATCAATTCTGGAGAGAATTCATTTTGATTTCATACTTCGTATACCTTCTTCTTCTTCTTCTTCTTCTTCTTCTTCTTCCTCTTCTTCTTCTTCTTCTTCTTCTTCTTTTTCTTTTTTCGCTTCTTCTTCTTCTTCTTCTTCTTCTTCTTCTTCTTCTTCTTCTTCTTCTTCTTCTTCTTCTTCTTCTTCTTCTTCTTTTCTTCTCCGTTCACAATGTATCGTCCTCCTCTTTTACAAAGTGACCATCTTGTCTCCCGGCTCTCTTACCTCTTTTTCATCCGCATCTCATTTTTGTTCTAATCCGCCCCGACTTCAAGAAACAAAAGCCGGCAAATAAACAAACTAAAATAAACAAGGAAGGGGATCAAACTTGTAATATTTTCCGCTTGTGCAATTTTCTTGATCGTCATCCGTTTAGTCAGATTAATCCACCGAGAAAATTTCTAATGAAACGCATCTTTTTCATCCAGTTTTTTTATTCATCGACCACAACTTTCATAATATTGACAAGAACTAAAATAAAATCAAGTACGATGAACTGTTAGGCAGCGCCCTGGGGCTGGTATTGTGATACAGTGTATTATCCACAAAACGAAATATGACTGATGTAATAGTTGATGGTACGGTCAGTAGAATCAGTGACCAAGTTCGAACCCTCGACGAAGCAGTTACATTCTGGAAAGACTTTCAGGTTGTAGTTGTAAAAATAGAGTTAGGAGACTGACCGATGTCGCTACAAATGCCATGCAAGATGCTTATTGAATTAACAACGAATGTGTTGCTCTGTCAGGCTGCATCTGTGGCTAAAAAGAGCGTTGAAACACTGTGCTGAGATACTGGATCAGATATACACATGATTAAGTGATGATAATGAATGTGGCAAAGTAACACGTAATGCATGACGGATGATAATGTTCTGGCTTGAGTATCAGATGGGTTATACTCATATCTTAAATGATGTTTGATTGGTCAATAGTGAAATCTGGACCGAAAAGGGTTATTCTTAAAACTGGATTCAACTTGAATCTGACCTCAAAGACGGTCGGAGTTGCTTCCTGAAAGATTTGGAGAAATATAGCTCTTATCTAGACAAGAAATCATTTCCCGTTGAGTCAACATTCGGAACGTCGAAGAAAGATTAGAATTCGTCTCCACCGGAAATGAAAGCGGAAACCACAACGAAAATCACTTAAATTGGTGTGGGGGCTTTTAACAGTTGAAATGTCCTGATACACTTCCGAAGAATATTCGACCGGTTCATGATTCCAGCTAAGAGGGCATCAACTTATCTTTGAATGCTGATTGCAGAGTCCACATTTCATTGATTTTCTGTCCTCAAATCCTAGATGATATATATACATACATATATATACATACTTAAATAATGCTAACTTATATGAAAAACTAGATTCAAATACAGATAGTTTTCGTTGATTTTGAATATTTACATAATATGTATATTTATATATCTTCTTGGTATGATATGAAAAGTGGCCAGGTTGTTATACATATATATATTCACACATATATGAACATTTCCATTTGCACACATAAACACTCATGGATGAATATACTTACAAATTCACAATATATATATATATATATATATATATATATATATATATATATATATATATATATATATATATATCATACACGTGGATGTACACAAAAATATATAGTTTAGCTTGTATGCAGAAATATCCTCAATCATGAATAATTCATATACACGTTGATGTATGCGCAAACATATATAATATAGTGTGAACGCATTCATAACCTCTAGCATACACATTCACATATGTATATGACAGTCCAGTTCTACCTAGGGAAGGGAAAGAACATCTCCCTCTGGGTTTTGAGCGAAGGTTTCGACCTTACTTTGCAATACTGGAAGGGATATTGGCTAGTCTAGAGTTGTTATACAACGAAACAGCTGTCTGTGATTGACACATTTGTTAAGAATCATTATATGCATATATATGTATGCAATGCTTTTCCAACTCTTGAATAGAGCACTTTAGTAGACGGTATATTATGTATGAGTAAATATACATTTCTTCGGTTCATGTGAACGTCAAGTTCCGCGTAGAGCAGGAGTAAAATCTCTGCCTCTGGGTCTGAGGCGAAGGTTCTCATCCTATCTCGTAGTACTGGATGTTGGATAGTTTATAAACACACTGAAGAATTATAATACAACGAAACAGCTGTCAGTGGATGACAGAATTATGAATTATGATAATAATTACGTATGTATATATGTATATATACAGAAACCAATGACAGTACCTACACATATGCTCATACATATATTTACATACAAACGTATGTATATATATGTGCAAGTAGTTACAGGCATCTTAATCCACACATACATATACGTGTATATGCGTGCGTGTGTGCTGAAATAAATGTAGGTACTTGCGTATATATATATATATATATATATATATATATACACACACACACACACACACACACACATATATATATATATATATATATATATATATATATATATATATATATATATATGTATGTATATATATATATTCCTGTTATGTCCACTCAATAATATTGTTGTATATCGTAGTCAAATTTTCAATTTATATATATATATATATATATATATATATATATATATATATATATATATATATATATATATATATATATACACGGAACGAATGTTTACTTGTTTTAATAGATGTTAATTAATGTCCTGGCTTAGTCAGATCATGGTATGGCTTCTAGCTAATAGAAGAATGGATGTGGTTTTTGTGCTTGAAACATGGATGATGGCAGTAAAATGGGTATTTGCTTCTGCCTAATTGTTAAGGAACATTAATCCATCAAAATAGTTTAAGTGCAGACAGTGGGTTATGCATAGTTGAAAGAAAAAAAAACTTATGCCAACAATTTTTTTTTTTTTTTTTTTGCAAAAACATGATATGGACGAGGTCAGAATTGATTGGCACCATGGCGTTCGGGAGCAAATAAAAAAAAATCATTAGCTTTTTGGAAAGCTTTTTCCAACAAAGCACTTTAGATTGATTGATTCATGCTAGCAAACATTGATTTTCACTTTATTTCTTTTTATCAAATTACGTAAATTGTTAATGATATCTTTGAGTCCGTGTAGACTTTTCAACTTGTCTTTTCTGCAATTTTCTCCACTGCTAGAGATTGAAATTACATAATAAAACAACTGAACTTTTAAGATGAAACTGGAAAAATTATCAAATAATTAACAACGACGAACATGTATGTAAAAGGGGGAAAGCAAAGACCTGATATTCCGTCGAGTTTGAATGTTAAATCAACGACATACCATGATAGATTGAGTGTATAAGTATTAAAACAATCTATGTGTCATAAATAAGTTACTTGCTCTTGAAGTTGACCGAAAGGCTGTAATAGACTGTTCACATTGACTGAAATTGAGTATAGATAGGTATATAATTGTACTCTATGTTAGGCTATTTTAATCCGCTTTGCATCAGAGGCATAGGCCCATTATTCTCTCTGTTTAATTATCTAATCCCTCGCCAAAACTCTTGTCACTATGATATCAGGATAATTGATGAAAAAAGATAAGTATTACTGAGTCAGCACTTGAACAAACGTCTGTCACAGAACCAATCTGTTTGCTTAGATAGTTCTTACACACATTATCAACCTTGACAGGATTCGAGACGCATAAGTATATGATTGCATACTATAATAGGGTTATTCAGTTTGCTTCGCACTAGGGGCATTTGGGAAGGCATGAAACCACAGACTGTTCGTCCAGTATCTTGATAAGGTGAATGGAGCCCTCTATAAGTTTCATAACTAACGTACTTGCTCAGAAGTTCCAGCCATTAACTTTTACGCTCATCGTCAACTTTGACGCGGTTTTCAGTATACGATTGAATGATTTGGTCCGGCTTCTTTAATTTACCCTGCACTAAAGCCTCTGGCCAAGGACCAAATCCACTATCCCCTTCGCTCTGCATAACTCACAATATTCAGATTGAGGTCTTGATACTTTTTGGCCATAATACACTCTAGCATTCTTTATTCACTGGGACAGGAACCAGCACTTTAGGGTTTTACATAGTTAATTAAATGAGGGAAATTGCAAGAATTTTTCAAAAAAAAGCACCGAACATGACACGCATGTTCGGGGAGAGCATGCATTTCTACCTAATTTTTTTATCTTTGTCCGTTTATATCAATCTTTTTTAGTATGTTTGCTATCTATCTCTGTCCATATTTATCTGTTTCTCTGTCTCTACTTATGTATATGTATATATCTATCTGAATCTATCCATATTGTTGATTCTATGTATTCATAAAATTCCAAAACCATTAGCTTCATCACATTTGTTATTCCTATACAATTTGTCACGTGGTGTATTTCCAATTGGCTTTTTGTTATTGAATTCATAATAGACACATTTGCTGGGTCAATATTCTCTTCCAACTGCATAATGCTGTGCAATAGATTGTTTGAATTTTCGGAGATGAATAATAATGCATACGTACACCGAATTTCATAATTTATCATTTGAGCAAGTGTTTGTTTTCCTCAATATATTTCCCATCTCTTCTGGCCGAACATTTGCATTTCTTACATTTTCCCTCCTTTCTCCATGGTAAATGCTCGAGGCTGCTAATAGGTCATGTTCACGTCGATATATAAAAAGGGTTTGAGTGATTCGTGTGGTTTAACATTTATATGTATCCATACATCTGGACTTCGTCCATCTGTAAGTAAGCACTTCTGCACGTACTCGCTTCCATGATACTTCTTTGTAACACACCTTAAATAGTTTTTTCCAAGAGAAAGAATCCTATTTGCAATGTAAGTTTGACTGGTAGCTTTTACGCTTGTTTGTTGGAGAATTCAAAGTTTTTTTAGTTATCACTGCCAAACAAATTTTAAGGAAGTAAATTATCCATTGGTCACTTTTTTTTCCGTTTTTTTTTTTGACTGGCCACCCCCAACATTGATCACATAAAAGACTAACAGGATCTGTTTTGTTAAAAAATCATGAATTCATGCTTATAAAAGCTTATATTGATGACGATGATTCATTATTTTCTCTTCAAATGTTCCTTATGACTGTTATTAGAAGCGAATGCGTTCGCATGCGCGTGTTTACAAAGGTACAATTACATTTGCATGTATAACGCGCTTGTATTCTCTTTAATGTCATTTTCGTATGTTCATTGTACATATTATTTGCTTCACTTAAGTCACTATCAATATAACCATATTCACCACGTATGAATATACACATACACGTATACACAGACAAACGCCCAGATACACATGCACACACATATTTATTTATTCATTTATTTAATTATTCATTTACAAAGTATTTTATTTATATTGAGTTGAAATTTGCCTTTATTCTTATTTATTCATGGCAACTTTTCGTACTCCCTAAATATTTTTTGGGAGGGAGGTTGTTATTGAATGGAGAGAATTCAAGTATGGTTTGTTTGCAAATCATACCGTTGTGTTATCGTTTCATATCTCATAATAGGTCATTGTTATTATCAGGAAAAAGTTTTTCCTGCTGGCAGCGACATTCACATCGACTGAATATGATTTGGGCAAATTTTCAAAAACACTTTTAGGCTGAAAAGACTGAATGAAAGCTATAAAAATACATAAAACCAAACGCTGTAAAGAGTTAAATGCATCAGGATTAAAGAAGCCTGAAATAATGTGGTAAAAAATCACTTTCAGCAGGGCTCAGCATTAACTTGAATGGTTCTAACAAGATAAAGAAGACTGCAATGAATCTACCATTCAATTGGGAGCAAAGGGTAAGTACCAGGAGAACATGGTACTTTCAGAAGAAAAAACAAATGAACGTCTACTATGATAGAAAGAAATTGATTTTTAGTGAACCTTTCACTTATACTCGAAGTGTCGTTAAGAAGCGGTTACAGTAGTTTTGTTATCTTGTGCGTCCATTTTTATTTTTTATTTTTTCAAATCAAACAATTCGGTTTAATAAAATTCTGGCTTGCTAAATCTGTCGAAGGTTCTTAGGAAGCTCTCTTCCTCCTCTCCTTCTCTCTTTCTCACTCTCTCTTTTCATAATGATGTAGAGAAAGTGATTATGAACTGCTCTCAATTTTGACAGGGGTTCACATGTTACCAACGAAGGTGTTTGCATCGGAGTAATACTTTCTACTCGAACTAAATAGCGATGAAACGTGTGCAGAAGTTAAGACAAAACCAATGATTTTACCTGACTAATTATGATGGCATTATCTTCGTGCAAAGAAATCTAATGTAACCTCATAATGGACATAACATGATAAGAGCTTACTTTGGGCAATGGTGTCTCACCAGCCTTCAAAGTACTTGCATTCGGACTTCACACACACAAACTTATATATATGTATGTATGTATGTATGTATGTATGTATGTATGTATGTATATATATATATATATATATATATATATATATATATATATATATCAGGGAAGTCTTTGGCTGTTTCGTCGTGTTCTTTACAATTTCGTTCATGGACAAAAATATTTTCCTTTCAACTGCAATGTGTAGAGCAAAATGCAAAATGTAAAATGATTGACAGAGTTAACTGACGTGTTTTTCCAACGCCCTTGATGCATAATCGCAGATTATCCCGGGTCATTGTTGATAAGATAGTCACACAGTTTCCAAACTTAACAAATAGCATTTCACAGCCAACTAAAAAACAAAACAGAGACTACCAGTTCTCGAATGAGCAGCGAGGAACCAAAGGATTGACTGCCAAGTTACATCACTCCACCCGACCGGTCTTCAAGATATCTAGAATTGTTGGATAATTCCATGACAGACCTCGGATTTGGGTTCTTTAATAGTTCTTCTTAAAAAAGAAACAAACTTTTAGATGCTTTCTCATCGAAAAAGCGGAACCAGATCATGAGATATCTAAAAATTGTAAAATTCCAGGAAATGCTACGTATAAAGAACTTTTAGGTGTCGGAATACGCATTCACTCAATCGCCAAGTGAATCTGACCGCTTTAGTCTGCCTTTAGCACCGACCATCTATCGCTAACAGCGGTCAGCATACAAATCTAATCTTCTAGATTTTGTCATACAAAGTTAAAATTGAGGGATGAGACGCATTCTTCCTCGGCAACATTACATTTTACGTAAAATAGATGTTTTTGTCATGGCACCTTGGTTAAGGCATGTACTCCTGGTTTCTTAGCAACTACGTTTTTGGCATTAAATATACGTTTTTGCCGTAGCACTGAGGTTAACGTATCTACCTCTCGTTTATCTGAAACACTGTATTTTATGCAAAATATATATTTCTGCCGTAGCACTGTTGTTTACGTATCTATTTCCCGTCCCTTGGCAACACCGTATCTTACATAGAATATATGTGTTCACCTTAGCACCGTAGTTAACATGTCTTCCTCTCAATATATTGAAAGGAAAACTGATCTTTACAGACATGAACAGCTAACAAGGCTTTCAATCTGAGTAACGCTGAGAAACAGCCAGACATGTATGCTATAAACCAAAATATTAATTAAGTTTATTTCGGTCCTCGTTTATGATGATTACTTCTTTCAGTATTAAAGGTTATTCCGATCCTGGACGATGGAGGCAAGATATTTTATTGCTGGATATAAACATTGCTGTAGAAAGAGGTCTTGTAATTTGATCCTGTTCCCAGATATAAAACTGAAAAATGCCAAATGTGACACAGAGGTAAATAGGTCAAAAGATAACAACATTATTGATAAACAGATGAGATCGATTCGTTGAGAAGAATGGCGAGGAAACTCTAGAGTCATAGCAGAGTGGGGAATATAGAAGAATTTTTAATGGAGGAGAGGAGAAAATCCGAGCAAGAGTCGGTAAAGAAAAGAAAGAAAGAGAGATAAAACATATCAAAGTAGGGTTGGTTGGAATCACTTGAAAGGAAAAGAAAAGGAAAGGGAGAAATAGATGGGATGCAAGAGAGAGAGAGAAAGACAGACAGACTAACAGAGGAAGAGAGAGAGAGAGAGAGAGAGAGAGAGAGAAGGATAGAGGGAGAGAGATAATGAGAGGAAAGGGAAGGAAGACCAAGGAGGGATCGAAGGAAAATTACAGACAGAGAAAAAATAGATAGATAGATGAATTGATGGATCGATAGATGGATAAATAGAGAGAGAGAGAGAGAGAGAGAGAGAGAGAGAGAGAGAGAGAGAGAGAGAGAGAGAGAGAGAGAGAGAGAGAGAGAGAAACGAGGCGAAGAGTAGTAGAAGACACAGGGGTAGAGAGAGAGATATGAATATACGTCGGAGGGAGGAAGAAAGATAGAGATAGAGATAGGTCGAAGCATGACGTGTTAGTGTCGACAAGGAGGACAAATAGAAACCTCATCGTGGAGAAATAGAAAAATAGAGTAAGAGCGTGACAGAGAAAGAGTGCTAGAGAAAGACGAAGAAAGAGTAAATGAGTGTTGTAAGAAGAAAGAGAAATCGAGCGATGAATAAAACGTTAAAGGAACAGGAAAAGTTTTGAGGAAAAAGAAAAGTACGAATGTAGAAAGTGACACTGGCGCCGACTTGGAAAACAGTACCAAAATAAACCCGACGCAAAACAACAATAATTGAACATCCAGACAGATGTTAAATCAAGCACGAACAAAAGTGATCAACATATTCAGTGAGAAACAAACTTGCTGGCAATGGCCTTTTATATTGACGATCGTTAACCAGATTCAAGATAAGCCTAATTTACGAATGTCTCGTTCAGTTTTGAAAATAGTCATTATCATTCAAAGAATTGTTCAGACTAATGAATTCATTATTTGATTGTATGAAATTACAGATCATGTACTTTCAGATGGCTATTGATTGTATGCACTGAAACCTTCCAACAACCATGGAATGAACTAAAGAGTAAAAAAAAAATGGTGTTAGATTGCTACGTGACTAAAATGGTGACCTAGTGGACACCGGCTCCAGAGATTGACGTTCCAGTTCAGATGAGAGCCAGAACTTCAATCATCCGCTGTCTACAATGACAGTCTTCAAACAATTAGACAATTGTCGCAAAATAATATCCCTGTCGACATTATTTCCCCAATGGCTTTGTTCCGTTCTGAGCTATATTTGGTAAAGTTTGAAAGAAGCAGAAGGAGATATAATGAAGGAGTGGAAATAAGTAAGAGTTGTCTATACGCTGGCTATGGTTTTAACTATGTTTGCTTTGGCTCTACATCCCATTACTTCCTACTCGTCTTGTTTGTTATATGTAAAATAATGGTAACAGATACTCGAAATAGCTGTGTATGTGGAAAGATAAGTTCAATAGTTTCCCCAAAGCATCAATGAAAAGTGAACACAGACTGTCCCTGACTAAGTTTGAACCCGACTCAACGTCAATTCTCTGGCATGTTATACATTTGGCCATCAAGCACATTCTAAAGCGTTGACAAGTAAAGGAAAATACTGAGAAAAATAGGAATTGAAGCTAGGAATAATCCAATTCCATTTGAGATTTTATGTTCGGAGTCTTCAGAGAAATTGCTTATGACAATGTCTTTGGGTGTCAAGTTTTGTTCAAGTTTGGAAAAATGTCCACTGAAACGATGAGGACAAGAATTCAAATAGTACTCGAGAGAAGAACAAAGAGAAAAAACAGCATATATTTGGAAAAACGACAAAGAAATAATCTAAAAAATAATATATGGAAAAAAAGAAATATTGGGTTCAGCAAAGAGAATGAGAGATAGCGTGCAAGAGAGAGATAGAGAGAAAGAGAGAGAGAGAGAGAGAGCACAAGAAAGAGAGAGAGAGCACAAGAGAGAGAGAGAGAGAGAGAGAGAGAGAGGAGTATGAATGAAATACAAAAAAGAAAGAAACACGGGAAGAGTCCAAGAAAAAAAGAAAAGAAATTGGGAAATTAAGAAAAAGGAAGAAAAAAGAAAAACAATTGGAAATGAGAAATACGTATATCTGAAAATCGAATGAGAAAAAGTTTTGAAATAAGTAAGAAAAATCATCAGGAAAGAATGAATATTTAGAAGTAAGAATGAAACAATATCAGAATGAAAAGATAGAAAAAATGGAGAGGAAGGAAGATGAAAAGTGAAAGATGTTTAGATATAACATGAAATAGTTTTAAAAGATAAAACGTTCGAATGACAAAGAACAAGATAAAAGGGGATTAAAATAACCACAGAAAGAACAAAAGAGAGAAAAAAATGATGTAACTTGCTACGAATAAAAAAAAATCTTTTTAAACATTTTGAAACCTTTGAAGTTGACAAATATTCCGAAGTGTGTCACTATGAGTTTGCTGAGTCAAATTAGAATGTTCAAAAAAACCATATTCAGTATCAAAAATCAAAGAAGTAAACAAATGCTCCACATACAGGTTTCAACAAAGCTACAATTACACGTGCTCATACATAAATGAATACTTGTGGACACGAATTCACTCACACACACACGCACACACACACACACACACAAACACACATATATATATATATACATATATATACATGATTGGCTAATGCAATAGTTCTTATCGGCATCCTCTGCCTATTGTTAGCAAAAACTTATCAGGAATGATATTTCAAAGAGATTGTTCCCTCAAAGGAGCGTCTTTGAAGTTTTCTAAGCTAGTTGCTGCTTGTGTAATCAATATACTGCAGTCTCACGTGTACATGAATTCTAAAAAGAACATTCGAAACTAACGCTTTAAAATATTTGATGACTTTTGCCATAACTCTTCAATTCTTTTTTCAGAGACACTAGCTTGAAAGTGATCTCTCCTTAATGGGTTACCACAAAATGGGGTCTTTTATTGAGGCCTTCAAGGTAGTCTTGGGGCCATAAAAGACTATCGACCAACTAAACTAGGGTGAACATTAATTGAACCTCTCTGAACACTCCCTATGGACCCATTTTTCGATCGATAGAATAATATTACATTTATTCATTTTCCAAAACTTATATCGTTGTATTCTGTCTTATGTACTAAATCTATAATATAATGAAGTTATAGGAATCAAATACAGCCTTTCAATTCAATTATTTTCGTTAAAAAAGGGACAGTATACATGATATTCAAGACATGAAAAACATATTCAAATATACTGATATATCGTCCGAAATACACTACATTCAATCAAACTATGTCTGCACGCGCTGATATACCTCTTGCTACTAACCACTCACTTCCAATTCCTCGGGTTTTAAACCATCAAGCCATATAATTTAACCGTCACTGAAAAGTAAAACGTGTTTTTATACCGTAGTCAGTTCTATATCTTTGCAAACAAAGTATCGTAAGTGTTATTGGTCAGGTAGGTACTAGAGTGCATTGATATTTGCATATGTTATGTAATTATATTAAGAATGTATAGAAAATACGTATAATACCACACAGCTACTTGCTTGGAAAATTCAAGGTGCAAATAAATTATTTAAAGATTGAGACTTGTCGAAAACTCAGCTAGTCAGGGGAAACGTTATGTAGTAGTATCTACGCAGGTGAACAAGGTTGATATATATATATATATATATATATATATATATATATATATATATATATATATATATATATATATATATATATATATATATCCGTCCTTACAACTTTGTAACTTTGTTGAAACCTGTTACAAAGAGCTCTCTGGTGGATGGGGAATTCATGCATGAGTAGATATATCACTTGAATTCAACTTTACTGACCGTATAGGGCAGAGGTAAGGTGCTAGTATTGTGGTACTGGATGGGATGATGGATAGTCTATAGCCACACTGAAGAGTTGTAATACAACGGAACAGCTGTCTGTGGATGACACAATTATTTGATTATCGTAATAATAATAATAATAATAATAATAATAATATATATATATATATATATATATATATATATATATATATATATATATATATATATATATATATATATGCAAAGTCTATAGCCACACTGAAGAGTTGTATTGCAACGAAACGGCTGTTTGTGAATGACACATTTTTTTAAAATTAATGTATATACACAATGTAATGTCCATATCCAATACCGAGATAGAATACTATGAGAATAAGAATTCGTGTATCTTATTCCAAGCATATTTTATACCGTTCCTGGAATTTCTGTACACTAAATGTAAAACCAGTAGAGGTCAGCTTTTTATCCTTGTAAACTGATCCTTATGAATAATACATCTTAGCATAAGATGTATTCAGGCACAAAAGGGAGAAATAGCTTTCTATTAAAATAAACTGACCAACTGACCTCCATGAATAATAC
This sequence comes from Thysanoteuthis rhombus, assembly GCA_963457665.1. Classification (NCBI taxonomy): domain Eukaryota; kingdom Metazoa; phylum Mollusca; class Cephalopoda; order Oegopsida; family Thysanoteuthidae; genus Thysanoteuthis; species Thysanoteuthis major. The sequence continues at coordinate 10,690,970 of OY735224.1, forward strand.
ATCGATGCACGTTGCTTCAACTTAAGAGTCTTTAGACAGAATGTAGGTTTCATATTCTTTATACAAAACCCAAGATTATGTCTGAATAAAATGGTTTTATGAGAAAATTCTGCCAAAATCCATGAGTTGCACCGGAGCTCTTTCAGAAGAATCGAGACGACTCCACTAAGCCACCCAGTGATATGTTATCTCTACATAAATTTCAACATGTAACTCACTGAAGGTAATTAAGCTATTGTTATCATCCTGTAACTAGATCCCGAATGAAATTATTAGTTGTCTTGTAGAGTCAATGACTGATTGGGGACACCTATTTGGCAAGGACATAGGGAACCAACATCATATCAGGCAGATTGTTGAACTTTTATGACTAATCAATGTATAGCACATTTAAATATGTATATACTTGATAAAGCAAATATATAAAATGGGTGCATGTAAATGAAATGCAACTGTATCATTTTCATTGCCGTCGTTTGAAGGCGATATTACTTCCGTTTTGGTAGAAGTTAGTGACCGAAGAAATCAGGAGGGAAGTTTGCGCAGATATTTGTTGAGAGTGAATTGAATTGTGGAAGATTTGGTGAGGGACTCCACTGGATACATAAATTTTATGATTATTGAATTAGGCGATTGATTTACTGAGAGAAAATCTACTTAAGGTACACAAAATGACAAACATGTATTGAGAGAGTTAAATAAGTTGTGAAAGAAACTTGGATATTTTCTCTTCGGACTTTAAGCGTGAAAACATCTCAATAAATCTTAACACATAGATAAGGGGAGACACGATGGAATAAAATAATGAGTCTAGTTTCTATTATTATATGAGTTCAGACAAGTATTCTCATTCTTGAAAGTTTTATGGATATCTATTTTCTTATGATGATACAACACAACGCCATTGTTTGATACAAGTGTGAGTCACCAACATGACTATTAAACCCACTTCAGTAAAAATCATTCAAGCACTTCCCCACCGGTGCAGAATGTGACACAATGGCAATTTAGTGTACGACCTTCGTGTATCACAAAAGAATCAGAATCGTCCTTTGGACCATTTTTAGTCTCAGGTTCCAGACTACAAGCACTGGACAGAGTATATATATATATATGTTTGGGGGGGCTACTAATATATCTAGGGTCGGGTGAGTATTTTTGTTCTACAGGCTCGCTTTAGTAATTGCTACGCAGCACTGACACCCATAGCTGGATTTTTATAAGACTGCATTTCAACCCATGAGTTATCCAAATTTCTACAGGGGAGGTAGCTGGTTCTAAACTAAAAAGAAAAATGCTTTACCACTATATTTGAAAGCTGAGAGGAGGATTTAGTCTCTATCATATTAGGATAAATATTATGCTCTCGTACAGATGGATCCATACACAAATACTTACGTAAATATATGATAACGTGTATGTCACATACTTTCTTTCGTATCTTTCAGTCAGGATGCATTTCATACATCTGTCTGCTTCTTGATTGACTAAGTAGCTTTTTATCATGCCTAAAACTTGGTTGAGAGACAGATAAACTGACCTATTATGATATATGAAGATGATTAGTACACAAACACGCACACACATCCACACATACACGAACATATATATATATATATATATATATATATATATATATATGTATTGAGGTATGGATGTATATGATCCAGTCGAAGGTAGCTGTTTCAAAGTAATGGTGAGTGCATCGTTGCGATGAGGCAGCTATCCAATCGGTCGCAGGTTCATTCCCTTTAGCAGCCAAATTTTTTTCATTGTTTGTTCTATTTACGTTGTCAAGGCCGTTAAGCGTGAAACGAAAGAAAAACATTTAAAAAAAATGTTCTATTTCATAGAAAAAAGAAACTACACACACACACACACACACACACATATATATATATATATATATATATATATATATATATATATATATATATATATATATATATATATATTTATATATATATATATATATTCGTTCACATATCTATACGTTTCATTTAAAAAAAATCCTCCAATGAAGTCATCGTCAGGTAATAAACAGGTTTAAAAACGAAACATTTTCTCGAATTACATCGAAATAGAAATCGATTATTCCCGATAATGCATAATGAAAAGTCTTTGGAAGGGCTATGGTCGCACTGGGTCAATACTCAAGGCAAAGTTCAAACTGAAAGGGATGACTTATTTGATGAGATCATTAGTGACTCCAAAGTAAATAGTTCAGAGCCTGCAAATGAAAAAAAAGGAGCAAAACCTGTGATCTCTGTCTTTGCCCTGATTTGTCCCGGCGTTAAGTTGTCCTTCCGCGGATTTGTTCTCACGCTGATTTGTTCTTCCAAGGATTCGTCCTTGCACTGCTAATTTATTCATTACCTTTGTCCTTTACAATCATCTCATCTCTTTCGTGGACGAATAAATACAATTTTCTCGTCATTTACCAGACATTCAATACACTAAGATCGTCAAAATAGAAAAGCCAACGACTTGTAGTTTTGACAGGTACCTCCTCCCTTATCAAGAAGTAGATTGTTACCGAAGGACTCCTTTCTAGCTGAAATGATGAAAAAAAAAAAAAAAAAAGAGAAAAAGAATTACTAATAATTTATGCAAGAAATACTTTTGTATGATTACTCCTCCGTCTGTCAATTCCCCACTAATTTTTTAGCTGGTATATGTTCTTTCAGTATTTTTTGATACCTCGAGGCACATTTTCCCAACAGATGAACAAAATAATCCGAAATAAATCACCGATGCTCCCAAATACAGTCCAGAACTAGAGATACTTTGGATCTTTCATAAAAGGAGAGCGGCATAAATTGTGTATTCGGTCTCTAGTTTTAATTAAAAGGACTAATCTACTATAATAATGTATCCGTATATTTATTCGATGTCTATACAGCCCCAAAGGGACGTAACTTACTAGACGACAATATGGAAGAGTTGCGTCATTTCATATTTTTCTTACGCACGTACGTAAAATTCATCGGGTATCCATATATGTTGTTATTTTTTATGTCAGCGGTACACTAGCATGTATGTATATCCTTGTACATCTTTTAAAATCTCTATCTAAATGGAAATTCGACCATGTTGAAATCTTCGAAAAGGGTAGAGCGACAACTCATGAGTTTTTTTTTATTTCCTCTGGGTGCTACTTCGTGTTTATATTCATAACTTGTTCGGGTGCTATTTTTCTATTATTATTCATAATGATTTCTTGTTTTCTTGGAACATCTCGATTAAATCTTGTCGTCTGAACTCTGTAATACAATACTACTGTTCAATCTCTTCCACTGAAGAGGTCGAAAAACGCTCTGAACAAATTTCTGTTCAACTTACATCTTATTCAGCGGTTGAGGTGAGTGAAACGATTTTGAATGTATACAGCTTCTGATTCAATCGTCAAATCCCATTGAAATCTCAAAACTTCGTAGTCTATCCGAGGCTAAAGAGCATCGAGATACTTGTGACATGTGAGGCTCAGCATTAGGGCAACCATCATTCACTATCTTACCAATGCTAGCAAAAATGTCGACAGTGTCAAAGTAGTTTTTGGAAATGTATTGAATCTGAAAATATCGAAAACAATAGACAATACTAAAGTTTCTGCGGTAATAAAGTTATCTCCCTTGACGGATGTTCAGACAAAATGTAATTTTTATATTTATTTATTTATATTTATACAGCATTTTTCACACATCTATGGCAGATATAAGAGATCGTCTATCAAAATAGTAGTAAGCCGACTATCATCATCATTATTATCATCATCATCAGCAGTAGCACTTCCAAAACCCGTTGTTGGAGAAAGACCTTCCTGAAGATTCATTGGATCTCTCTATCGTGGGTGTTACATGTCAATACTCTCTGAACATGTGTAATTCGTCACGCCATATTATTTTTTGCTGGCGTCATTTTTTTATATGTTTCTGGGCATCCATGTTGCAAATGGCCATTGTCTGATTCCCTTGGAACAAGACTGGACCATTATCATTGGAGTTTTTTTAAGGGATTCTATATCTTCCACTCTTGTTCTTCTTTTGATGTATGGTGCTGTCTTGTAATAATTCAATGTGATGTTGAGCATCTTCTAAATGTTCCAGGAAATGTTGGACATGTGTGAATATGCAAGTATATATATATATATATATATATATATATATATATATATATATAAATAGACAGAGAGAGAGAGAGAGAGAGAGAGAGAGAGAGAGAGAGAGAGAGAGAGAGACGGAGAGAGGGAGATGCCTACATATGTATTTTTTATTTCATTACATAAATACTGTAATTTTACACTTTCACATACTTCCCTAATAAATTGATACGATTCAAACCTGACAATTAACTGGTAAGTGAACAATAAACAATACTAAGTTTTCTGCGCTAATTAGATTCCAAAACGTTCAATTTTGGTAATGACTTAAGATAACGAGGCAGTTGTCTTTTAAACTGAAACCGAAATAACATGACATAAATGAGCAGACGTCAGATTAAAGAATGCTGAATTCAACCACCTAGTTCTCTTATACCAATGCGGTTTGATAAGAACGGGTGATTATCATCCTCGAGCACGAAATTCCGGGAAAGGGAATATATTCAGACTTACTCGTAAAAATCAAGGCATTGGAAGGGCGATTCAATTGAGGTGAAGTTAAAGAAACAAGATATGCTTCAGCATGGACAGATGAATTAACAGAGTCTGCACACGTGAATTTAATAGAAGGACCATTTAGAATTCCCAGAAGGTCACCATGAACTATTCGTACCCGAAAAGACTGGAGGCTGTAGCAGCTAGAGTATTGTCTCGATAACATCCGTGATGAGTGCACAAATCCTAATGGTTGGATGACTGTCTGGAGGGTATCAAGTGATTCAATATTGACCCAAAAATAATTTACTTAAGCCAACAATGTTCAAGTCCACCTTGAAGTACTCATCTTGGGACCTTGCACACTTATCTCACTATATCATTTCTAAATTATTTCAGCAGAATCTGTTTTGGTGGTCACCATTACGTTTTCCTTAATCATGGTCACGATATAAAACAAATATAGAGAATATACTAGTAGTATTAGAGTTCGGCAGAATGGAGTGATGTAATGTTTTACAAACTGAAAAATACGTTGATAATGAGTTGGTTTACTCATTATTTAAATAAATACTGGACAAAGACACTAAACGGCATCTTGTTGTTCACTCAGTGACCTAAGTGGAAAGATTCATTCATTGGCAGTAAAGTACCCTCTAATTGAATGCGAAAGGTCGTGCAAACGGCTTTGAAGATGTTTAGATTAGCTGGAAAATTTCCAAGTCAGATACCGTGTGATGATCACACAGCAATCTTTAGCTGAATGTATCCACTATACAGGGTGTTTATAGGATCTGGTCGGAAACGATGCCATCTTCTTTCAACTGGTATTAGGATGTTAATAGAAATCCTTAATTCGTTGCTAGTTACATGAAAAAGATCTGAATAGCAAACCTGTCAGCCCTACACATTCAACTAAAATTAATTGAAAAGTGAGGATTATATCTCCAAGGAATATGGAGCCTTCAGGTGTCATTTTAAAAAATTGTCAGACCTCAGAAAGATTGAGTCAACAAATTTTAAGATTTTTGTTTTTTTCTCGTTGTACACATTTTGATATTTGATATTCTACATATTCTATTTTAATTTATAATCTTTCAAACTAGTTTTCCAAATTGAGGAAATCGAGAATTTTTAATTAATTCCCTAATTGGAGTTCTCGGAAAAGATCGATTCATGCACGTCAAAATTTCTAATTAGACTCAAACCAGAAAAGGTATGGCGCCAGTTACTTGGTTTAATTTCACTTTAAAATTGCACAGAGCAGAGCCAAAAGATTATATCCTGAAATACTTTATCTCATTGCAGAGATGACAAACTTTAGTGACGATGCATCTATCACTGAAAGAACAATTCATTAGATGAGAATTGAAATGGTAAAAAAAAATTCAATGATTAAAAAGTATTGGCATTCAAGTTTATTTTTCAAAGTTGTTCAGATGTGATCAGCTCAATTACAGAGGGCGATGCTCTCCAGGTCATCATTCATTGATATAAGAATAGAAATAATAAACAATGAACTGTGCCTTGAATTGTAAAATTGATCGAATGTCAAAATAGACCACTTGTCTTCTGGGGACCGTTAAAACTATACGTTAACCAACAGTCTGTACTATAAATAAATCTATAAGGATTACACGAAAAAGGACAAAATACAGATAAGTGGCATTGTTTCGAAAAAAAATTGTATATCTCAAATATTGTTGAACCCCCCCCCCCCCGTCATTTTTACTGTAATCATTTCAAAAAGGTCTGCAAAGCTCGCTCTCAAGATCGCCATCGGCTGCCTCGTTGCAATTTCAATAATTAGATACGAGATCTGAAATGTATTTTGGAGAAGACAACAGTAATAGGGACCCGAATATGTATTTTATGAGAATGATAGAGGGTTTGTCTAATCACACGGTGCACAAACTTACTCAATCATGTACAACTGCTGACTGGTAACTCAAAGATGCAGGTTTGTTCACGCATGCACATTGAGGTCCCTTCGAATGGTTTGGTACGTTACATCATGGCCGAGCATCTCTAGATATTCAAAACGACACTTTTTTGGCTCTTTTGGAATATAAGTATATAAGATATTTTCAGCACAAGGAATCTATAAGTTGGATGATTAATGAGGTTACATTTTAATTTCTATAAATGGTTGTTCAATCTTTTTTACCTCTCTTGGCACCTTTAAAAACTGAGCCATCAATACAGATAATCAGTCGGCAAACTTACCCATCCGGCCTGAATTTCAATACGGTTACCAGAAAACAAAAAAAAATAATTACTTTAAAAGACGAAAGAGAACTCAAGGCAAAATACGATAAGATTTATTCTTTATTCTTATTTTGATTTTTTCGAATTGACTCCTTTTAAGCCTCAACTCCCAACTGTGTAACTATAAATCTTCTTTTTCCCTTGACTCTTCTTCATTTTTAAACCTTTTAGCTAGGGTCATCAATCATTTCGGATAGTCATTTGCAATTTGTGTTCTGTTACTTTTTCTCGTCGGCCTTATCATAATCATCATCATCTATTCTTCAATTCTTTTCATCGGCATTATCATCACCTTCTGTCTTCAAACCAGCATATGGCAGACCAACGACAAAGACAATTACGGAAAGACTGATTGAAAAATACTTGACAATTGGGATTTTTCTCGGTCAGTGTTTGAAATATCATGAATAACTAAGCAATAACGATAACCATACTGTTTATAATATTGTTTGATTAGATGAATTGACACACGAACATTCTGTTGTAAGATCATAGGCCTATTTCATGGATGGACAAAGGAAGATCACGATTCATTTGATCAACGAACATTAAAGCTTGAGACTATGAACAAGGATTTTACAACCCGTGTGTAACAAAAGTATACTGTATGATGTTGTACGTGGAAAGAGAAAAAAGGCGTCGGAGGAATCATTGGCATAGAAGCCTGTGTCAAAAAGGTATAACGAATGTGCAAGCAAACGGTGAAGATATTATAGAAAGCAACCAAAGCATTGCAATAAGGTTGAAAAAAAGGAACAAAACAAGACAAAAAAAGCCCCCTCTAACCCTTCCAACCCCTTCACCCCCCGAAAAAACAACTAGCAATCGATGAAGCTACAAAGTTGGAAACAAAGCTCCACCAGCCCAAATATGACCGATACAGACAAATGGTATCAGTACAAACTGCACGAAGCCCAAGAAAATAGAAGCCCGAAATTACCCCGGGACTTTGACATCCAAACTGACCACCCGATCCAAGCTAGAAAGCCAGTTCTGGTAATTGCAGGAAAGGGATTCGCAACTTGCCAAATAATAGACTCAGCAGTGCCTGCAGACCATTGAGTGAATATGAGAGACAGTGGAAATCTTGGAGAACACCTGGACTTGGAAGCGGAAGGAAAATGTGAAACATGGGGATCACAGTAGTACTACACGTATTAGGCGCATACAGAACCGTGCAAAAAACATCGTAGGCGGATTTAAGATAACTGTAGATAAGAGGAAGGATTGAAACTATGAAAACCACGTCACAGGGTTTTACAAGAATACTGAGAGTACTAGAATAATGGGAATTATGACCCCCAGTTGTTATCAATAGCCTAACAGTCAAACAAAAGGCATGGTGGACACAGTACAAACAACAGCACTATTGTTGTAGTTGGGGAAAATATCAGATGACGGTAGGAAACCTGCAGAAACTTAGTCACTCTGTCTTCAGTGATAACTGCTAGGTAATTGGTTTGAAACTGCAAACGACAGCACTGCTGTGAACTATGATAGTGTAAAAAGGCCCGTGATCTGAAGAGACTTGCGGTCACTCAGTCTCCAGTAGTGACCACCGGGCAACAGGTGTGAAAATGCAGCTGCGCAGATACTGAGGAAAGAGCTAGAAATATAAAGACTGCAACGTTAATTGTTAACAGTAACCCAACAGAGGATGGGAAACGAAAGCAGGAGTGTAGACTGCAGCACTGGCATGATAAGCGGAAGAGAGAAGAGATGTTGGCTGAAGACCTGAGGGGACTCATTGTCACTTAGTCTTCAGCAGTGATCACTCGGAAAACGGGGAGAAACTGTAAACCGCAGTATTACTGCGACTTATGAGTACTAGGAGAGAAGGGCTGGAGACTTGAGGAGACTTGCTGTCACTCAAACTCCAGCAATTACCACCAGGCAACTGGTGTGATATTGCAAATAATAATAATAATAATGACAAATTATCGACACCTTGTTAAAATTTTGATTTATAATATTAATTATATCATCAGTTATATTATTCGAAAAGTGCTGTTTTTCTTTTTCGTTTTCTTCTCGTCCCAATAATGATAGTGAAGACGATAAAAAAATATGATATTATTAGAACCATATTTGGTCAAGCAACATAGCTGGAATTATGACAAATGTGAAAACACGACGGGAACGACAGATCACTAGGAACTGCGCAAACAGATTCATTGGAAGTGCACGGATAAAAATAGAATAAAAGCAACTCAGAACCTATAAATCTTGTTTAGTGATTTTGGCCTGTACATTAAACCTCCCCAGCAAAGAAAAACGATGAGACGATTACAAGTTGAAGGAATAAGGTGCATTCCGAATGGTAATAATTTTGTCGTAGGGAGTTTGAACGAGAGCCAAGATCAAAGAAAACTACAAGGATGGGCTTTCAACAGAGACATTAAAATCATACTGTAAACAATGCACGTGATTAATGATACCCTGATAATTATTTCCAACATTAGTTTATAAATATTTGATCAGATTGTCGTATTTGATGACACGAAGTCTTCTTGAAATCACAGTTCCCCTCAAGCAGTTTACTTTATCAAGTGAAGTTGGATTATTGCATTTATGATAGTAGTAACCCTTGCTTTTAATTTTGGATACTGCACTTCTATGATAGATGTCCATTAGTTTGTTTTACAACGGCATCCAATATGCCGTAACACGAAGAAACAAATACCATTAATTTAAAGGTGATGAATAAAAGCGTACCCAGACTCAAATAGGACTTTCATCCATGTTTACCAATTCTGTCATCCGATAGGGGAGGCTTGAAATTCAACAGTGTGCTTGACCACTTAGCATCACGCATTTTCAAACGGTACTTTGTAAGCATTTAGGAGAAACCTGCAAATCTGCGCTCATCCTCTGTACCCTTTGGAAATTAGCCCAGTTCTTCCATACCCTTTACTGTGCTGCAAATCATGACAAGATTATTTTCAAGCCAAAGAGGGCTTAACAAATTTTCCTATATAAATTGACGATAACATCTCCTTCGCTTTCCACCATATTGGTTTACAGAAGTTTTTTTTTCCGTAAAGATGTTTTACTTCTAGATAGCGGTGGGAACCTGTATGTCACAATGTATCACTTTTCGAAAATATTGATATATTCTAAATCTTTTCCTCGATTATATATATATATATATATATATGTATATATATATATATATATATATATATATATATATATATATATATATATATATATATATATATATACATATATATATATACATATATATGTATATATTTATCTGTATCATCAATAGTCTTTCATTAGACAAACATTTCGCAGGATTTGCCACACCTCTCCATCATGGGTGTCGCAGAGCCTATTTTTCTGTGCCTGTCAAGTTAGTTTTGCAATTTCGTATTTGATCTTTCGGGATCAATGTTGTGGGTCATAAAGTACATCAGTTGTCTGCCATTCTTATAACAAGACCAGTCTATCGCTATTTGAGTTTCTTAATGATTTCTACAACGTCTCAGACTCCAGTTTTCCCCTAGTATTCTGTGCTGCTTCGTAGTATTTCCATGTAATCTAGAGCATGATTCTCTCATGTTCACGTTGCATGGTTCTTAGTTTAACTGGTAGTCTTTTTATATGGATCTTTGTTTCAGCTCCGTAGGTGACTATCGGAAAAATGCATTTGTAGTATACATATGGGATTATTTTATTCTTAAAGATTGGGCTTGCTCTACCGAATACTTGCCACCCGTAGAGTGCTTCTTTGCTAAATTATTCCCTTCTTTTGAGGAATCGATAGAGATTTGTTGTCGATGGTAAAAATATAGTTCTACTTTCTGTGGCTTTGTATTTTCATTTTTGATCTTTGTGCGTTTATTTCTAACATATTTGTTGCACATTGCCTTTGTATTGCTGCAGTTCATCCGAGGTTACTTAAGTATTCACCGTTTATTCTGATTCCTATCTTTTTCCCATATAATTTTTGTTGGTTGCATCTATCTATTTATCAAAATGATATTATATACGCATCTTTTCTAAATATCTTTTCGAAAGCTGAAGACGTTCGTTGAATGACAATACGCGTCAATAAAAATAAGACGAAAATCCGATATGAAAATCACTTTTGTTCCGCTGCAATCTTTCTAGTGTCAACAATACTTTTCCTCAAAGTTTTGTATTGTCTGTTTATTTTATATAAAGAGCTGATTCTCAACCAGGGGATTAAATGGGATTTCTTTAATCTTCGGATTAAATGGTGCCTTCGTGACCAGAGGTACATTTAGATTATTTCAACTGATTGTTTGTGTTTTGTTGTCCGAACGTGCCTCTGGCTTGGAATGAATCGGTCCGTTGTCTTATCGATTTGTAGACCCCGAAGTTCCAATGCTTAACCCAGATGTGCATTTCTTTTATTTCGTTCAGCTTTTCTCTGCGTTTGATACTTTCTGATCTCAGCTTAATCCTGGCTCAAAGCCACAATAGTGGAAGACTTCGTGAAGATTAAACTGAGGATTCAACTAATGATGATTCAATGGCAAAAAAAAAAAAAGTTGAACACTTGTGTAACGTTTATCTATGTATTCTTTATCGTAAGTATTTTGATAAAGGCCCTTACAAACAATCCCCTCAGCCGAATTATCTATGGCCTTTTCAATGATGACAACCTTACTGAATGTAAAATACGAGATAGATCAGATGACTTTTCCCTAAATCACGCTACTTAAACATTTGGAGGATAGTGTGTTGTGTATTTGTGTGTGTTCCTGAACATGTCTTCAACGGCTCTTGTGGTATTCTGCAGGTATTTGTCACTTTTACTAAGATAACTAGAGTTACTAAAGGTCGTTGTTTGAATCTTTTGATCGATAATAAAGGTTAACACACTCCAAAACTCCAACAGAGGTAATTATTGTCTGATTCCTTCCCTCTAAACTAATTTCAGATAAGATCTGGAACTGATCTAATTCAATATTAGGCAATCAAATCCCAGGCATTATGCATTTACGTCGGTATAATCTATCCTAGGTTTTAAGTATTTACGACGGACCAGTCCATTCGTAATAGTTAAAGCTTGCGATGGCCTTGGAATCTATTCAATCAAACTACAGTGAATATGCGTTACTATTTTCTATATTTGCAACATAAATCCAGAACACCCAGCACTAAAAAAAGAGAGAGAAAGAGTAAAACCTGATAGGTGTGCCATTCCATTGAGTTCATTCTTTAAGTAACATTTAGTAAAGTTGGGAAGCATTTACCGACAATTTATATGGGGAAATGTTGCTCGTCCTTATCAATCTAGGCGTACGTGGACAATATTTTGAGGGCATCAATTTTGCTCTAATGAAGTATATTGTGACACCCCTTTGTCTGTAGAAAAAGGGTCAAATTATGCGAAGCAACCCATTTCCGCTCTAATGTTCAAGTCATTGTTCAGGTTCGTTAATCAGGGCATATGACAAAGTATTCGTAGCCATCCAATTAATATCGACGAGGTGTCTTTTCTCTCAAATTCAAGCTAAACAGATACGAATCCTGTGTTTAATGTCACCCACTCATGTACGTTTAAAATAGTTGTACATCTTCATCAAACCTGTGAAAGGGTAAGATGTTAGCAATGTTAGCCATTAAGTATTGGCCAAGGAGATATTTGCTCTATTTCATCGATCGATCAAGACAGTCTGTTCAAAGTCATCCATTAGTCAACAACCCTTTAAGTTGTTGTATTCTTCAATTACTGGATGCGAAGAAGACCTATTATTCAAACTTGTCTCCGTAGAATTGACTCGATGGTTTGTTGCTTAATTCCATCGATCAATGCATTGGAGGATAAATTGATCTAAGAATTCTGGCTGGTGTTAGTTCTGTAGACGAGATCAAAAACCTTTGGCGCCAGATTGGTAAACAGATACCAGAATGGATTTCTGGATATTGATGCATATTTTGTCTATCAACTTATTGTTTTGCTGCCAATGCAAATTTATATTTGCTAGACTATCTTCTAAATCCCTTGGATAAATTTCAGACAACATTATTTCTTTTTTTAATGTCTATTCATCCATATAACAGAGGTTTCAATTTCATGTCAATTAATTTATATTGCTTTTCAAAGGAGAGAAAAAGTAGGAAAAGAGATTCACTCATTTGTATTAACAATGGGGATGTAGAATAGCATAACAGTCACCAGTACAGAGAGCAGAATAAGCTAGCCGTGTTTGAGTTTTAAACGTCCCAGAAAAAGGGTAAAAAACAGAACCTCAGTCAACCCACGCAGAAACAGTTACACGATTTTTTTAATTCTCAATGATTTTGATTTTAATTGAAACAAGATACATTTGCTTTAGATCAGTGCTTCACAAATAGTTGAATGGATCACCCAAGGGTGAATTAAACTATTTTAGAGATGAATGAAAATCGAGGGGTGAATGAAGGTTCATCGAAATATTAATATGTATTCATTTATAAATTCATATTTATTTATACTTATCATTTATTTATATTCAATATTCATTTATATTTATCTATATTTATCATTTATTCATATTTATTATTTATTTATATTTTTATTTATTTATTTATTCATATTCATATTAATTTATAATTATTTATATCTATTTATATTTATTATTGATTTATTTATATTTATATCTTTTTTTCATTTATTATCATTATGATTACTATCATAATCATCATTATCATTATTATCATTTTTATTATGATTATTGTTATTGTTATTTTTGCTATTATTATCAACATTATTATTATTATTGTTATTATCATCAATCTTTTGTACTTGAAAAAAGTATATTCTCGATAGATGTGTACACGAAGAAACATGATTTCAAAAAATCTAATTCTTATCCTTACAACTGTTATTTGCATACCTTACATAAAAAGGAAAAAAATAAATTTGAAAATATTCTGTTAATTTCCGTCACTCCTAACTTTTCCCACATATTACATGGAAACATGAATGACATAAACACTAAATACATAAATTCATACTTCTTTAAGGAAGCCAAGTGAGTTCGGTATAAAATCAAACGCAGGAAAATGAGACAAAAGTGGTCAAAAACAGGGAAATTTAGTCATGGGTGAATGAAATTTGATAATAAAAAACCTGACACTGAATCAAATAGTTTTTGAAATACTGCTGTAAACACTCAAGAAGGAATGCATGCTTATATAAAAATTATTATGTGGAACAGATTGATTGAAATGGAAGCTCAAAGGGACAAGCATTTTTTTCTTCGTGCATAGAAGCCCCGGGGGCTTCATTTACGCATTTTAAAACTCTTAACCGTTTGCCGAAGGGGAAATATCTCTATTAATCGATTGAAATATTCAAAAAGCATTTTCCTTGTGATTATCGATTCATTTTTATGACAAGAACAAAAAATGTGTACCTTTTTTTTAAAAAGAAGAGATGAAATAAATCAATATTTCACGATATTGAATCTTTTTGTTTCTTCCTCAGAAATTGATTTCACTTAATTTTTATCAACACTTTTACTGCAAATAAACAGCATCCTTTAAAGGAAGTATAAAATACGAAGCAAACACGAGAAAAAACAAAACAGAAGTAGGGATGATTTCTTTCTTCTCTTCAGATGAGATTCTGGTTTTCAAATGGCAAATATTTTGATACCATTCTGTTCAAATTGAAAATGGCGGATATTTAAGATTTAGTTATTATTATTATTTTTTTCAAATTGATAAGAATTCATCCTTTCTGCTGTGTGATTTTTCTGTTTGCATTTGAATAAAGAGATATCAAGATATGAAAATGATCTATCTATCCATCTATCTATCTATCTATCTATCTATCTATCTATCTATCTATCTATATATATATATATATATATATATATATATATATATATATATATATATATCATCCACGGACAGCAGATGTGTTACTATAGACTATCTAACATCCCTCCAGAACCACTAAATAGGGTTGAAACCTCCGTAAATCCCCATCTGCCAGAGTGCTCCGTTCTGAAGTATACGAGTGTCCAAATTAAAAATGCTCAACTTAAAGAAGGGAGCATGAATCATGATAGTGATTGATAATTATGTCATCCACAGACAGCTGTTTCGTTGTATTACACATCTTCAGTGTGACTGTAGACTATTCAACATCCTTTCCAGTACTACTGAGCAGGGTCAAAACCTTCGCCCTAGATCTAATACATACATACGCGCACACACACGCACGCACACACACACACACACACACACACACACACACACACACACACACACACACATATATATATATATATATATATATAGAGAGAGAGAGAGAGAGAGGGAGAGAGAGAGAGATAGGGAGAGAGAGGAATGAATTCCAGCTTTCAATTCTGAAATACGTTAATGAATAGTATTGTCATCCTTGTGGTTTGGATTGTTTGTTCAAGCTTGTGTGTTATTCAAACTTCCGAATGTCTCATTACTCTGTTATTTGAGCAAATATCATCATTTTCGTTGTTTTGATCACTGTTTATCAGCCAGAGCACCCTCAGCCTACGAGTGATACATAAGATAAAAATATCGATATTGTCATTATCTCATGATTCTAGCCAGTATGTTCATCTTTGATATTTTTTTCTTAGTGCTGTCTCTGGTATTCCGTGTACTAGTTGGATTTATGAGAAGAAAATTTATGGTTAAACTACGATTTAGGATTGTATCGTCATCATTGTTGTTTGGATTAATTTGTTACACCAGTGTACTCTTTGGCCTCTCCGTGTACTTGTTGAGACGAAAAATTGTGATCATTTCAAGGATTATTCAGACTGGTATTATTGATGTGATTGCCTCTGCGCTTTCCACCCCCAATAGCATTTGTCGCTATACTTGTGAAAAAGAATAAAGATTTCGAAGTAAGGAAATGAACAAACAGCTGGACATTGAAAAAACGAAAGAAGAGAAATGAAGATATCCAACTGTAAAATAATGTGGGAAAAGAGAGGAAGTAAAGAAAAATAATGAGAAAAATTGACTGAAAGAAAGAAAAATACTCAAACAGAGTGCATGATAGAAATTTTAGAAGAATTGTAGTGGAACTAAGAAAAAAATGTAGAAGTTTCTTGACTCCCTGTGACGTCCGGCGTTATTGCAACATGACTCTCTCATTGCCACATTTTGAGTTTCAACACTGTATAAATGGGTAAGTGGATACATCTATGTACGCATACATACTCATGCAGACATACACATACATTCATGTGCACACCCATGCAAATATATATATATATATATATATATATATATATATAAATATACATATATATATATAAATATACATATATATATATATATATATATATATATATATATAAAGTTAAATTTCATATGTATATACGGGATGCCATACGCAAATCAGGTCATTCGATTACAAGCGCCCAAATTGACTCAAACATTCTTTGAAGAAAAACATTGATGTGATTCTTTATTTTCTAGTGAAGTGATTTCGATGGATATGTGAATGTCCAGCAAGACATGGGAAATCAGTATTGTACTATTTACCCCACTATTTGATTCGATATACTATTCAATTGCCTTTTTTTAGTCCATCTTACAATAATATAGTTATTTTCAAATCCCAACACTTTGGGTGGATACATTTTCCAGTGTTCTTTTAATTTCTAGTTTAAGAAAGAAGCAAACTGTCTTTTCTTACAGTAGTCCTGGTCTTTTCATAATTATTATTGTTTTTACTATTCAGCAGAATATGGGAACGATGACAAAATGATAAAATGATATTAAAATAAGGAAGATTATACTAAAATAATTCATGTAAACGATTTGAAATTATGTATCAACTATTCCTCAATACTAAACTAGAGGTGGGATTGTCAATCAGAGAGAGAGAGAGAGAGAGAGAGAGAGAGAGAGAGAGAGAGAGAGAGAGAGAGAGAGAATTAGAGAGAGCGAGAGAGAGAGAGGGATTGAGAAGGGTGACAGAATAAGTGCTGATTCATACATCCCATAATCATCAAGATTTCTATGGCTGAAATGTTTCTAACGACGTTCATGATTTTGCAAAGGTGCACTACAGGATTCATATCCATATTGTAAGGTTTTTTTAGCATTTCCGTAATCCCTCTGTCGATGGTTGTTGAAATGAGAGTTTAAAAATACGGGATTGTGATTATGCCAATAAGGTAGAGTAAGACAAAATAAATCCCTAATAGAACTTGTTCCGATTTTTTACTGGAAGATTGAACATCCTATCTAGAAAGCTAAAAAGCGAACGGAACGGAATGATTTATAGTGTTTTAGTCAGTTGGGGGTTGAGGGCAGAATAAGTCAATTTGAAGAAAAGAAACAAATTGAAAATAATCATCGGAGCATCTTATCTATTTTTTCACACAAAAAGCGCCACAACTTTTTCGCTTCTCGATGGAATTATCGATATTCATCATTTATCGAAAAAATTGAAGAAGGAATTGATTATGTGGCTTGGTCCTATTCAGTTTAAAGAGCTAGCAAACCAAGTTTTAGATCTCTGGCGCCATGGAACCTCCGACGAGTGTAATTTTACAAGTAAACTCCGTTTTAGAATACGGGCTCCATGATTCTTTTAACTTGAGTCTTGTTGTAAAGTTTGACTGATATCAATTGATTTTGATAGGAGTTCAATTAAAATTAATCTCAAAAATCGATTCTGGAAATTTTAAGAAAAAATTTACGATAAGTCTAACTAAGAAATACAAATTGAGAAAAAAAAAACCAAATCTTATGATTTGAGAAGCCTAAAGCAATTGTCTTTGATGTTTTACAATTCTTAACTTTTGGTGGCTCGATATCCTCAAAAATATTTGCGTATGGGGAAAATCTAAAATTACTAACAAAGGAGAATTTTTCGTTATCATTATCATTATTTCCTGGTTGTTGTTTTTTGTGTTTTCCAGAATCTATGCATCAATGCCATACAGATCGAAAGGGGCAGAAATCCTCATCATTATTACATAACGACTTTAGTTCCAAAATTAAAATGCTCTTCAATAAAACACAAGTGGTTGCGATCAAGTTTATATAGACGTCAAGACTGATCGATAGAATCGGATGATAATTTTAGCGTTATTAGTATAACAGGTCGGTCCTCAATACCTATCCATTTTGAAGATCTCGATAACCGGTTGACCGGCTCTCATATACCTTGGTAACCGATCAGAGGATATCTTGCTCTTCATGGGTGAAAAGAGTTTCTATGTGGTTTATCAAGCTGAGGGAGAGAGAGAGAGAGAGAGAGAGAGAGAGAGAGAGAGAGAGAGAGAGAGAGAGAGAGAGAGAGAGAGAGAGAGACAGTAAGACAGACCGACAGAGACAGAGATAGAGAGGGGCAGGGACGAAGAGAGAGAGAGAGATTTTGTGTACTCTGTGACAGTCCCATTCATAATGACTCAGCCTGCCCATTCAGCATATCAAATTGCTGGATAATTTTTGGACAGATTTCGTACTCTGGTATATTCGAAACGTTGTTTTCATATTCTTAAATGTACTGTTAATCGTTCAGCTATTTTCTATTCTTGTCGTCTTCTGATACCAGTCCTATTTGGTAATATCCAATGAACTTTGAACCATACCTTTTAATCCTCTATGAAGCAGATTATTCTTATTCCGCAGTCGATGTTAGATATTGTATCATATTGGCTACACGATGCAAAGTAACCAGGATATATTCATTATTTCAGAATGTCGCTTCCTGACTTGTGCATTGAATTCATGATGACGCGTTTGATACATCACTTCATCAATGGTTATATCTATTTGAGCAGTTCGTGATAGACTACAATAGCCTCTTCATCTCAAATCAAAGACTAAAATACGGTGGTTAATTCTAAACTCAATTCAACTGGAGATGTTATCAGAGCCTAACATATGCACTGATTATTTCAATCACCCTGGATAACTGGAAATTTTAGCAGTTTCTTCCGTACATTTCTGTATTGATTTTAGTCCGTCGACACCTCATCTCTGAAGGTTCTAAGTGAATTTCAATGAAACTATGAGCAAGTGTGTGCGATACCCTATGGGAATTTTACATATTTATTGGGACAGATCATTATACATACAGGTAATAACTGGAAAAATATACATTCATAATCGTCAATTTTATAGTTTGAAATGATTTCATTTACGTTATACGTGAACTGGCATTAATTCCTTTCTTAATTTGGGTGGTTTCGGATATGATTCAAACAAGCTACCGAGATTCTACCCCAAAATAATAACCCAAAAATGTCCAAGAAACCAATATTCTAACAACTCAATAGTAATTTGAATACATCCACCTTTTTCTTGATACAGTGGATATGGTAATGCTGTCCCTGTAACATATCACATGTTCTTCAATAATCCTTTGTCTTGGATAGACTTCGAAATTCTTCAAGTTATAGCGATATGTGACCCTTTATCTCGAAGCGACATAACCCAAACGCAGTGTCAGTCATTTCAGCAGACGAATGCAGTGCTTCGTAAAAGTAAATATACCTCACGTCTTCTGCTTCATACGTGAATTCATGTTGTACAGAGGTATTGTATTACAATAACAAGACGACAATATTTAATCCAAAAGTTTCAGATTGATCAGAAAGAAGAGTTATGAATACAAATACTAAGTAGCAATGAGAAAAAGGATGGTAATAGATACAGAAACACACCTCGATGAAATGAAAATAAAAAGCTTCCAAGTTTCCATTCTACTCTTTTCAACGATTATATTCTAGAATTTCTATTTAAATTTCAATAAAAAGGGGGAGGGCTTATATGCAATGTTCTATTGAACAAAAAAATGACAGTATTTATGGAATAAAAGGATGCATCATCGAGTTTTATATACGTGAGAAATAGAATGAAATAATGCGAAGGGGGACAACTCTTCTAGATTGAGTAGCTTACGTTTCTCGTGGGAGTTACAGATAAAACATTCAAATACACATGACGTGTATTTATGTTTATCTGTGACAAAAATGCACCAGGAATTTACTATGAAGAGAAAGAACCCGGGAATTTACTCTAAGGAAAAAGGCATTGGATACTCAGTGTAAGGTAAAATACACGTTGAACTTTCTGTGACATAAAAAGCACGAGAAACTTTCTGTAACAAGAAAAACACTGGTAAAATTCTGTAAGAGAAATGGCGCAGGGAACTTACGGTAACGAAAAAAGCTCTTGTAACTTCAACTAAAAGAAAAAGGCGCCGAGAACTTTCATTAACATAAAAAGCCCTGGGAAATTTCTGTAACAGGAATGGCCCGTGGTACTTACTGCAACAAGAAGCACTACAAACATTTTGTAACAAAAAAGTACTGGAAATTTACTCTACCAAAGATAGCTATGGCAAATTACTGTGAGGATTGTACTGGGATCACAGCTGTAACAAAATAGGCTCAGATAACTTTCTGTAACAAAAAAAAAACAAAAAAAAACCCATGAACTTTCCAAACAAAAAGGGTGCTGTTAATTTTTACTAACAAAACAGGCATTCAGAACTTATGGCAACAAAAGAGCAGTTAAAACTCACTGCGAAAAAAACAAAAAAACAGTCGGAACTTCCATTATCCAAATTTAGCATTTGGAACCTACTTTAAAGCATTGGTCTGGGAACACTACTGTTACAAAGAAGGCGACGGGAGCTTTTAATAACAAAAAAGGCACTCGGAATTCACAGCAAGAAAAAAGTACTGGTAACCTATTGTAAACAAACACTGGAAATTTACTCTAATGAAAAGGCACTAGGAATTTACTATAACGGAGGCACTGGAATTTACTGCAACTGCAATGGATAGTTACTGTAAAGAGAGGTACTGGGAACTTTTGGTAACAAAAAAGTCACTTGAATATGGCAACAACTAAAAATCATTGGGAACCTACTGTAAGAAAGGGCTCTGGGAAATTACAGCACTGGGACCACTTCTGTAACAAACAAGACACTGAGAACTTTTGTAATAAGAAAAATGCTCTGGGAACATTAAAAAACAAAAAAAGCACTGGGAACGTTTGTGCACACATAATCCACTCGTCATAATAATAGTGCAATGATATCAGTTTTTTTTCAAGTATATTGATCACTTTATTCTATTAATTGGAAAGTAAGTATGGGCCAAAGAATCTCATGTTCATCTTTTGAGCCCAGCTGATAGATGGTCTGTCATAGACATCAGGCTATTTTGAAAGTCATAAAAGTCGTTTAGGGTCGCCCCCCAGTGAGCTAGTGTATCTCACCATTTCTATGTTACGTGAATTTCATCTCCACGAGCACCCTACTATCATGGCCTTGTGCCAAACTAAGCTACGTTTACTCACAAACTATGGGGAGAGTCATTGAAAATTTTGAATCATTCTTCTCAGGTGGAATATTTTTTTCAAGTTTTGAATTCATTTCCTACGGATGTTTCAATGCACCAGCAACAGACAGTGGAAGAACTTCGAAAAAATCCTTCAGAGATGCCACTTTTGGAATTACTATTCATTATAGAAAATGTGCAAGGAAAGCCAAATGAAAACCCTTGCATTGATCAAATATACACAAACGCGTGTATACATATGAGTGTCTATGATGTCCAAATGTAATTGCAGTTTTGTTGCGATCGTATGGAGTTTACTTGTTTACTTCCCAAGACTGAATATGAATCATTTACCCTGTAGATTTGGTAGAGTGAACGTAATTTGACACACTTCGGAATTTTCGTCGAATCTTAAAAATTTGGAAATACCTGAAGGTTTTGTTTTTGTTATTTCTCGTACCTTACATCTTTTTTCGTACTGCCCGTCCGCCTGTTAAATTCTGTTACAATTTTCTATCTTTTTGATGGTTGATTTGATGGGAAGAGCCTGTTTTCTGTACTCTACTTTGTTAGTTTTTCTTTCTCTTTTCTCTTTTTCTTTTTCTCTTTTCCTTCTTTTTTAAAATTACTTTTTCTTTTTTTTCGGAACTGACTTTCCTTTAATCTTTTCTCTTCCATTTTGATATTATTTCTTTTTTCATTTCCTCATAGTATTTCTCTCTTTTCCTCTTGATACAATCCTTTTTTTCCAAACCTATTTTTTCTCTCTTGCCTTCTCTGTAATATACTTCTATGATTTTGATTTTTTCACTTCTCAATTTCAATACCTTTTTTCCTAACTTTATTCATTCTAATTCCAAAACTCTTTCTTACTTTTTTCTTCCACGATTTATTCAAAATGACTCTTTGTTGAACCAATTCTCTACACTTTTTGTCTTTATTTTCTTCTTTCTATTCCTTTTTTTCGTTCATCTTTTCTTTCCCCTATGTTTATTTCTTCTTTGCTCTATATTAGATTATGCCAAATACTATTTGAATCTTTGTCAGTATTTCTTCACCAGAGAAATCACCTTTAACAATCTCTCTGGGAACACTGAACATGAAATCTCAATTAAATCTAAATTCAATCTTGGAAAAACCATCCTCCATATTGACCTTATTCTTCTACTTCTTGTTTGGTGCAGATTGGCTGATTGGATATCCGTTTGAAGGAAGGGCTCAACAAGCTGAATTCAAAATCAGATTGGTACTATTAGAGTTCACATTTCATTGACGCCCTTAGAAAGCATATGAATCCATCTATCCACCCTATAGGTGAAATAATATAGGTAAAAAATGTACTTGGCGACTCCTAGGGTAAATGTCACCTCGAAGTAATTTTTGAATATTGCAAGACAAGCAAGTAAGTAGTAATGTGATATGTTGAGCCAAAGAATCAGGGACGGTGATGCTGTGGCCAGCGTAAGGGAACAGTATACACACTTCACTCTTAAAACATATCCTGAAAACAAAGAAGAATTGCAGAGATGGATTAATAATGCTACGTAGATAGCGATGCACTAATATCCCATAGGGAAAGCAATTAAGAATTAACATTCAAAATCCTAGACTCAACCTGATTTTGAAAACCGAACTAAAGCATCGGTTGGGCATACATAACGATCGCAGTTCTTAGTGTTAGTTTAGATAAGAATAGATTGAGTTGCCCCAATCACCGAATTGAGGAAAAGTCTGCTTGCTTTGCTGATCAGTATTTAAAAATACAAAGTGTTCATATAATCTTAAACCTGAGGATGTTTTCCGTTCATTGTCTTTCTATTTGTCACCCAGTAACTGACATGGAGAGACCACAAGACGGCACCGTGCATCTGGGAAAAGACAAGAGTCAAAGACATCATAGGATCTATCTATTTAAAAACTCAAATGGCATTGGGCCGGTCATGTTGTAAGAATGGCTGACAACCAATTGGACATCGCAACTCATGACATGGGTCCCCCGAGATCACATACGGAACCGACGCCAGCAGAATATTTGATGTCTAGCTGGACAAATTCAGGAAATACTGGCTCCGCGACACCCATGAGAGAGAAGAACAGCGAATCCTGCGGAAGGTCTATGTCGAATGACAGATATTGAAAGAATAATGATGATGATTTTTTGCTATTATATCTACATTAGATGTTCCTTTCCGGATCGAATTTGTTCCCAAATTCTTATCCTGGGAAATTGCTTGAATAACGTCAGTGGGTGGAGCTTGAACAAGAGCTGTTGAATTGATAAACAACAAAAACAACAAACATCAACAAAACTGCATGAAATATCACCTAATAAATCAAATTAAGTCAAACACCTCCGTCCCGACTGTGTGCACTTCGTAGATAGAATTTTTGAATTAACAGCCTTATCAAGGAAAAAAACAAAAACAAATGAAAGAATGAGTAAATGAAGATATGAAAAATGAGGGTTTGATAAAAGAAGAAAATGAAAAGAAAAAACAATTTTTTATCAGTATGAGAGGTGTGTGGATGGGAGAGGTTTGTGGTAAGATTATTCCGTGTTATTTTGTCTGACTTTAGGCTATATCTTTCGCAGGAAAATGAAATCGAGATTGCAGCGACAACATTGGAGTCCGAAATAGCCACGATAACGGTTCTCTCGTCAAAACAGCTAAATTAAAAACCTCCCTTGTAATTAGCCTGTGTCGACGAAGTTATAAATCTTCTATGTTGTGTAAATAGCATTATATGTACATGTATATATATATATATATATATATATATATATATATATATATATATATATATATATATATATATATATATACTGAAGAAAATGATATATTTGACCCAATAAAAAGAGTTATAAATTGCATTATATTATATCGGAATTTTTTGAACTGATTTACCATCGTTCAGAGGTTGATATATAATTTAGACAACGTAAATAGAATAAAGAACAGAAAAAATTCGATACCTGCCTCATCTCCATTTTCTTTAATTGTTCATTCAGTTTATGTCGTCTAAATCAAACGATACATTAACTGTATAACGACGGGAGATAATTTCAAATAAGTTTTTTTTATAATATGATTTATATCTCACATATATTTGTGTGTGTGTATGTGTGTGTCTGTATGTGTGTGCGAGTATGCTGGTGTGTCGGTATATCTTGGTTATGTCTGTGCACACGTTCTTTTAAAAATCTATGATTTTTCCTCTTGGAAGGTAGATATATGCTTGTATATAGGTATTGATGTATTTACCAATGTGTTTAATATATCAATATGAATATTGGAACCTTCACTTCAGACCCGTAAGCCGATAACCTACCTCTTCATATATATATATATATATATATATATATATATATATATATATATATATATATATATATAAATATATATATATATATATATATATATATGTAGATATCTACATATATATCTATATATATATATGTATGTAGATATCGCGCTTTAATATATATATATGTATATATATGTATATATAAATATATATATATATATATATATATATATATATGTATATATATAAATATATATATATATATATATATATATATATATATATATATATATATATATATATATATATATATATATATATATATATATAAATATATCCGTGATGTATGCATACGTGCATATCCATGCATGTTCATTTCACTGTGTTTTTGTGTGTTGATGTGGAGTGTCACAAGTATTTTCACGAAATATTATCATTCCCTCGTTTGATTCATTAACTATGAAACATTTTAATTTCATCGGTTTTGAATTTCAGTCATACATTTCTCTTTATTTCTCATTCTTTTCATTATTTGATTGAACTAGTTCTCTTATACATTCCACCGTCGCTTAACTGTGTTTTATTCTCCTGGTAACGTGCTTATTTTCTGAACTGTCTGTCAGCAAACGGTGTCTGTTTTATCTATCTTTGTTTTCATCACTGTCATTGATTACCGACACCCAAACAAGCTCAGTCCCCACTGGGTGCCAAGTGATAATGTTGACCCATCATAGGTCTGGAACAAATACATCTGAGAAAAGGGGAAAATGAGCAAATCAAATTATAGAAACACTCAAAATAAGAACGTTACCCGATATGATGTCAGATTTTTAAAGGTGAATACTTAACGATGATGATGATGATGATGATGATGATGATGATGATGATGATGATGATGATGATGATGATGATGATGATGATCATCATCATCATCATCATCATCATCATCATCATCATTCTTATTGTTTCATTGTCCGTCGTTGGATATGGACTTTTCCCAGGATCCACCATATTTCTCTATCATGGGTGACGAGCCAGTATTTTACTTAAAATGAGTAGTTCATCTCTCCATCTTGTATTTTGTAGGCCTCAGTTTCGCTTGTGATCTCTGGGGATGCATGTTGCGAGTTTTGATGTCCAATGATCGTCTGCCATTCTCAGTACATGACCAACCCATTCCCAGTTGAATTTCTCTAATAGATTCTATGATGTCTCGGACAACCGATGGCTAACACATAAGATGATGATATACTTTATCGACAATGAATATGGCCGCAACCACCCTACTGTGGCTTCAGTAATAAGTTTTCACAGGATGGAGTTGCCAACTATGGCGAGCGCCATATGATATTTTTCTCCTGTCTGGGTAATGTTTTCCCAGCTGGACTACCATACAGAGCTAAGAGACATCAGCTATTCCTTTTTAACCAAATTTTGGAGAGACGTGAAGTCATGCTTTTCCCAATAACATTAGTGTCAAGTGGAGGTAGACAGCCTTCCGTTACACGTTTGTTCGTGGTCAAAATAAATAAACCAGTGTATTATACAATATATTTTCTGTTTGTTTTTATCGAAGCCGATCAATCTTTGTTTGTTATCCACCTCGTCTCTAGTTCAGTATGTTTTTAATTTATTTTGCTCCTTTCCTCCTCTGGTGTTTCTCTGTTCACAAATGATTAATGAAAGTGAAGTGCCAATTGCAGCAAGGCAAGGGTGAGAATGGAGGAAGGCCACGGTATTCACTCAGTTCGCTGGCATCATTCCAACTTCGGTTAACCAGTCGTAGGGTCCTTCTGTTCAGTTGCTTGTACAATTGCCCTGTTAGCGTACATTTAATGATGAGATTTGCTGGTTGAGTTGCAGATAGCTTCGAGGCATACCTCAGAATGAAAAGTCAATATCTTCACATGAAAATTGATTTAGGGAGACGTTATGACCCCTTCCTGACCTTTTCACTTAATGTATAACCGGTCAATTTAATTACCAGGATTTTTAAAATGTAGAGGCATCCAAATTCATTTTTTCTTTGGTTATATAAGATTGGAATCAAAACTACGAGGCAACATGGATATTGTGTTAAAATTAAAGAAACTTACTTCGATTATAAATGAACGAATTCTGACTGTTCAAGTTGAATACTGCTGTTACATTTCCAATGAGTTATTCAAGTTAGTGATTGGTCCATTACTGTTGCTGATGGAACTGCTATTTGAGATCTGGTATACCCCAAGACCTTTCCTGGTTGATAGAGGCATATTTTGAAAATGCTAATTATTAATATCATGGTGACAGGAGGGACTCTTCCTAGAATATACCTCGCTTGATACTCAATCCTTCGGTTGTCAAATTGACTCTGTTTTTGTTTTCAAAAAATTTGCTATACATTTTACCTTCATTCCAGTAATGTTGAATATTTGGAGGCATTGAAAGTAAATCCAACTCATCGCCGAGCGAAATGAGAGGCTGACAATTGGAAGAGTAGTGACTGTATTCCAGGAATGTCAAGCTATTGGTGCCCTAGGGTACTTTTGACGGGCTTGGCAAGCTTGAATTTGATTATGATGAATTGTTTAATCAAAGGAACAGGAATAAAACTGGACAGACTCGATATACAAGTGCCATAACCACCTCCTCAGTTCATATCTAGTACAAATGCAGGAATAAAAGAGTAGCTAGTCATTTAGTATTTTGGTAGAACTTTTGTAAAATTTATGATTTTTTTTAGTACTATTATTGTTTTGATCTCTTTAGATAGGTAGATTTATTTCATTTTTCCTGATTTGTTAATGATATCCCCAATAGAATTGTCTGCTGGGTCTTGCCGAAGTATGACCACATAACTCCAGCCTTTTTTCATTCTACTTTTCCTATGTTTGATTTCTTTTATTTTTATGTTTTTCTTACACCCTTTACTTGCTTTAAAGCGGTTCTGAAAATAGTGCCGAAATCCTGTTTACTAAGTATGAGTATTGCTTCCCCAGGGAAATCTCCTTCTAGATAAGCAACGGAAAGTGTTAATAAATGTAAAGAAAAAATGGTTGCAGCCTTATTCGTCACAAAAACAAACCTGAAATTGTTCTATTTCTCAATTATGAAAACATTCGACCTCTTTCCAAAGTCTCAACTAGAAAAGTATTCTTGGACGTAAATAATGCATTTATTTTGTTCATGAATAAATCATGAAGGGCGATAAGTCAGAATGGGTAGTGTATAAGTGTCTGGGTTCTTATGTGTTATTTTTTTATGACTGTGATATTCGACACATCAAAATCAAGTACTCAATGCCTGTTCACCAGGTCTAAATCTGTTACCCTGACGAGTGCAATTTTTACGAGAGAGTAACAGACATTTTTATCAGAATTTTCTGTTCATAATGCTATGATTCATCTGTGTGTATTGACAAAAAATAGTTCTGTTTTTTTTAGCCAACCCTGGATAAAGTCTACTTCTACGGACTTTGATATATTGATATTCCTTAACCTTTTGGGGAAAAACAATCTCTTTTTTTGGAACAACATCACTTTTATTAAGCACATTCATCATTGTTACAACCAGCAACTACGCAACAAACGAACCAAACTGAAAGATTTATTATCACAGGGCATTCATGACACGCATAGACAGTTACAGACGCACATACACGCGCATACATAGATACACACGTATGTATATATGGAAATTGAGTCATGATTTTATATATGTGATTTTCTCTCTATATATATGTATATAAGCAAACATTCACTAGCACATATATGTATACGCTTGTGATATATATATATATATATATATAATATATATATATATATATATATATATATATATATATATATATATATATACATCAATATGCTTGTATATAAATAGCGATGTATTTCCGTATGTCTTAGTTATTTATTGCTCAGGTCACACAAACACACAAACACACACACACACACACATATATATGTCCGTGTGTAATTATACTAAAATATGTATATATGAGTGTGTGTGTGTGTGTGTGTATGCTGAGTGGTTATTAGTGTGTTGAAAGAAATATACATATATGTGTGTGTTTTCGTGTGTGTGTGTGCGTACATCCATTTATATAAAAAAAACCCTATATCTTGTGCTTGTCTATCATAATTTTTCAATATGTGTATATATATAATATGAATGTATTTGTATGTATATCCAGAGTGTATACGTATAAAAGATTGTGTACGGTTTATATACACATCTTTGTTATATGTATAAGTTTTAAGAATATACATATATGTGGAGTTCATTTGATATAAGATCTTGACAGAACATATTTTGTTTCGACAAGAATTACGACGAGGTTCAAATGTTAGAATGCGTATTTTTGTTATGTATGCTTGTTTGGTTGTGTTTTTTTTTTCATCTTATTAAGAACAAAGATTTGTTCTTAGTTGAACTCTTTCCTGAAAAGTGTATTTGAACTTCAAGACACTAAACTTAGAATTAACTTTTCCACGTATATTATTCTAAAAAATAAATTTCGAGTTGGTCACCGGATTTATTTTTTGGTTCCCTATTTACAAAAAGTAAACGGAGACAAGGTGGCATTTTCCCGATTATCAGGTGTGAAGGAGAAATCCCGGTTCGATTGTCTACTTCCGTGATTTACCCCTTTGCTCATATAAGCTTTTCCAGGTATGGATAAACAACGTTCTTTTGATCAAATATAAGTGTTAAAGACTGACATAAAACAAAATACATCTTGAAGAAAAAATTAAAATGCTAAAATGTAGTACTGATAACCATTAAAACATTTCTACGTCTGTAAAGATAGAAAGAGCAAAACAAGATCTAATTTAAAAAAAAAAATTAAAAAAAGCCAGTATTTTAAATTGAACGTAAAATAACTTGACCAAATATTATTTTTTTAACAAAACTGTTTTTTTAATGGAATTAAAATAAAATACAACAAGTAAAAAAACATTCAAAATATCTGCTCAAAAAAAGTTGAAGGGGAAAAAAACTGACAGAAAAGGAAATAATACCAAAAAAGTGAATAAATACTTACAAACATACTGCTAAGATAAACAGCAATACAATGACTTAGACGAAATATCCCTATTAATTGAACGAATACAAAACTATGTAGACTGAAAAGCCACGAAACCTTAAAAAAAAACCATTAAAAACATAAAAAGTTATTCGTAATGTAATCTGCGTACACATGCCTTGAAACAGTAGTATATGCCGATGATATGCTGCTAGGTAAAAAATTACAATTCACTCCAACCGTTCCATTTCGAATCAAACTTCGAGTTATTCCCCACACTATGTAACTAACAATTATTCCTCGAATGTAGCTTTACCTCACTTGGTATAAAAGTCACTCGCAAGGGTCTCTCACTCATCAACAGACGTATGTACAGCTTTGAGTGAAACGTTCAGAGAATTCTCGTTTGTACCCCAACATTTACATTTGGGAAGGACATTTACCATTTTTCTCCATACAGAAGTCTCTTTTGAATCATTTGATCTTCCATTACACATACTTTCTAAATAACCCATCCTTTGTAGCCTAAACTTCCGGACTGATGGTTTAAAGTTTGTCCGAACTCTCTCTTTATTTGTTCTAGACATATGAACAGAATAGAAGCGATATATATATATATATATATATATATATATATATATATATATATATATATATATATATATATATATATATATATATATATATATATATATATATATATATATATATATATATATATAATGTGGAAAATACGATTTGATAGCGACTGGTGTATGAGTGTATGGAAACTTTCTTTATTAATTAGGTGATCAATAAATGAACTAAGTGATGTACTAAACATATTTCGGGAGGTATTCCTATCTTGAGTAGCGTGTGTTTTGTGCGCGCCAGTGCGTATTTGTATGTACCTTTAAGTGGTTAAAAGCTTTCCGTAGAAAATAGATTAACAATCATATATACCAGCTCTTGTGCTAATTCTAGCGATACTCAATCTCATCTTTTCAATACGCATTAAAATCAATCATTGTTTTTTTTTCAATTAGTCTTTCATGGTCAGTTTTTGTACGTAAACCTTTCCCAAGGAAGAGTGAAATATAAGGCTGATACATCTTACCCTGCCGCTCCAGCCAATGATGTGTTGAATGGGGAAGGGTATAAAGGGATTGACACTCGCCTTTCGCAAGTGAATGTAAACTGACTTGATTCGAATTCAAACTTGGCAGACCGAGTCATTCTCTGTACTCTTAACTTTTTTGCTACTCCAAACCTTCTAAATAGTATATGAGCGTATGTACGATTGACAATTGGTTAGGATTATGTGTACGATATATTTTTATTAGGTTATTCTATGTAAAAAAGTCCATGGTTACAGACAGAGACCCAAGAAACACCCATTGTTTATTATATATGTGGATACATTTGTATACATGTACGTATTTAGGTGATGTAAAGGTAGAAATTCAATGATATGTAGATTCAGCTGAACATTGCTGCTAACACGCCTGGAAATTTGAACCGGTAGAGTATTTTTGGAAGTGTTTCTTGACATTTCAACTGTTAAAAGCCGAA
This sequence comes from Thysanoteuthis rhombus, assembly GCA_963457665.1. NCBI lineage: Eukaryota > Metazoa > Mollusca > Cephalopoda > Oegopsida > Thysanoteuthidae > Thysanoteuthis > Thysanoteuthis major. The sequence continues at coordinate 10,721,970 of OY735224.1, forward strand.
CAACACCCTTTAAGTGAATTTCGTCAAATTCTTTTCCGATTGAGAAGAGTTCTAATGGTTTTCCACAATCTAAGTGGTAGCCTGGGGGAAGTTCAATGTAAAGTAGTTTTTCAAGTGTAATCCGTATACAAGCTAAATTTTTTATACTAGGATCTACTATTTACAGCACGTATCTAAGCCCCAACCCTCTTTATGAATGCAAACTAAAAGGCAAAATACTCAAACACTCTTAAGAGTCCAATGATCAAAATTTGAGTTATGAGCATAACCGACCTGATACTCATTACAACTTTCTTTCAACACCTATACGTTGCCTCTCACGTGAATACAATCATTATCATATTTGATGATGAATATAGCCAATTTGGTATTCTAGCAAGGGATTTCAGCGCTCTCTCCGGCCACCAATCATAGCACCCGTCAGTCTCGTGAAACTGTTCATTGATCCGCGCAATGAAAGTTTGTGCCAAAATTGCAAGCTTTGGCAACGTTGTATGGAAGACAGTCGATTACCCATGCAGCAACCCACCGTACACACACTTGTTTCCCAAGTGGAAGACAAGAGCTGATACAGATTAGGTCGAAGAACACGCAAGACTGCCTTAGGGACTCCAGCTCCAGATTTCGAATTCAGAGAAGTTCTCTCCGTAGATTGGTTGTCCGCATCAAGCCTAACGTGCCTTGTCAATTCCTGTTATTTTATCTATAGCTGAGAGAGGAGATAGATTTATATCTTTACCAGAAGCATTAGTCCTTAGTGAATGGGAACAGCGTTGGCTGGTGTTTGAATTTATATCACCAATTTCATTGATCATGCTTTAATATACCACATGCATTTTTTCATTTTGGATTGAATTCTATAACTCAATATCAGCAACACAACGATGGCAACCTGTTCTTACTTTCTTTTTTGTCGATATTCTCAAACGTGTGGATGATAGGATAACAAAAAATGCATTTCAAATGGGTTTAATTTTGATCCTCCAGATGGATTAATTCGACTGAATAGATGACCATCAGAGAAGTTACACAAGCGGAAATATTAGAATTTTGATTCGCAGCTTCGTTTATTTTAGTTCATTCATTTTTTGGTTTTTGTTACTTGGAGATCAGATTGAGTCGAAAATGAGATGTTGATGGGAAGGTGTAAAAGTCTAGAAAAGGGTGAGACAACAACGAAGAGGAAAGAAGATTATGATGAGGAAGAGAATGTAGAAGGAGAAGATTAAGAAAAGTATGCGATATTGAAAGAAAATAACTTTCTTTAGAATTAATCGAGGCCTGATCAAATTGTTGAAAACAAAGAGAGCATATAAAAATTGGTTGATTTGGCTATTACAGAGGGTGTTATGTCGGAAAATATTGGAACAGAAAATGACCCGAGACATTGCAGCACTTGAAAAATATGTAGAATAAGAAAATTTGCTTCGTACTTATAATTTTTGGTGTATTGGAGCTTATTGTAAATACCTCTCGATGAAAATGGATGAAACTAAATATTCGAAAAAAGTTCGATCCAGACCACAAGTGTATCAACGCCAAAGAGATTGGGGAATTCCAATGTCATTGGGTCCTAAGAAACTATAATGCAATACTGCTGATTCGAACGTGTAAATAATGAAAGCAGTGATATTGAAAATGAGTAAAAAAACCATGGGATAGAAATGCTGTGATAATCCAACAAGGACTAATGATATCGTTAAAAGTGATTTGTTTGCTAGAAAGACGAGAACAGAGTTGGAGTATTGAGGAGATTGTTTGAGTATGAATAAGCCTTGGTGGCACTTGATCTACCATTGGAAAAAAAAGTAATGATAGTAATTACGTTGCAGGTGGAACACTGCTTTGTAGTATTTTGTGGATGATCAGAGTGAACAATAGATGATTAATTGAGTCTTCAATAAAGGAAAACAACTTCATCAACATCCTTGGAGCACCCGTCATTGGACATAGATATTCTGTAAGATTAGCCAGTCTTCTCTATCGAGGGTGTCACGGCACCGATATTTTTTGAATTCATATTTGTCTCACTTTTTTATATTTTGTTGGTCCCGGTTGTCGTACAATCCTTCAACATAGCCAGCCCATCGCCATTTAAGTTTTCTAATAGATTCTCTGATTCTCAGTCTCCTATTCTTCTTTGCTTTTTTGTGATCTCACCATGAGAGTTTAAGTACGATACTCTCTTGTGAAGGTTGCATGGTTTTCAGTTTGAGAGTCAGTCAGTTGGTCATTTTGTACGTTTCTTCTCTCTAAGTGACTATCGGGATGATGCATTGGTTAAGTACCCTTCTTTTTAGCACTAGCAGATTACTCTGTTTTTTTCAGGCCCTACCGAAAATCTCGCCAAACTAATGTGATTCTTCATTCTTTATTCGTCGTATATAACATTTGTTTTTACCAAAGTTCAGGTGGAGGCCAACTCTCTTGCTCTCTTCGTTCAGTTTGTCCAGCACAATCTGGAGTTCATGAACATTCTCAGCATAAGGACGATATCGTTGGTAAATCTGAGTCTGCTTAAGTATTCGCTGTTCATTCTGATTTTCTTAATTTCCCCAGTGTAGGTTCCAGGAGATTCAAGTTCTTTAGGTAATGGAATTGGTTTAATTGACTCAATTTAAGATGATCAGAAACCAAAGTTGATCTTCGTGGATGAAACCAAAATTGAACTGACTGACACCCGGCCTCAGATCAATTATAGATGGATTAAACTAGAGCTTAGTCTTTGGAATTGGGTATTTCAAGTGGATGATATTCAATTTTCCTGTCCACGTCTCACATAATTTATCCAATAAAAAATGACTAGAGCAGTTCATTATATACAAAGCATGTATTGAATTATCATGCATAAAATAACCCAACTTAAGCAACCACGTTAGTCCACGAAAAATTACTGTTTTTGAGAATTCTTACAATTAATATAACTTCCTTTTTTCAGTTGATAAAACAGTCGGCGACAAATGTAGCAAATAAAAGAATTTGAAACATAAGCGCATTGTTTATACATGAGACCTAATATATGTGGAGCATTCATTGTGTACAATATACATTCTTATTCCATCATTTGTACGCACACACACACACACACACACAAACATATATATATATATCTATCTATCTATCTATATATATATACATATATATATATATATATATATATATATATATATATATATATATATATATATATATACTGTATTTATTTATTTACATGATAAACACTCACAAATATATGTATGTATGCATGTATCTGTCCGTCTCTCTCTCTCTCTCTCTCTCTCTCTCTCTCTATATATATATATATATATATATATATATATATATATATATATATATATATAATATATATATATATATTTATATATATATATATATAAATATATATATATATATTTATATATATATATATATAAATATATATATATATATATTGATAGAGGGAAAGAAGAATTAATAGATACATATATATATATGTAAATATCCGTTTCTTTCTCTTCCCATTCCACTCTCTCTATACATATATACATATACATAATAATCATTTGCTTCATCCTTTCATAAAAAATGTTTATTTTCCATCCAATAATTTCGATATTTACTCATATTTCCATGAAATTAAAAAACAATTATTCTTGATACCAAGCGGTACACTTATCCTTTAGTCACGTATCGATAACATTCAGGCATGATTTGTTGGGATTACTTCCTTCATTTATGTACATAATTTTCATGAAATGATGAAGAGGAAAAATTGAATATTGACAAAATTACCTGGGACACTTACATGTTAATCGAATATTGACTGCATACGATCATGTTTGTCAGTGTTTCGTCGTATCTAGACGTATATAACATATATAATATATAAAGATAGTTTGGGAATCACTCAAAATTCCTGGTTGAAATATTGATTGCTTGAAAACATGCCCGTCAGACATACCTACATCCTTTATGTTGAAGATATTCAAACGATTGATTTTATATTTCCGTTTGGTTGGAGTCATATCCTCCGTTTATTTACACATATAGTATTCTTGAAATAGATAATTATCTGGATTATCACAAAATCACCAGGGAATTTTGTTTGCTAATCGAACGTTGGTTATATACGAGTATGTTTTTGGAAGTTACTTTCATGTACATTTATTGATTCAGGGACTAGCATTGCGGATAAATTTATGTCATCAGTCGTCAGCAAAGGCATCCTATTCGACAAAAAAAAGAAAGAATAGTGAAAATCAGACGTTTCTTTATATCATTTACCTTATCATATATGGTGTGGTTACGGTTCCTGCCAATCAATAAAAGGAGTATAAATTATCATCGTCCATTGTTAATTTACAATGACCACAAAAGAAGAACGTGGGTTTCCAATCACTCGATCTAACCACATATCCCATCTCACTGTATCGGATGTACCCTGTTCTTCCCGTTGTTTATATAACTATAGGATAGCGAATTAATGTTTGCTCAGTGAGTGAGTGTGCATTGAAAGACGTAAATGAACAGCCGTGTTGAAAGTGTTTACAATCTTTAAATTCCATAGTATTTCATATAATCATTTAATTAACTGCTTGTTTGTCGTTGAGGAGTTTAATCAAATTTCTTTAAAAGCAGTTTGTATGCGTGGATTAAGCGATTCGTGATTTCTTTCATATTGATTTTTTTGTTTCCAGTTTGTCAGCCATATTTCCCTCGCTTATTTTATCTCTTTTAAATCTTAAGATATTTTTCTTTGTTATTCATAGATTAATGAAGATACAAAGTCAATATTTGAATTAAATGGACAATGCAGAGAAATCGATCGATGGAAAAATGGAGAACAAATGAAATACTGGCAGTAGGATTTGTCCGAACGCGTGGGTTCACGTTTGTGTGATGTATGTGTGTATTTTAATGGGTACGTTTGTATTTTCATATGTGTATGTTTTGTGTGATTTTTGGTTCCTGTCTGTGTAGACATTTATGTTTGAATATGTGTGTTTGAGTAAGAGTGTGTTTATAAATATGTGTACGTGTGTGTTTGTGCTCAAGTGTTTTTGTGTGGCATGTGTTATTCTGTTTGTGTATATATTTATGCTTGAATTCGTGTGTATTTGTGTTTTTGAGTGTTTGAGGTTGTGTTTGAAAATTTGTGTATGTGTGTGAATGTGCACGTGTGTTCGGGATTGGGTGTTTCTGTGTGGTCTTGCGCGTGTCATTCTGTTTGTTTTCTTAATTCTGCTTGAAGAGATGTCTTTCCATGAAATCAGGCACGTGAAAACCCGAATGGATGCTCAATGGTCATCGAACTAGCCAAACAGATCATGTGCGCAACGATTTTAGACAGCACTTGGTGGCATTGTACAGGATAAAGCCAGACTCAATGAACAAGGGGTAACATACGGAGAGCTAATTTTTGCAAACAATCACTGTTGTGCTTTTGACTAGATACTCACTGTATGTCCCATACTTGTTGCTTTGTATTTAGCTAACAGTTGGTTAATTCGCTACTTGTCTTATCAAAGTACAATTTCTGTACATATCAATTATCATAAACAGACAATCATGCAAAATACTCGTGTATGATACTAATATACACCATAAGATTATGTCAAACTCTTAAGGAAATCATATCCAGATCCTTGACGTCCTCTCCATGAAATCAAAAGGAACAAAACTAAATAAGATCCTCTTAATCATGGACACTGGGATTTTAAAGATATTTAACAATTGTCAAATGTATTTAGCTTGGTGGAATAATTCCACTTGTAATTCAATTTGACAAACGGCAAATGCCGAGTTGAAAAAAAGTTTTTCAAAGCAGAGCTGTTGAGTCATTCAATGAAAATTGGCACACGATCAATGTCCTTTGGCAGCATGCAGGGTCAGAGATAATCATCAAAAAAATAGAAAAACTGATGTTCAATGGATGAGTTGTTTTGCTCTCCTTTTCTTGGACCGTGATCAGTAAAAAATCGATTTTCAGAGAGCAAGTAAAGTGAGAACCTATACGAGGGATTTTAAATACTAATTTTCCTAAACACGTATTTTGATGGAATCAATACTGCTTTCTTCCATTCATAAACAAAAAAAAAAAGATAACTAAACAATTGAAAATAGTTCCCGAAAATCGACCTTCATTTAATTCGGACTCTTAGGCGTAAAAACAGAGAAAGAGATAAGTTCTGTAATTGGCATGGATACAACCTGTCACAATGGTAAATCAACAAATGTTAATACATGAAAGCTACCACTCGGTAGATATTGGTGTAATTGTTTTTTCAATCTAACAATGGATCTTAATTGGACTTCCATTGCGTGTTTTCTCTTGAATGCTGCATAAGGTACTACGTTTGTTCCTAACAAATATTCGAGTGATCGGCCTGCATCGTCAACATGAAAAATGATGACATGTGATCCAGGATATATCACTTTCTTCCATGTGAAACATATCTCCAAGGCCATCATTCTTCAACACTTTGTTTTCCTCTATCAGGAGGGGGTTGGTACATCGAAACGATGCAATTCTTTGCCCTCTAAAAACCTGCATTGTGAACACAACAGTCATCAAGTACACACCCTCACTTAATGGTGTCTCACTCGCTTTGCTGATGAAGATTGCTTAGGGTTAATATTAGCAGCACTAGGACCTTATATATATATATATATATATATATATATATATATATATATAACAAGCAAACAAGTAAAATCACATAGAAACCTGTCAAAACTCCCCTTATTTAGCATATAAGCATATCAAATCCTTTATCACACTCAAGTAACAGCAAAATCTCAATGAATAAACCGTGTACAGGTCGAGCATTTGATTGTTAGTATTGCATGAAACCCAGGTCCAAGTTCAACTAAATTTATATGCCTGCTTATATTTACAAAAGATCCAAATGGAACAGAAGGAATTTTCCTTTTAGTCAGATTCAGAACCAATATTCTCCTGGTGTGGAAACCAACAGGAATCTGTATATTAAGCATGCACACTGTTTCACACTGGAACAAAGGCAAAGCAAGACAATGATGCTTGTAAAAGATCAATGAATGATTTTGTATTGACCCTGTAACTAAATTATCACTTCAAAAGATTACTTACTTTGTCGTCCAGTTTTGTGAGCGTGGTCCCTTATATCTCTTGATTGCTTCAAATCCATCATCATCATCATCATCGATATGATCGATTAATTTTTTTTCGCGCAAGCAATGACTGATGTTTTTCAATTCAGATCAAGTATTGACAACTCTCCACGATACTTTGGGAATCTCTAAAATATTTTAGCCAAATTCAGCAGATCTTTCGTCTAGACACTCAGCTCTCCACTGGATCCCTTGTATGAGGCTTTTAGGGATTGTTCCCCGTGTCTCAAACACTTCTGGCCAGACTATCGTCTTGGCACCCTGACGAGATGCAGTTACTTAACTGTCTTTTCACGTTCTTAAAGTTAACACCTTTCCCTCTCTTCCTCTCTCTCTCTCTATATATATATAGAGAGAGAGAGAGAGAAGAAGAGAGAGATAGGGGGAGAGAGAGAGAGAGGGAGAGAGAGTAGTCTTTTAGATAGATAAATTATTGAATAAACACATTAACCAATCTCTGTGATGTTAGAGCCTCCAGCATTCCAGAAAAAAATATTACTCAATCATATAAATTCACAACATCATTGCACAGTTATCAAAATACTCCCTCTGGCTCTTTATTCAGCTTTCAGGTTAATTGTCCATTTTTCGATGATGCAAAATTTTCTCTTCTTTTAATGACAAAATCATTCACTCATATAACTTCGAACAAAGTAGTTCCAACAATCTTTCAGAAAATTTTTCTTTTCTTTGTAATTAATTAATTCAAATTTGGCACATCTTACGTTGCCGAATATCGGTTGACTCAGAAAAAATGAATATTTGGTTCGGTCACGGTACGGTTATCCCAATTGTAAATTGTTAACAGACCCACTTCCTCGATGTTGAATAAGGAGTAATCTGTTTGCTACTTTTAACATCGAGTGAGAGAGTGGGTTGAAGACCACTATTTACGATTGGGATAGCCAATCAAACTTACGCTACTTTTCAGCAGAAAAAATATCCCATTGAAAATGAACAAAATGTAGACGTTCCCATTTAAGCTTAATGCTGGTTCTCTGCATCGTATTTACATCTTGCAAACAGAAATTTTTACATGCATTGAGGACTGAAAATCTCGTAAAAGTAGATGCCAGCCAACAGAACCAGAGATACTTATTTATCTTGATATCTTTTTTTTTTTACTGCAACAGTTTTGGTCGATATTGTATACATTATTATTATCATTATTATTATTATCATTATTATTGTTATTATTATTAATATCATTACTATTATTTGGAATCTCACACCAGTTGCCTGGTGGTAACCGCTGGAGTTTGAGTGACAGCATCTCCTCAAGTCTGCAGCCCTCCTCTACTAGTACTCATAGGTCGCAGTAATTCTGCGATTTTCAGTTTCATACCGGTTGCCCAGTGGTTATCGCTGAAGGCTGAGTGACAATAATTCTCCTCAGGTCTTCAGCTAACATCTCTCTCTCTTTCGCATATCAAGACAGAGCTACAATTCGTTGCAGTACTTATATCTCTAGCACCTTCCTCAGTATCCGTGCAGTTCCCAGTAGTGCTGTGGTCTGTACGGTCTCTATCTTTCCCCTGATCCCGATCTCCTCCAGTCTCACCCTCAGCGTTTTGGGGACAGTTCCCAGTGCGCCCACTATGACCGGTACTACCCTAGTTTTCATGTTTCACATCTTCCTCAACTCTCTTGCTAGATCCTGGTATTTTTCCCTTTTTTCACCCTCCCTCTTTTTTACTCTATGGTCTGCAGGCACAGCAACGTCTACTATTTGGCAGGCCTTCCTTTTTTTGTCTACTATTACTAAGTCCAGTCTTCTTGCCTGGATGAGGTGGTCAGTTTGGATGTCAAAGTCCCGCAGTAGTTTGTGGTTGTCATTCTCCAAAACTGCCTCTGGCTTGTGCTGATACCACTTTTCCACATGGTTGAATCCCATTTGTTTGCTTAGTTCCCAGTGTATCATCGTTGCTACTCTATCGTATCTATGCTTATACTCCTTCTGGGCGAGTTGACTACATTCACTAGTTATGTGGTTTACTGTCTCATCTCTTTCACCGCACATGCGGCATTTGCTGTTTGTCTGTGTTCTGTCGATTTTTGCTTTTATGTAGTTTGTCCTTATGCTTTTGTTTTGGGCTGCCATGATGAGCGATTCTGTTTCTCTCTTAAGGTTCCCCTTTCGTAACCACGTCCATGTATTATCATTATTTGCAATCTCACATCACTTGCCTGGTGGTAACCGCTGGAGTTTGAGTGACAGCAAGTCTCCTCAAGTCTCCAGCCCTTCTCTCCTAGTACTCATAGGTCGCAGTAATACTGCAGTTTACAGTTTCACGCCGGTTGCCCAGTGGTCACTGCTGAAGGCTGAGTGACAATAAGTCTCCTCAGGTCTTCAGCCAAGATCTCTTTTCTCCTTTGCCTATCATGCCAGTGCTGTGGTTCACATTCCCGCTTTCATTTCCCATCTTTTGTTAGGTCACTGTTAACAATTAGTGCTGCAGTTTTTATATTTCAAGCACTTTCCTCAGTATCCGTGCAGTTCCTAGCAGTGCTGTGGTCTGTACAGTCTCGATCCTTCCCTCTATCCCGATCTCCTCCAGTATCGCCTTCAGTGTATTTGGGGCAGTTCCTAGTGCGCAAACTATGATTGGCACTACCCTGGCTTTCATGTTCCACATCTTTTTCAGTTCTCTCGCTAGATCCTGGTATTATTATTATTATTATTATTATTATTATTATTATTATTATTATTATTATTATTATTATTATTATTATCGCTTCTTGTTACACTTTCCTCTCATCACCTTACTCTGAGTAAGTACATTTTTCACTATTTAATAATGTTTCTTACCTACATTATTCTCCATCTTACCATTAGTGAGTTCTATTGCTATTGGTGCTTCAATTGCAACGTTTTTCGTCGATTTTTAATTGTGTATCCTTTTCATGTGAAAGTTTAAAAAACATTGTTGATTGTTTAAAAACGGGGTACACCAGAGAGAGATCTATTATGAGTAAAAACATATTTCTCTTATATGAACATCAAAAGGACAACATGTATTTGAGTAGAGGTTTTAAACTCCACCGGATGTACAAAGTCATGTAAATCTACACGAAATCAATGGTCTTTTAGCTGATTTCCATCGATCGAAAGCGGGAGATGTTTTTTTCTGGAAAGGAAAATGCCCGAACATCTCATATTCCAACAAAGTTTCCCAGGCATGACGGTTGTCAACTTTGATGGAAATACAAGTGTTTTAAAGCTCTTTTAACAGAATTTCTGTATGATGGATCTCTATGATAATTGCATACCTTTGAGATCTATGCTAGACATACCGAGTAATTAAGTCGTCCCCAGTGTCCTCATAAATATTTTTTGCCTCTAATTGCTTTGTGATTGTATTACCCGGACGGGTCACTTGAATGAAATTTTTTTGTCTAGAATTCCTCTATTCAATTCGTTTGTCCGTTATGGTTAAGTTTGATAATGTTCTTTCAAACAGAATGTTCAAGCAAACTTCGTTTCACACGATTGATCTTCATTCTTTTTACTTTTTTTTTTCACTTACGCAGAACAAATTTAAGTTGAACAATGAATACTTCGAAGAGAATTATTACAATGAATCCCCATTCTCTCAGATCGTGTTCCAAAACACAAGAAAATAAGTTTTGAATAAAGATATCGAATTTTTCTAATCACGATACAATTTTCTTACGATTCAGGGAGACAAATAGATCAACTTCGAAATTTGATCAACCCATCCTTGGCCGAGGGTTTATACTTCTAGAAAATCCCATTAGAATTCTCAGTGAAATTTTTGGAGGTATGTAGAGAACAGACCTGTACGAATATGAAATGCGGGGAAAGTAACAGTGAAAGAGATCATTTGGAAATATTGTGAGGATATATATATATATATATATATATATATATATATATATATATATATATATATATATATATATATAGAGAGAGAGAGAGAGAGAGAGAGAGAGGCAGGATACAGAGACACATAAACGAGTACATATAAGCCATTAAAATTCCTCAGGAGAGGTAATTGATAAAAAACCAGAACAAACTCGAATCAGAATTCAAATCGACAATAACTCATTCAGATTCGGAAGCTCCTATTTGAGACCACCCCTCTGTCTTGAGAGACACATGGATAACACTGACTCTATCAAGGATGCACAACACAATGAGGTGTAGGGTGATTTGTGGATTACAAGTCGATAGTTAGTCCTCTCGGCCTTGCTGATTTGGTCCAACGGAAACCTGAACATCAGTGTGGAATAACTGTATACAGCTTCGACCAGAGCTCGATCTCGTCTTGCCGATTCAATTGTCTGCACAACTGACCGCTTTCTTATTCGCACCTGAATACCTCCATTAAAAATACAGCAAAATTTTGTATCTTTCATTGATTTCCATTGCTTGTCACATAAAGAGATTCGCTTTTAAAAAGTACCTTTCAGAAATGTCTTTCAAAGGTTATAGCTTGAGTGACCGAACTGTTATTGTGAGATGATACTTGAGGGGAGGTCTTTGCCTGTCAATAAATTTTGATACTTTGATTTCAATAACTGTCATAATCTCCCCTGGCAACATCCGCTTCCCCGAGGGAGAACGGAAGTTACTTAAACAAATGGCGTTATCTTTTCTGCTGTTTTGTTTATATATTCTCGTTTTCAGGACAAAAGTAATATTTTCTTAAGAATTTCAGAAACAAATTTGGTATTTCAACCTCTATTACTTTACTTCTCTCGAAATGGACATATTTTACACACCAAGCAATAGCTCAAATGATACTTTTTTTTATTTGATATGAATGCATATTTTCCTACATCTATGGGCATAATAACAACCAAGACTATTTTTCTGGCCTTGGTATGGCAACCATTCTTCAAAAAAGACCAACTCAGATTGATAACTAGTAGATGGGATGTCTTTTAGAAAGATAAATACGAATCTTCATTTATTTGGCTAGTTTTGTCGAAATTTGTCGTAAATTCTATGGTTACCAGCCAAATCTCTGAAAATTCCCCGAGGTTTTTCGGAAAATAACAGAGCATTTTAAATATCCTGAGAACTAGTTGCCCGTCTATGGTAAAATGTGGGAACATATCAGAGCTTAAGCAGCTTTGTCAGCCTTAACAGATTAACTTAAGATTATTCAAGAAATAGTTGTCACTCTTTTTTTACTTGAATTTTAGGACAGTGGAATCATTATTATAAATGGATTTTCATTTACTTGAAATACTATATCCTATGGAAATAAAATCAATTGAATTTCCATATAAAGATTTACGCTGTTAGATTCTTACTACGGAACGCTGTTATTTTTCTGCAGATATTTTTTCAATAAACATTATCATGGAAACTATATACCACCTTTCAACCTCGATGTTTCAATGAGCGGAACGTAAAATGGAGAATTATCAAAATCACATTCAGGAACAAGAAATCAAGATATGTTCGCCTGTAAATAAGATATCAGCGAATCCTTCATTCAAATAAATTCTCTACACCATGAATCACTTACGAATGAATTATTCGTGGCTTGTAAAAAACTTAAGCTAATTTCCAGCTGAATATGTCCAATTGAGAATACACAACATGTAGAAGATCTCATTCCCGCTTCATAATGGTTCTTTGTGTCACATTCACATCTTGAGAACAGAAAATGCTAAGTAGCAAAACGACTGTTCAACTCTTTTCAAAGAAGAAGTAAACTATTTTTCAATTTAAACACGCACCAGGGACTTGGAACCTCATGAGAGTAAATGCAAGCAAACAGAACCAGAAATATTAACCCATCTTAATATTCATTTATTTTTTATATACATCTTTATACTGAAGTAATATACTTCATCAGATAAACCAAATCACGTAGCAGAGAGGAACAACAACAACAACAACAACAGCAACAATAATAATGATAAAATGAAAATGATAACAATAAAAGTAATAAAATGAAAAAAATAATCATCAAAAATAATAATAATAGTAATAGTAATAATAAGAAAAATAAAGCAACATAAATAAAAACCACAACAGCAACAACAACAACAAAAATGACGTATGAGATAACGAATTCAGATGTTTCTGTCGACCATACAGTGAAGTTCAAGGGAACTGGAAAGTTGCACAAATATCTGGAAGCTGGGGATATTGTGAAACGTGGAATTGAGGGTAGTGCCAACAGTGATGGCAGCCTTTGTTAGAGTCCTGGAGGGACTAACCAAAGAGTTGAAAGAAATATGAATCAATGGCAGAGGTACGATAATCAAGACGACAAGACTACAAAAGATACTTGAAAACTAATGAAAGTCCTGAAGTATTGTGGAGGCTTGCTGTCACTACATCTCTACTGAAAGCCATCAGCTACAACTGATAGCAGAGAAGACAGATACAAATAACAGCAATAGGAGATGAGGTAATTTTGCAATCATTTTTTTTTATCTGATGACATACAGGGTTTTATATTGAAATAAAAAGAACGTGAATAAAAGAAATAGTATAAATACAGAAAATGGCAATAGCGATTCCGTTTTCATCAATGGAAGACAAGATCGATATTTAACTTCCATCTTGATTTCAATCATGCATTTGCTATTGATCGCTTGTATGCGTTTCCATTCTCAGATTTTCAATGGAGATTAAACTCCTTTATCAAAAACCAAATAGAACGTGATATCAAAACAGCCAGAAGCATTAACGGTGGTCGTGCGTTTTGATTGAGAATTAAGCCTGGGTAAATTCCCCTTGAAATCATTGCATCACTTCCTCTTGGGATGGGTCACGAGACAAAGATGAACGGGGATGCTGGTCCCGGGGTGATTTGGATATGTATTCAGTGAGTACCTCAATGATCAAATTTCTTTATAACTGAACATGGCTTCGATTTCTAAATAATTCTAACAAAGTTCCAACAGCTTTTCTATCCATATTTTTTTAATACATTATATAGTATGTGATGTCTTTTTATTCTCTGATAACTGTTCATCGATCCCTCTCTTTCTTCCATTCTCTCTCTCTCTCTCTCTCTCTCTCTCTCTCTCTCTATATATATATATATATGTATCAGTCATTTCATATCCATCCGTCTTTATCTGTCTATATCTCTTCCTGTTATTTTCTTGACACCGTCTGTCATATCTCCTCAAAATTCCTCATCACTTTTTTTATACAAATTTTATCCAGTTCAAGATCATTAAAAACTAACAATAATGATCTTATCATTTCAATTACATCTTTTTATACGAGTATATATTATACATTATACATACTAGGAATCTGAAATGTTGGCATCATCGACGTCAGGTGAGTTATTGATCTTTATACAAAATATGAGTGACACAATCATGGAAAATGTGAGTACATCAATATCAAAATTTATTTAAGAATCAAAATCTGTTAATTAAATATCACATTGAAGTTTTAATAGAAATCAATCGGAGATGGCAATACTTTCATATAGAAATATATATGCTGAATCAATGATCTCTTCATCTGTCAATCTAAAAGACTCTATCTATAACTCGTTCGCTATCTGTTTATCAAACAATCTATCTTTTGATACTCAGTCAAAAAACACAAGCACACACATATATCTATGTGTGTGCATGTGTGTGTGTGTGTGTGTGTGTGGGAATAGACAAATAGACAAAAAAAACGAGATGAGAAATTGTCATGGAAGCTTGTGGGCCTCAATGGTAAGAGCATCACTACGTTATAGCAATGAATATATATATATATATATATATATATATATATATATATATATATATATATATATATATATATATATATATATATATATATATATATATATGGACTGACGCTGCTGAACTGCCCTCGGATGCTCGGATAATTGGTTTATACCAAAAACCTGGTTAGTCCATCAACTTTCCATATCTGCAATTTGTGTTCTAGCGTGGATAAGTGTTATATAAAGAAAAGAATATATAATCTAACAGAATGATTATGAATAGTGATATTATTTGAATCTTTTTTTTCGAACCGAAATCCCCTATTTACACTTTTTTAGGTATCGAGCCTACGCTCACTAGGGAAGCAGCTTAATGCTACGCTGTTCTTACCATCTGGGTTAGACCGCAAGCTTTCTTTTTCTATCTGTTCATAACCAGCTTCATCTGTTTATACCAAACTCTTTATATCTATATCTGTTCATATCCATCTTTAGTTCTTTAGATCTACATCAGTATATATATATATATATATATATATATATATATATATATATATATATATATATATATATATATATTATACAACTGTTTATATCTTTTTTAGAACTTTGTTTCTATCTCTTTCTGTCCTTATGTATTTAATTCTTTTTTTATCTATCTGTTCGTATGTTTCTTTATACATTTATATCTACATATACTTATTATTCTTCATCAGTACCAGGTCGTCTGTCTACCTGCCTATTCTACTTTATTCCTAATTGAGTGTTTCTACGTATCAGTCTTTCTCTCTCTCTATATATATATACATACATACATACATACATACATACATATATATATATACATATATATATAAGTGTATATATATATATATATATATATATATATATATATATATATATATATATATATATATATATGTATATTGGCTAGTCAATATCTCCACGTATCTCTATGTCGTCTGATGTCTATTTTCCCTACTAATCTCTTCACCTACCCTTCCTCAGTCTCTGTGTCATTTTACAGTATCTTCTTTCGTCTGTAATATATCACAATACATACAATCTATCATTTGTCAACCAGTACACTTTATTACAAAGCACAACTCATAATTTTCCAATAAGTGATTCAGTTTGTCTGTTTCTGTGTTTCTTTGTGCACACTTTAAATCATTTCTGACAGCTTTTGCCCTGTGATTTTTTCTAATAAGAAATCTGTCAGTTCTTGTTATCAGGAACTAATTCGAACATATTTTATCTCTTGCTACATTCAACCTCAATTATGATTTTTTATGGTCTGTCATTAAACGTACCAGCCTTGTGTCCTTTATTGTATCAGTCTTTTATAAGCGCTTATTACTTCTTCACTTTTATTTCTTATTTGTTGATTCCAATAAAGTATTCTGTTGTATTTCTGGGGTAACACATCTCAATGATTATACTACCAAACCTTTTTTTGACCCTTTCGAAACACTTTGGACTAAGTTTTTTGTCTGTTTGGATTGATACGCCCCACTGATCTCTTTTAAAAGTCACGTATGTTAGAGAATGTAAAGTGTATGATATATCCAAGAGTTTTAAAACAATGACGCCGCTATTGTATCACAGCAATCGTTTATCACAAAACGACGTAACATGGAAGCCATGTTTGCTACGTATTCTACTGATTCTGTTCCCTCCATCCGTCCCAAAATAGATGTCTCTTTAGGGAAAAAAACAGCTGTTTCTAAAAAGCCAATAAAAAAGAATATCCATCTCTATTACGTGCCTGTGAACGGCAGAACCAAGTAAGGTTCATTGTTTAACAATAATATCTCCATTATGGGTGGTCGATTTTTTTTTGTTTTTTTTAGTGCAACTAGAATGTTTTGTTGATTACATTTATCACCAGATCTTGGTGGTTCGTTGCTCAGTATCCAGGGCTCAAGGCAACTGACACGGACCATTGTTCAGCAATCGTTTTCTTATATTTTGAAATAGGCTATTAGAGTACAACCCTATTACTTTTGGAAAATAACTCTCTAATACTTATGTCAACTTGCGTCAAAATATATGCAGATTTTTTGGTGGCTTTGTTTTGGAATCAGCCTCCAACTGCCATCAGTCACCATTTTTCTACTCCAAGATCTGCCCAGGACATGCTTCTTTGTTTTTTAGTTAGCCAAGACGACGTCTATCATCAGTTTATTCCTGGATATAAGTAGCTAACAACATTTGAAACTCAACTATCTTCTTTCTTCTGTTTCTATTTGGTACATTTATTGTATCACGGTTCCCTTCCTTCATTCCATCTTTCTTTCATTCCCTACCTTCTTTCATTTCTTTGTGTCTTCATTTGCCATTTTCCCTCAACCCTCATTCCTTCAATCTTTTCCCTCCAATTGTTTTCTTTCTTAATTCATTCATTCTTGCCTCATTTGCAACATTTCTTCAATCACACTTTACTTCTTTCATTTAATCCCTTATTCATCCATTACTTTCTTTTATTTCTTGTTTTTTTTACTTGTAACATCCCTTCCCTCATTCTTTGTTCCATCAATCTTTCCTTTCAATAGCTCACTTCTTTCTTTATTCATCCTTGCCTCATTTGCAATCTTTCTTCTCTCTGACTTTCTTTCCTTCATTTTCTTTCGTTCTTCCCCCATTTCTCCTTTTCTCATTCATTTATTTCCTCGAACCGCTTTTTTCCTTCATTTGCAATTATTTTTCTTCATTCTTTTTCTTTCGGTTACTTTCTGCCTTTGTTCATTCTTTTCTTTCTCCATTTGTTTGATTTTATTTTCTCTTCATTCGTTTACTTTCTTTCCTCTCCCAAACGTCTTCCCTTCAATTGCTTTCTACCCTCATTGACGGAGCAGCTGATAGCAATCCCACAAGAAATTTTTACAGATAGTCCTGGGTAGACAGAGAGGGTCACTTAGATAAGTATGATATCTCCTAGACAGGCTCTCAATTAGTTAATATTAAATGTTTTGAAACTTTTTGAACATACTTTGTATGAATTTCGTGTGAATGTTGTTAATGTGTGCATGCGTATGTGTGCATACATTATTCTGACCAATCTTGTATTTAATTACGTGATATAATGATGGAGCAATTGTTTAAGCCATCATATGACTGCATATAAGATGTATATTGATATTTGTCCAAAGATGTGTGTTCATGTAGGCATGTGTGCATGAGTGTGCGTGCTGATTGTAATATCTATCAGTCTGCCTCTATCTTTTCTCTCTCTCTCTCTCTCTCTCTCTCTCTCTCTCTCTCTCTCTATATATATATATATATATATATATATATATATATATATATATATATATATACCGGGTGTCCGACTTTTTTTCCCATTAAAACCAGTTTTTGTTTTGGTGAGTCTAATTAACCCAGACATGACTTCGGGATATTTTTTTCCAGCATCATCCATCGTACCTTCTCCTGTCTAGAAAAATTATTCCTTTTTTGTAATTCAATTATTTCCAGTGCAATTCTTGATTACTAAACGTGACGTTAATTCTATGTAGAATTTCAGAAATGGAAGTAAATAAATTTATATAACCCCCAACCTTTCATAATGAGATTCGTTTTTTTTTCCATTTTTTTTATCTAATGAATTAGCTGTATTACGAGTGGGAAATTCGGACAATGTTAGACTAGTTCTGCTTTTGTGTGTCGAAGCAGTGATTGAGTATGAACAGAATGAGACGGACGGATCCGACAGTCACTTGATATAAATCCTTACGTGACCAACGTCTTTTCAGTAGCATGCTGTGTTAGGGCTGATAAATCAAAGATTGTGCGTTTTGTTCCAAAGTGATTGTTGCACTTTTGTTGAGGTTCATGTCAACATAGTATGGGACAAATGCTGAAATTCTCAGACGATTAGATCCTTTGATGAAGCCTGTACACGTGACAGATAAATAGCCAGTCAGCCAACCAGACCAATTAAAAACTTAGAAGAACCTATGGTTATATTTCTGATTGACCGTTTCCAGTATATAGATAGATAGATAGATAGATAGAAAGATTAAGACAGGCTGTTAAAAACGAGAGATTTGTAATGTTTTCATTGAATAAGGATGTATCCCGATCTACCTATAAAATACAGTGCGTAGTATCCACGATAATCATATTCTGTTTGTATTTCGTCGATTCACGAGCTTTGTTTTTGTTCATCATGTTCCATTTGGTATTCACCGAAAAGGACCCTCCTCTAACTTCACTAGATAATAAAAGTTATATATTTTTTTTACGTTGGGTGTTTACATTCTTAATCCAGTGAGAGAATAAGACGCGTAACATCTTCGATTTCAGGAGGAGTGTTTTCATCTGCGGTCTGTTTTCTGTTGTAGCTGAAACCGTGGAAGTTCTCATCCGAAGACTCAGTACTTTTTGAGCCAGTTAAGGCAAAAAGATGACACGGAAATAATAGTTTCCGATTTTATTCAATTTATGCATGAATATTTCCAACCTTAAATCTGACTGAGAAACTTCCTTTAAAAAACCTATAATTCAATTTTACAAATGCGTTACGTCTTGCCTGAATATTCATACACGACTTTTCAAACAAAACAAATGGAAAACAAATGTAACAAAATACAAAAAAAACACACAATCAAACTCGTTAATAACTGATAAAAACAAACCCTTTTACATTTTACCTAACCAAATGATAGTATAAGAGAGAGAGAGAGAGAGAGAGAGAGAGAGAGAGAGAGAGAGAGAGAGAGAGAGAGAGAGAGAGAGAGAGAGAGAAAAGAATCGAAATGCATCTAATTGCATTTTTATGCCTAGATGAGAGAAACAATGATTTAATACAAAAGAGACTGGATGGAGGATTAATTGGATAAAGCTGAAATAAGACTCATGAATGTTGAGCCTCCTTTTTATCTCACAAAATCCCAAATACATTTTCGATGTTGCATACTTCCTTCCGTTTTTGCCCGTGTGGTCTATGTGTGATTTTATCATTTTCCAACTCAACACTCGAATGCAAGATTCACGTGCCCAATCTTCAGATAACAATAGTAGGTAATAAATATAATGGTAAGTATGTAGGTCCCGCTGAGACGGCACATAGACTGATATGAAAAAACAAACTATTTTAGTTTTGCACAGTTCAGCACTGGGATCAAAACAAAGTTAAAGATGCCTGGACCCATGTAACGCCCGCTTTACAATATTCATTCTATGCCAGTAATGCTTTTACGAAAAATGCAAAAAGCCAAAAAAAAAAAGCGTTCTGCATTCGTTTTGAAGTGAACAACAAGACAGTTTGCACAGAATCCCTACATCTCCCTGGCATTCACTAGTCTCGAGTATCCCAGGATTCAAAACCATCAGCAATTCGGTGTAATATATGATTACGAATTTTGAGTCTAGGAACGCTCAAATTATTCAATTCACGTCTCATTCTTACTTATGAAATATTTTTACTGGAATGCTTCACTCTCGGAGCCGTACTCAGTATCGTTTGAAGCTCAATAATGTGATGTTATTATAAGTTTTTTCTCAGTTTATATATATACATATATATATATACATACATACATACATATATATATATATATACATATATATATATATATATATATATATATATATATATATATATATATATATATATATGCGTTTGGGGAGCCTTAATCGTAATGATTTTATTGAATTGAACTATTGAAGCACGTTAGATTAGCGGACCCAACAACAGATTTCAATTGAAGGGATACAGTAATGATAAAAGCTGGAGTAAAAACAGCAATTGTACCTTTTTAGACATGTCAAATTTGGAATGGAAAGATTTTTGAGAGTTTGGAATATCTAAGACGTCCTGCTGCATTTGTGTTGAAGATTTTAACGCATGGGTTCCAGACGTTTGAATCAAATCCTAGTATGTGTTGAGAATTTGCTTAATAGATGTATGTCTGATTTGTAAGAGCGTGAATAGTTTGAGAGGAGCTTTTAACCGCAAGAACTGTTGTCACTCCTGACGAGATTGTTCAGAATCTTTCTTTTAAAAGTCGAAAGAAGACCTGACAATCCCAAGACGTGCGTCTGGGAAATTGTCTTCAGCAGTGCATCCGACTGGACGAAACATATCTATGATTTCTGTTTCCCATCTTTTACATACTGGGATTTGTTGTTTAGATCTTTTTCTAACTTCCAACACAAAAGAACGTTGTCATACAACAACAAAAATAGCAATCACAAAAGAGATAATATCAAAATTGATTCCTGTCAACTCAGCAGCAATCACGTTAATGGAGTGTGACGTGTGCTGTGCGCATTTTTTTTTTGTGAGACTGTTCGAAATATATCTTTTAATAATCCGACGATGTCACTGACAGTTTATATCTTGATTGTGCTTTTCTTCGGTCAGACAAGAAAAAAAAACATCTCCATTTATTATGTAGAGATGTTTGACAGCTTTCATCGTTTTTCTTATCTTTTGCTTGTTTAGATTTATTGCTCACTCATTTGTTCGTTTGTCATTCAATAACACGACAAGATAACAAAAGTGTATGGTATCAAATGACGATTGGATTTATTGCAGGTTTAATTATCAGTGAGACTTACAAAGCATCATTGAGATAGATAGATGTCAGGCCCAATTCAAATGCACACATTCTGATATACTTATCAGCATATATATATATATATATATATATATATATATATATATATATATAGAAAGAGAGAGAGAGAGAGAGAGAGAGAGATAAGGAGAGATGAAACGGCTAAGATTGATATGAACAAATATGGATGGATAGTTAGCTATAAGCACGCGAATGAAAAATGTAGTTTGAGTTTAACACGAGAATCAGTTTTGTAAAGTTAAGTTAATAAACACTGAAAAATTTAATGAAAGACACTCATTACCGTCAATTTTGATTTACGAATCATTTACAATCTGATATACTAATGATAATACATACATAATTATACTGAGACAAGAGATTCGCATATGATCCGTCAATTTGTAGTGAGATACCAAGAACAACATATGAACGATTGAATTGAAAACGTTCGTGATATCGAGTAGTGCAAGTCATAGAACAGGTTTATAAAGAAATGTTTCTATGCGTGAGAGTTTGTATGTTTATTATCGCTCTTTCCGACGTATGTTTTCTTTTTTCTTTATCATTTGTAATGGTTGGCAAAATAGATTATTTTTTTTTAGGAAATGTATTTTCCTTATGTATTTTTACGTGTGCTGATTGAATATAACCTACAATTCTTGGGGAAATGTAAGATATTTCATAAGAGAAAATTTTCTGATTAGTACAAAAAATGGTTATATAAAAAAGAAAGCTTCGAAGTTAACTGAACCTGTTCTAGAGAGACTATGTACAGGCTGCTCTTGTTTTTTTTATTTTTTTGAAAACTTTTCCCCTGTAGTTTAATCACCATTTCTTAGAAATCTTTAAAAAAAAAAAAAATACAAAATGTCCTGAGAATCAAATATAAATTAACAGAAATGATTGTCAATCTAATAGTTTTCGACATTTTCCAATGATCAGTGCTTTAATTCGATGTGAATAGAAGATAGGGATTCAAAATCTAATTTCAGCAATCATAACGAACTTTTATCTCAATAAAAATCGAATATTATGCAGTTTTTTCATAAAAAGAGTACAAAAAGATTACTGAAACAGTAACCAAACCATGAACCAAGTTTATATTTCACAATTAATTTTCAAGGTATGAACTTAGAATAACCACAAGACGGATGGATAAGCATCAGTGAGGTACCAGCATCTGTTTTGTTTTGGCAGTCCAGAATTGTGGCATACAATCAGGCCACATCACACTTTTTGAAAACCTCTGCCAAAGTAAAAGAAATAAAACACCTTGGTATACCGTTTATGTTCCCTTTAATACGCAAAAACTAAACGAAATATATCACAGAAATAAGTATTTATATGTGACTGGATTATAACATTACAAAACAAACACTTCAGATGATGTCAAAATGATATACATATATATTTGTATAATATAGAATAAGATAAGTCTATTCATATAATATAGTATGACATCAGTCAAGAATATTGATGCTTTTGTAAAGTTGGATTGATACTTGCTAAACATTGAGAGACCATAAAACAGGAGAAATGAATATCACAGGATCCATTTTAAATCTCAAATTGCAATGGATTGTTACAGTACGGATGTCAGACACCCACTTGATATCACAACAGAAATAAAAGAGCATATGCAGAACAGCGGAAATATAAGGTGCCTTGTCGTTTGGGAAGTACTAGATCCGCGACGCCCACGTTAGAAAGGTCGGGCAAGTAAAAAGGGAAGTCTATATGCAATGACGATGAAATGAAATATAATCATAGAATATAATTTTTGTTGATATTTTTTTGAATATAGGTAATTACTTGCTGTGTTCAAATAATGATGCATATACATCTTAAACGCGGCAAGTTAAATTAGGACCAGGATGTTACCTTCGACGTTTAGTCAATTTAGACAGTTCTTTGTTCCACCTTCTGTTAACCAATTGGCAGCCTATTTCCACGTTATGTCGTCAGCTCATAATCAGACTCATTATTTGAGTAAAAAAATTAGTGAACAAATACATAACTTATATGACTATTACTGATTTAATTCTCAATCTGATTTTCCTCAAATATTTGGTATTTTTTTTTGTTGATAAATTGGAATTATGGGCGTTTTCCTGATAGGAGATTTTAATTAAGACATGACTGAGAACTCAGGCATAGTGAAATTGAAAAAAAGATTTGGGACTCAACTCTTTCTATGAAACCAATTTAATCTATCACAATAGTTTTCAATTAATCGATTATGTAAATAATTAAAACGTCCTTATTTGCAAATCAGTAATATATAATACAGTCGGTTCTATTATACAGAGCGATTTAGAACATCATACATGTGTGCAAACAAATACAACACACACACACACACACACACAAACACACACACACATATATATATACTCATACATACACGTAAATATTCATATATATATAGAAACGTTTACAACAAATTCATACATCATGTTTATAAACACGTATACATTAAAAGTGTGAGAGAAATAAGCATTTGGACACTCACAAAATATCTCTGAATTTACTTCAAATGCTCATACTAACATTGATGTTTAGAAATATTAGAAGGAGGTACTTTTGAGTCACAATACATCAACTGCGTAAATGTAAATTGAATGTAACCATAACAGGTTTATCCAATATATATTTCGTGAGTGTTTATATCTTTCTGCATCCTATTGTATATGCACGCCTCATTGAACTTAATCATTTATATACTCACTTATTTTCTCGGTTCCTTTTTTTTTATAAAGCGAGAATGTTGTGTACAAGAAACTTTTCGAGAGGAGTGAATACATAGTTTTGCTCTAATGTTTGCCAAACAATTGATCTTTAGACATAAATTTGGAGAGATTTCTGTCTTCTCTCGCCAACATTTTACATATTTGCACACCGATGTTATGGCAAAAGTAACTGAGTCTTGACCTTTTGACCATGAACACCAAAACAACTATGATTTTGCAATTTCACAACCATCCATCAAAGTCCAAGACCCAATTTAAATATTTACTGTTCAATTATCGAAATGTAATGTTTTTAAGCTCTCTCTTGGCACTTCTTAGTAAATTGTTGAAGAAGGTTACTTGTTCTTGAGGAGAGAGAGAGAAAAATAAAAAGAGAAAAAAGAGGGATAGACAAAGAAAGAGATAGATAGGGGTGATATAGAAAGAGAGAGAGAGAAAAAGAGAGAGAGAAAAAGAGAGAGAGAAGTCAATGTTTATATATGTGAAAAAGCAAAGATAAATATCTATAACATGTTGATATTTTAGATTACTTCAATAACTCCAATGTACTTCTCGCTTCAAATTTTCAACAATAATGTTTTACAAAATTAAGAGGAGTTCGTTTTCCTGATCTTGGCTTTTAACACGAACACGAATTGCAAGAATTGAAGGCAAATATGAATCCAGGTAGCATCAACCTGAATGTGTGTGAGAGTTTGCACCTTCCTGTGTCCATGTGATAACTTGACTTGAATCACTTGTGTGTACCTGTATGATTTCCAATACGTTTTATGAATGTTCTTTTTTACCTTTGAATTTTGAGGAAAGATATTTCAACAATTTAAGGATCAAATGTTGCGACGTTTTCCGAACGAGTTACAATTTGGCAGGTTTTGAAATAACATCATAGGATCAAAAAAAATTGAGTAGATATAAAATTTAGATGCCATTGGTAATGTTTGACGGATCTGCCACTTCATCCGCATGTAAGATACGTAAAGACATATGCAATGACTTTAATTTAGTCATCAGTTGCCCTCATGTCCTAGTTCGGTTTGAAGTTAGAGCTCTCATCGTCTGCTTTATATTCTTTTTGCTTAGTGACTATCATTTATTTTGCTAAGGTTCTGTATAGAAATCTCCATGCAAAAGGTTAACCAAACCTGCCACAAAAATGATCAACGTAGGTTCCACACAGTTTTTACGTAAGTTTGGTTAAATTATTTATTGTCAAGCGTACAAGCTGCACCAACGTGGCTATAAGGCTAAATAAAAATATAATAACACTTTCTAACAAGATATTTTTTCATCTGTAAAGACCTTGTGGGGGTTCGGTTAGTAATGCAGGGTAATGCTGGATGGACCAATTGGTTCTTATTGCCTTGAAAGATATGCTTTTTAAGTGATCACCTCCTAACAATTGTTGAGAGAAGTTATTTAAACCCTATCCCTATTTTTTCTAATTAATGACCTCCAACACAGAATGGTGTCAAAAGATTTTGATAACTGATCTGTTTTGAAAGCAACCCTTTCAGGAATGCTATAATTTTCCTATATTGTTTTTTATACACAAAAAAACATATTTTTATACACTTTGAATAACCGTTGAGATAACCTCAGATTCAACCTAGAAAGTACTGAAAGAATCCATCACTTAACTATTCCCCAGCTACCCAGTATCCATGACAACTGATCCCCAAGATTGCCCACCTCCTCTGACCAGCACAGCCTATAAAATACCCATAATTGCTACTACTAAATCCAACTAATTATACAACCAGCCTGTAACAGATCTCTTCACAGATTTGCATCCAACGGACACATCATTGTGACTTCTTGGGAATCCTGATTCTTGTGTCCTATGTTTGATTTCAAACAAAAACATCTGATACTAAAGTTGCTTTCTACAGAAACATTCTAACCATCAAATGGTACACCCATGCTACTGAATACAAGAACGTCTCCTTAAACATGTAGAGCATATTGATTATTTTAATAATGAATTAATTGGTGAACAATTTATTCCTGAGTCTGTCTCATTCTATATTGATCACTTATACTCAACATCTTTTCACATCTTCAAATATGAGGCCAAAAATTCATTTAGAAATAAATTATTCTTCCTCTTATCGTTTATTTAGTGACGGCAATGGAAGCATACCACGACAAAACAAACGGTAAATTATGCCTGGAGCTCATTGATGATGAGGTGAAAAATTCAAGCAAATTGTAATTAAAGGTTCGAAAGAATAAAATGGAAGAAATAAGTGAGAGAAAATGAGACTGGGAAAAAGTCAGGATTTTTAAAAACAATGATTGCAAAAAGGATAAAACTTGAGAGAAGGAAAGTTTGAAGTGAGGGAAGAATTATGGGTTGGAAGCAAACAAAAAAGATTGGGATATTCATGATAATGGAGGACGGACAGACGAAGGAAACGTAAATGAAAGAAAGTAGAATCAAACAAGAACTAAAGTAGGAAGGAAAGAGAGAAAGAAAAACGTTATGAAGAAAAATCTTCAGGTCCGAAATGGAGAAGAAAGCTCAAATATTAACAGAAGATCAAATGGGTAGAACATGCTAAGAAAACACAAAAATGACTGACAGAAACATAAAACAGAAAAAAATGTTTCCAGAGAGGTAATTCTTAAGTAATACTGAATATCGCTGCTCGAACAAAAGCAGATATCTTCAGGCTGTAATTAATGGAAGTGAATTCTTTGTTCATTTTAATTGTGATTTTTGACAGTCTGAGATTTTCTTAAAGTTAACAGTTGTCTGTATGAGATACCAGGACCAGCGTTTGGAAGAAAAAACTCATACTTCAGCTATTTTTCTCGTGCACTCACACAAATTCAAAGGCGTATTTCTACGATTAAGAGTCGGAAGATGTCATATTGATTAACGGGTTGATACAAAAATGTCTGGCACCATCTTTTACACAATTATCGAAGACATTTAGGAGTTTACTCATCTTTTCATTATTTATGCAATCAGTCAACCGTAATACACCGTTTACAATCCTTATGGTGAGCTAGGGAAATGGGTTCAACGGAAGATTATGGAAGCAAACTTTGATCGAAGCCTGAACAATTATCCTTATTTTGATCAATAGAAAAAAATATATTCCTGTAACAAAAGATCAAATCTAATTGTTTAACAATCTCTTTTGTTATGATATTTACTTAACCCAGTTTAACATGGCTCAACAATGATGATCGAATTCACAAGCAATTTGGCTTTGTGACAAGTTTAGGAACGAATGCCTTTTAGTGAGTGATCATTTTTAGATATTCTTCGTTGTTCATTGTGTGTTTTTGAGGTCTTTGAAGGGAAAAAGAATTATATTATTGAAACCTATATTCAATGTCACCAATAACAAACGACCCAATTCAAAAAAGATGAATCAGGTCATGTTCTTAGATGACTCTCCCATCATTCATTCTGACTTCTCATTTATTTCTGGCAGCCATAATAGTCTTGTGAACCGAGTTCCAAATGACTGCTGTTGTTTCCTTTTTATTAGCCGATCAATTGTCCAACTGTGACATCCACAAATAGGTTCACTGTGAGAAACAATTACATTCTTGTCAAATTGTTGACGTGATCCTAGCGTACTGATTCGTCAGTTGTGAAATTTGGAAGTACCTAACATTGGGATGCGCTCATTTATCAGATGAATCTATAATATAAGCAAGAGGAATGTGTCAGCCCTCACAGAAGCAATTAACTCCGAAGCAAAGACTAAATATGTGTGGCAATTGATACTATACCCTCTCTAAAAATGAATAATGAGTTTTATAGGAGAATTTTTGGGAAAGGTGAAATAATGGCTCTTACTAAGTAGACATTTCTGATTATAAACATCAAGATCACACATTGCAAATAAAATAGTATATATATATATATATATATATATATATATATATATATATATATATATATATATATATATATATATATATATACTCTGATATTTTTTATCTATTTGTGCCTTTGGGTAGCTAAACCGCTGCTGTGTTGTCAGCAGTATTGAAATCAGGTTCTCCTAATTTTTTTTTCATCGTTTCGCCGGACAACCAATTTAGTGTCACAAAAAAGACATATGTATCATTTCAGCTGTTACAAAACCCAATGGCAGACATAGGTCTTAAACTGTGAGAGTTATGATGTATTGGATTGATATTTCTTTAGACTCTGGAAGCTTTTGACTTCTCTCAACAGACACAAACAATTCGTACTATCTTTCTATCAGATAATACATCATTAGTAGACTTAGCAAAATATTTTAAATGCATAAAGTTATCATTAGTGGAAAAAATTCCAAGTGAAATATTTTGTAATTAGGTATCATTGTTTTGGGAATCAAAGAAAAGATACATTCAGGCTTATAAGCCTTGACCAACAATGATGTCTATCTAAAAATTTAGAACATATATAGCTACTGAAATATTGAACTATGCAGAGGAGTGAAGAGAGGTTTTGAAAGATATCAAACATCGACCTACAATTTCTATTTAGAGCAGTATTTCTTCTGCCTGGATTACCCTGTATGCAGAGAAACATTCACTTGGATTTATTGGCAAAAAACAGAGAAACATGCTTACTACTGCACACCCCATGAGAGAAGGATATTTTTCCACATTTTCTAATGTCTCCATAGAGGCATGATAATTTCTTTTTAGTTTGTCGATGCCAAAGATCGACTGCCTTACAGACTTGAAAGGATCAAACTGGCCAGGTATCTATCCGTAGTTGGGGAGAGAGTAAAAGGTTTTTTTCTATAAATCTCAGTGCGACGTGAACGCAAACTGTCTCATCTCTTCCGCGATTTGGGGACGTTTTTTGATGAAACGAGTGACACCACTCCAGGTGTTAGCTGTCTCTTATCTATTTCACATGTCGTGATCTTATGAGACTAGCGAAACAGAATAATTTGTGATATGTCGAACCCGGGCATGGACTACTTGAAAAGTTGCCAGCGTGAAGCTAGTATAGGTAAAAAGTTGCCAGCGTGAAGCTAGTATAGGTAACAAATATGAAAAGTGATTTTCTACAAGTGGGGCCATAAATTCTCCCCTGTATCAATGATCATCTATTCGAACGAAAGACCATGCATAAGTACCAACCATTCAGATTTTTTTTAATGATCATCAGTCACAGCCAGAGAATTGGGTTTATTTATATGATAAACCAGAGGATTTTTCTATATTCTGAATGGAATATCTAAGCATTTATTTTTGTTCTCGACCCCAAGATACACAAAGGGTTTACAGAAATACATAGATAAAATCTGTTTTTTTTTTTAATTTGTGAAGTTGTACATTTTTTTTTGTTTATGTTTATGTAAATCAACTACTGACTATGATTTAGTACAGACTGCTCCCTGGAGTTGCTTATTGTCATCAGTCGAATCAAAAGAAATCTTCAAAAATTAAAGTAAGGATTTTGTTCTTCCCTGGTGATGCAAACTTGTCTGAAGGTTTGATGATTCTATTTCGAGTCTGAAAAGCAGTTCTTTTCACTCATTTGGGGAGAAAATTCAACCGACTTGGCTCAACTACATGAGAGTGATTGATATAATGTCCTGATTAATGGTTGATAACAAACCTATTGATGATAAAGCATTGGCTCACCTGACCCCTGAGATAGTTTGTAATCAGATAATTAGATTGGATTCAGTATATAGCTTTTTGTTCACAAATGGCCGCAAGTTATTCTTATCTGGCTGGTTCAAACTTCATATTATTGCGTTACAACAATAAAAGAAGACCCTCAGTGCTATTAATCACATTCCATTCGAAAAATGAGTTTATTAGGAAAAATCGTCGTTTATAAGCGAATTACAGACGACATTGAGCACTTATAAAGATACATGACCGGAAAACAATAGTGTTAAACATACAATTAATATCGTGAGAGCAGTTTTTGCCTCAAATGAATGGCTCTGGCTTTTTTGTGAGACAATCATTTTGCGTCCGTTAGAAACAATTACCAAAAAAATGGACATTCATCTCTGATAAGTGGGAACGAATTCCAATTGAAGGTGAAAGCATTAAGTATTAGACAAAAGCAAATCAGCTTTTGCTTATTCTCTCTTTGTAGGGTTGTCAGTTCGTTATCTATCGATTCAAAGTAAAACAAATCTTTATCAAATAAAGTAAAAAAACATCTTGTACGAAGTACTTTCAGCCAACCAAAAAACATGCAAAGTTTTCTGGGAAAACTTACTCAACTGAATTGAACAAGGCCCGAGTTTTTTCCAAGGAATTACACAGACATTCATTGTAAGCAATATATGTACTTTTATACGAACGATAAGAAGCTCATATGATGATGAAAAAATAGTTTTACTTGCTGTACAGTCAGAACGTGTTCAGCCAACCGGTTTTTAGAAGTTACGCAACATCAGACCTGGGCATTGTATGGGTGACTAAAAGGGAATGACAGAAACCGTAGGATTTCTCCTAAAAGAGTACGGGGGGTGGTCGAGGTAACAACTCTAAAACCAGAAAACCAAGTTTTTCATAGAAATTTTGATCATAACTATGGCTTGTATATATATTATATTATATATATACACACACACACACACACACACATATATATATATATATATATATATATATAATAAATGTATGATATCTTTTAAGAACCGGTGAAAATTTACCCCTCTTTATGATAAAAAATACAGAATCAATAGATTATTTTGCCTGTACATCCTTCTTGTTTCATCATTCATCAAACTTCTCTTCTGAAGAGATGGATAACATAAATGTTTTTCTCCACACATGATTATTCATGCTTGATTTCATCATCAATTTATGGATTATGGTCTTTTACATTTGTCTTTTGGCCTTACCTGTAAGAATAGATACAACACTACAACTGCACTGATGAGCCTGTAAAAAACTTTTGAACAAAATAAAATTGAAGATTAAGCAATTATTTTCCGTTTTTCTTGAAACAAGTAACAAACTGAGACTATGCTGATTTTCCCTTTATTAGATTAAAAATTGCAAAGAAATGTTGTACTTCTTTTTTCTTCCGCACAATTTACTTACCATCGAAGAATGCCATGAAAAAAATTATAATCAACACAAAATATAAAACTATTCACAAATCATGGTTGATGATGCTCCTTCTGATGGAAATTTCATCAAAATGACGATAAAACTACCATTAAAGATTATTCACTTAAAAACATACAGATATAGCTCTGATATTTTTATTGAGGATATTTCCTGGGCGTTTTAAAAACATGAAAATGTATGATTAATGACTAGATTCGATCTTGGACCAGTCACAAAAGTCTTTGTAGCCCAGGCAATTGAACAGTTGACACAGTCAACTAAGCTTCTTGAAGGAAATGAAATGACATTTTGAATCTCACTAAAAGCCTATACTTCATTTCTGATCCGTGCTATTTACTTAAAAATAAATGAATACACTAATAAAAGATTATTCAGCAGCAATCACTTATAATTCAGTATAGTATTCAGATAAATTCAAAATGAAACTCGAAACAAAGATAGCTGGTCTTTCACTTTGTCATAGAAGCTTTCTTGACAAATATTAGAAAGCTGCAATCGTGAGGAAGCCAGAAATAGATACACTTCAAAATATGTGGATTAAATTGGTATCTATATAGTGTGTCCATGACAAAAAAAGAAAGGAAATATCAACACCCTGAACTTCCCATTTAACCCCAGATCTGTCCCTTTGAAATCATATTATAAATTCCAGATAGAGAACCACGTAATTGAAACGTTATTTGAATCTGCATATTTTTTTAACTTTAATTAAACAGATAACATTTCCCTAAAAGTTTTTTTCTATCATTTTTTGTTCAAAGCTTTCACTTTCACAATCATTTTTTTCAATATTGATGTTGTTTATTTTGAGCGACAAGTTTGATCTTCTTGAATTAAATCGTTTTTTTTTAGTGAAATTTTTCGACTATTTATACGAACGGATATTTTTTGACTCTTTGATTTTCTTCATTTTCTTCAATATCTTTTTATTTGTTCTAATCTTAAACTCACATCAATAACCTCAATATCTTTTTTCTCCAATAATTACACAAGCAAATAGTATTTTGGGAGGAATCATTTCATCTTTCTGCGAAAATAAAATGTACTCAGTATCCCTGTTCGAAATGTTTTTTCTCTGATAAACCCTCCTTTTTTATGAAATGAAATCATTAACTCTATTTGAAAATTTGCATGAATTCATTTTTAGCTTATTATGCATAAATTTAATTTTATCAGTGACACATTTAGACTTGAGGAAGCCCTGAGCTTTATTATGAATTGGGGTCACTTGATAAAAAACTGCGCAAAAATTAGAAGTGTGGACGCAATCAAAATTGTACGATGACAACAAACAGTATTTCGTATATCTTGGGCCTAAATCCAGGACTGTAAATATTATATTCATCTAATATATATATCGAATAATCGATAATAAGTAATAATGAACACTCTCTTTGGAAACGTATTACTATGAATAAATACAAAGATTTTAATGGAATGAAACAAGTTTTTTACCTGTTGGATACATGGAATATAACCAAATATTAAATTTTCTGATGATACTTACTGATGCATTAAAAGAAATCAAATCTGATAATGTTAATATGATACGCAGGATATTGATATCATACTTTCATGTATCGGAATTCCTACCAATGTTATAATATCTATCCCTTTCTTTCCCTCTCCGCCTCTTTCTATGTCTCTCTCTCTCTGTCTGTCTTTCTCCGTCTGTCCGTCCGTCTGTCTGTCTGTTTCATATATATATATATATATATATATATATATATATATATATATATATATATGTATATATATATAAGGTTTGCCGTATAGAGAAATTTAATGTAGTATATAGCAATGCCTGATATGTGATAGATTTATTTAAAAGAGTGCTTGATACATTCAACTTCATACTCTGAGAGTTTTTTTTCAGAGTAGAACTGGAAATATAATACAAAGTTGATTCACTCCATAATCAAATTTATGTTTCGGCCCTCTTCAGGTCCTCTCATCCGCCTCTTCCAGGTATTTTGCCTGTATTCGATTCGTTACCTGCACCAACGCATCAGTCTGCCCGACATTGGACATTCAAATTACCAGCCGTTGTTTAATGTATTCTTTTCAAATCCTATCTACATCCAACCAAAAGCAAAAAGTCATGTCTGAAATAATGATTAAAAATCTGTGGATTGAAAATATCACACAAGGACGTCAAAACCATGGCGATGAGGAAGACCTTCTTACATTGTAGAAAGTATCGTGTACATCTCAGAAAGTTTATTCCAGCTTATCGGGGTTTACTCAATTCTGGTTGGAAATTTTGAATTTTGATTCATAATTTTCAATTTTCCATCTTGCTTCAATATATATATATATATATATATATATATATATATATATATATATATATATACACATATATATATATATATATATATATATATATATATATATATATATATATATCACTCGTCGAACTTTGGACCATATTCTGCCCATCTGAAGTCGTTTAAATGAACCTTTCTGATATAAAGGATACTCTTTGCACTTCTAGTATTCAAGCATATGTATAAATGCAATCCATTCTGTTTTCAGTTGCCTATGGATATAAATACTTATACCAAATCTTCAAAATATCTCCTTATTAAATATTGTCCTGCCCTTCTGATTTTGAATGATTTTTCTCAAATCCTTACGTGTGTACATCCAAACATTGTTCCCTTTATAATCATTTCTCATTCATAATCTGAAAAATTTCAATGCAATCTTTTCAAACTACGACTAATACTATTTCCCTTAGCAGCACATCAAATTTGGGAATGCTATTGAGTGAGCTTGTGTACACAGTTTCTAAAGCCATTTGATCATTTCGGTTCCAATTTAGTGCTTCTCATTCCGGTGTTTATCGTCACTGAACCTTTTCAGGCTATTAATTTTCCTCCAGTCGTACAATCAGCGATTTTGGAAAATGGATAGAATAGAAATAAATGTTTGGCCAATCCTGACGTTTGCTCATACCTGATCGGTGACTATTGGTGCAGTTAGTAAAAGTACATCTTCATCAGCTACAAAACCTCAATAAATTCGCGGGTTTCTAGATTTGTAATACAAAATTATCTTCAGGCTGGCTGAATTTTATTTCACTAAGTGATTCGATTAAAATCCAATTTACAGACATAGGAATCAATCCAGAGACAGAATGCATGTCATGATTGTCATAATTCGAATACGAGATCGTAAATGCTTACACAAATCAACCTATTCATTTGTATAAAGATTTTCCAAATAGACGTAAACATACACAGAGATTTTTCATACATCTTGTATTTTTCAAATTTTGTCTCAACATCAAAAAATGACATTCCAAACCGTTAATCAAGGTGACTGACATTTCTATCCAATACTGCCTTAGTATTAGGGTAAGCACACGATTGAGTGACATGATTGGAACCGATTCTCTTGTCTCAGCCGGAGAAAAAACGAGGTCTAGATCTATACGTACACATGTAAATAATGCCTGTTAATTGACTTAACTCTCGGTCAATCGGGGCCAGGGAGGCAAAAAACATTTCTAATGAGAGAGCAGTGTCGTCTGAATGGAGAGATAATGATACAAAATGCCAATTTCATTCTCGGAGGATGAGAATAATTACAACAAAAACAGGATTCGGAATATGTTATCAACCATATGTACGCTTTAGTATCTATCAAATGATTAGGATTTTGTGATGAATATCAATACCCAAGCAGATATCGGAGTACATATTTATCAATCTTACATTCGACAGAGGGCCTCCAAAGCGAAACACCAAGTAAGGATTAAGTTCACTCATGATCTTCCTGTATCGTGCTCTAATCATTACACGATGAAAAGGCATCAAAGTTTATCTAATGTGCAGTAGACTCTCGTTATTAAAATCCCTCGAAAGTCAAGAATACTGTTATAACATATTTAAAAATTCAAATCCATCAATTGAAACTGAATCTGTAACCTCTCAGTTGTCTTCAAAATGAAAGATATTTTGATTTGCTTTGCTACATAATCACATGAATCACTCTGTGTCTGCATATAAGCCAATTAAATGTCGATATGCATAAATCAAAGCATTGTAGCCCTTTGATTGATTATTCTATATCTATATGATCCTCTTAGCTCTGGTTGTCGCCTTACGATGGTGTGTCAGTATAACATATTCGGAAATGTCGATGAGAAGACATTTGAGTAGATTGTAAATGGCAGTCAAAGCCTCTCCAAGTTGCTAACAGACGATTACAACTTGCCTAAAAAGGAAATTATCGAGAAAAAAGCATATATAAAATTGAAGATTAACTCGAGCAAAAAAATTGGAGCAAAAGAAGGGGTCGAACGAGGGATGTGACAGGAGGGAGAAAAGAAGAGAAAAACCGAGAGAAAAGTGAGAAAAAAAAAAACGGAAGAACTAAACAAAGAATTATAGATAAGAATAATTTTTAATGAGAACAAGAATAATATGCTTTGGGAGGGATAATTTTTTTTTGATATTTAAATGAGCCTGAAAAAAGGGAAGGGAGAAAAAACTTTAGATAAAAACAAGGGAAAGAAAAGAAAAGAAAAGAACAAAAAAATCGTTGAAAAAGGAAAAGGACAAAGAGCATTGAGACTGAAAATGTTATTCGTAAAATAAATGTTCAAACAGAAAAGCGGGGTTGAAGAGAGAAAAAGTCACGTGGCAGATATGAAGAGTATAATTCAAATGGAAACTCAAACATAATTCACATCAATAGAAGTAATTTTGAGCACCGTATAAGATTGCATAAAAACCCCTCTATTTCATTATAAGATTTATAAACAAATGCCCAAAGTGGATCTGCTACAAGCCAATCAGTCCTCAAAAAGCAATGCTAACCTATCCTCAATGCTATGAACTCGTTGAATTAGTAGGATCTACATCAGCGTCTCAAAGTGGCTCGTCTTGTTTTTGCAGACGTCCTTTGATTCTTTAAAAATCAGTCGCTAATTGAATTTACCCCTTCTCGAATTTGATGACTCCTTCCAAAAGGGGAAAGTTTATACGTTTGCAGATCGGCAAGGCTGAGGAAGATGCTTACACGGATGTTTACAGAGCCTAGTCTTACCAGACATTCATCCATCAAAATACTGACAATTGCATTGACTTCAGTGATCGTACCAGAACTTCTATACCTAGATCAATCCAGCTGTAACATTTTTCCCCATTGGAATCAACACATTTCAATTCTGATTATTATCAATAAACATTTTTTCAGGGGGTTTGATCATTGCAATGTCTTGAACGTTTGGAAAAAATCAATTCGAAAATATTTAATCAAGAATCCCTGATTATTTCTGTAAGAATAAACACATCAGTTTTTTACTGGCTTTTATACGCCTTTCCTTCTCAATTCTCCAATTTCATTCACCAATTCTTTCTCTATTCCCTGTGAACACACAATTCGACAACCTGGCTCACTTTGTCATCCAAATCACGGCTGCAACTAAGTTGCCATTCTTCAAGATAAAGTGCAGACGTTTAACTTCTTGGCGCATTTTTTGCCATTTCTTGTCAAACTATTATTCACGGCGCATGCGCTTTTCACTGTATTGAACAGAAGCATTATTCGGTTTATCAATCTTGTGGAATACTGTCAGTTCCACACCTGCATCCTACACCAAACTCTCCAGGCGTCTCACCCTGGCTTTCATTCAGTTTAAATCAGCCATTCAAAGCTCTTTTCCCGACATCTTCACCCTTGTGTTCACACCTTTTGTGCATGCGCATAAGGAAAGGGACATACGTTAATGCTTCTCCTCTCTCTGATATATTTTTCAACGTAGATTAACATTCAAGTAACAATCAATGGTGACAAGGACATTGATCAAGGAAACTACGGTGAAGAGTTTGTTATGTATTGAAGGATTATATTCGATGCCAGGCTCTTAACTAGAATAATTGACACCTGTAGGCAAGTCCGTCAGTTTAGCTTTGAAAGTTTCACCGAGATATGATGAATGAATATGGAACATTCCTTACCAGCCATTAGTCGTTCGGTAGCTCTAAAATGCATGGTCATGGAGTCGTGTAAATTGATGATGGCTTCTTGAAACCATCAATACTAATGATACATTTGAATTTTTGGTAAGACGGAGTAAAATCCATCAGGAATTTCATTTTATGTATGTAATCATTGGACATAAACTGGCCGTCAATTTACATGTATTTTCCCACTTATGAACTATTTATCCTGTTGCACCAACGCCTTTATCATGAAACATTAATAACATCCAGATTTTCTAGAATGTAAATATTTTTTACAGGTGTTTCTATTCTATTTTAGAGGTCACCCCGTATAAAATGCCAGTGATGTCAAACATGAATTTATTCTAACAATTTCTACTTTTTAAAACACACACACACACACACACACACACACACACATATATATATATATATATATATACACTCACACTAAAAAATGTAGTTCAATGGTAGATTTCTTGGCAAATGAATAATTAATTAATGTGTTCGGTGAACAAATTTTTAATTCAGGCTGAGACAGTTCGTTTCATCCCAATAATAATGCCCATGGGGAATGAATCAATATTTTTTGCTCCCATCCATAAGTAAATAATTGTTTGACATATTTTTGCTTTTGTTGACAATCAGTTTCGGAGACACATATCCCTGATTCCCAGTCGAAGCTGATATATCCAACGTTTGATATCCTTCGGGTAGCTACCAAATCAGCCGAGTTGAAACCAACCATAATGCTCCAATTTTCTTTGGCCTATATTGATTAGACCAAAAGGGTGATTCTGTCGTCTGTGTATCCAAGGGTCTCCATATACTACTTTCTTTACGATCACTTGTGTCGTTTCATTGTCAACCAGGACATCTTAGAAAATTGAAGCGAGACATAAGGGTTTACTAACAATTGAAAGAGGCAATTTAAATTTAAATATTCTTTTAGGGAAAGTAAGGAGAAGAAAAGAAAGAAAGAACATAGATAAGTATGTAAACTAGTTTATGAGAGTAATTGTAAAATAGAGAACGGGGACCGATATATTAAAGAAAGGAATGGATATTATCAGAAAAGATGCTATCTATGTTAAGGTAAACGACAACGGCTTAACAAAAAAGAACAAAATTGACGAGTGGAAATTGATCAAAAATGCCGTCATTTCTGTCGACCAGAAGCAACTTATTATATGCCACTTGCATAACTAGGCAATATTGATATCCTGACTAGTGAGTTACTCATAAGGGAGAGTATCAAAGACAGTAAATACCATGGAGCAAGTTGTTGAGAAATCTTTGATTAAAAGGAATGGAGAGTGAGGCCTGCTGAAAAGTTCAGCAGGTTGTATGGTTTTTCACAATGGGTATGAAACTAACTGAGTGTTTGTATTACTACTATAACCATTCAAACCACTTGAAGGTTGAATGTTGTCTTGTAGATCAACCTGAAAATTTGTTCATTTCCATCATCTTGGTATCTTGATACTGTGTCCAAGTTCTGATTTTAATTTTATTGTGCTAAGAACTTCTGCTATTCGG
Organism: Thysanoteuthis rhombus; assembly: GCA_963457665.1. Classification (NCBI taxonomy): domain Eukaryota; kingdom Metazoa; phylum Mollusca; class Cephalopoda; order Oegopsida; family Thysanoteuthidae; genus Thysanoteuthis; species Thysanoteuthis major. Next base: position 10,760,657 of record OY735224.1, read on the forward strand.
TTCCGTAACAGGGACTCTCCCTTGTATGTGTGTGAGTGTGAATGAGTGTTATAAAGGAATGGATCTGTAATCTGAGGGAATGATAATGGATACCTTTTTTTTAATTAACATAGGAACCAGTAAATATATGAACCCCTCAAGCTAAATTCTCCATTTTATCATATGAGAATGACGCAACACTATTTCTGCACTCTTTAGTCCGATATTATTCTTGCATGAATTCATATCATAAGTATTCGGTCATGAGAGTATTTCCCATTGATTTATATTACTTATACCTATTTTGAGCTAAAGTATTCTTCCAATAATTTCTACTGGATGGCATATTTGAGCTATCAAGGTTATCTCCTCAGATTTTCTGTGAATTACTCTACCTTTCAGCATGGTCAATTATAAGACATTTTTTCAGCGTTTAACTGTATGGTTCGGATCAATATTTTTCCATATCAATTCATATCATCATTATTCAGTCGTAGAAAGATTTTTTCTCGATTTCATACCATTATGTCACCTTTCATCTGATTTGAATATTCCTCCAGACGAGATATATAAAATCGTTTCAAGCGTTCATTGAAAAAAAACTTTAATTCACACAGTTTCATTTTACTATTATCAAAGTATTTTCATTGCTTTGTATAAACTTTTTTTTAGTCAAATCCTCCATTTGATCTTAAAAAATGGTTCCAGTTTTTATTCAAAGATTTCTTCGAAGTATCTTATATCATTTACCACAACAAAAGCTTCTCGGTCGTCTCTTTCTTCCTTCGTCTCCTGATCTATTTCTTCTATCGTCTAAACTTGCAATTTGCTCAAGTGCATAGACAACGTTTTGGGAATTAATCAATTGTCAGATGTCTAGTCCAAATTTTGATTACTTCCTCAAATATCTTATTCAAGAGGAACAATTGAACACTGTGGGTCTGGGCAGTAACAGGGGCTTTATTTTCGACGTATATGTGACTGAAAAGTTCGTTATATCTTTATATTAAATATCATCCAATCGTCATTGCCTTTTGCCAATCAATAACTATTTTCTGCGTAAATAAAAAAGATGATATCGTCAAATCACATGGATACTTTCTTACATAAGTTTGTGTCACACTCATTTTCCTTATTAAAGATTTTTACTTGATGGGTTTCAAATCAAGTATGTATGATCGCACAGTCAATAAAAAAAAGATGCAGCTAACATATCCCTCACACTTTGCAAAGTCCAGCAATAGGGAATTCAGCATCAAAAAAACATATTTGGAAATTAAACACAATATATACACACACACACGTATATATGTATATATATATATGTGTGTGTGTGTGTGCAGACACCTGCGTGTGCATATGTGTGCCTATTTATGTGTGTTTACGTTCGTGTCTACATATGTATGTGTATAAGTTCGAGGAACATGCAATAATTCAATGAGATTTCTTGAGTCGGGCACATATTTCGTTGAGGTGAAGTTGTTTGAGATTATTCCTTGGCAAATTTCCAAATCAAGATTGACTGACAGGTTCTTTAGTGCTACAGCTGCTCAAGTGATTGGAGTAGAGACTCTGAGATATGTGAAATCCTTGACTCACATACAGAAACCCCGACAAATGAACCCCTGATTTGTGAAACACCTCTAACACTTGATCTCGTACGTGTTTCTCTTAGATTAGGCCCTACGCCTGCCTGATCTGTGATATACCTTTGACATTTTGCCAATAGATTTAGGTGAACATGATTCCACTCGGTACAAGGAAGAAGTTGTTGAACAAATAAGCTTTGATTGATTTATTCACCAAGAGGCCTAAAAACTTCCTTTTCCTGCTTATTGACTTTTCTAACAAGTCAATTGGTTGAAAGTTCTGAATACTAATTTCAAGACATTTGTAAACGATTGGAAGAAAATCTTAAAAAAAAATTCATATAAAAGCAGGGTAAGCTTTTTCTCGAATCCCATTTGTTCAGCTACCCAAGTCTTTTCTTGGTCTTGTAATAAAGGCGTTGAAAGAAGTCAAGAAAATAAAGATGATTCCAACCCGTATCATAGATTCATTTTTTTTTTGAAACCGGGATAGCAATTTCATTGTCATTGCAAATATCAATGTTCGAGAAACTCATTTGAAAATAGAAGATTGATGAATGAAAAGTCTCAATTAGAACAAAAGTTATCACATGGAAGTGTTAATACCTACGGGAATATATTTTATCATTGAAAAACAAAATGTTAATTAATGTATTGTGAGTCCGAAATATGTACTTCAATACACTGTACATGATGTATTTGTCACATTAAAATATTTCTTCATTAAAAAACCTCTGGATCAAAAACAGACTAGATATTTTCTCACAATTTGTTTTTTTCTGAGAAAAAATTATTCATAGAATGCCACCGTTTTTTCAGTAATATTGTAGAGGGAAGTTTCATCAAATACTGAATGAAAAGTGTAATGCCCCATTCACTTTTTCCTTAGGAGTTGAATACGAAACACATCAATCAGTTACATATAAAAAATATCACTTCTTACGATGGTCCCTATAAAAGCCCTGGACGCACATGGTTAGATGCTTGTTGGTGCAAACACTCTTAGATGGCTACAATTTTGTCACCGGCAGTTGTTTTCAGATACTCTTTTTCTCTCTTCACTTCTTCTTACCATTGTTATCATTTCGTCGATGTGTCTCACACATGCACAGCTCCGCATCTACACAACCGTGTCCTCACCACGCGCTCCAAATGCGTATACATCTTTCATATTCAGGAATGGAATGGCAACAGTTTTTACTATCCTATATTCACAACGATTTATTCTAATTGTTTTACTTTCAGAAACTCGAATTGATAAAACTCGGACTTCCTTGTCTTTCATGGTCTGTAAGTCAAGAGTCTATCAGAGTCAATGAATAGTCCCCAAGTCACACGTAAAACTTGACACATGAACTCAGTTTCCATATCTATTCCTTGGTATGATCCAAGCCATATTGATTAACAAGCAGTCCAGACAACCCTGTTCCGACTCCGAAGCCAGTATTATCAATAACAACAGCGCTCACATCTTTCATTATTTCTTCTCACCTCTTCACGCGATCGATCTCATTTATGTTTTCATTACATGCATTTAATTTCCAAACGTAATCTCTCATCAATGTCCTTTGAATAGATGTATCTCTTATCCGTCAATCCGAATACTTATGTTCTTTTTACTCAGTTTCCTCTCTGTGTCTATGTTCATAAATGGCATGCATTCTCTTCGTACACTTCCTTTCCTTCTTCCACACCTTTACCAGCATTGCAGCTAACAACAAACCGCACAGAAGCAAAATCTTCTGACTAAAAATGTTCGTACTACCCATTTCTCATCTTTAACCTCTATAACTGATCATCATCAGAGATACCTCACATGGATAGTATAATGCGATAGTATCCTTTCATAATGTAAATAATAGAGTTGTATACGTGAAAATTGTCTTGATTGAGTGAAATTTCAAAACAATCAGTTGAGCACATACTGTGTTGCCATCTCTTTGGTAAAACAGACCAAGATACAAAACTATGGGCTATAACATCAAACGTACACTAATACAGACTTACTTACATACATATTATCTCTTTTAAATCATTGATCATTCATATAATTATATATATATATATATATATATATATATATATATATATATATATATATATATATTCATCAACAATAAAGTACACTTGGATAGATAAAGCATGATAATTGACATTCGTTGATAGACAAGGTTATAAAATTTCCTTTCTGATATTTGCTAATCGATTGACATCAGAAGAAATTATATTTTCTGACTCAAAAAAATGTCAACACTAATATCGATTACATCATATTCTGTTCATCCTTATCCAAACGTTGATCAATAAACTTGGACACACACACACATAGATGATACTTTCCCCAAAGATCGACAAAACCTCTCTATCAGGGGCGTTGTAGGACCAATACTCACTTTCTGTCACATTCAGTTTCGCATACGAAGTCTACAAATCCGCTTTTGGAGTCGTGATATATATATATATATATATATATATATATATATATATATATATACACGTGCCTGTGTGTGCGCACATGCGAATTGGAATATTTTCGTGGTTAATAATTGTTATTGTAAATAATTTTTCATGGAAATTATTCTGAATTGAATGATTGCTAAAATTGTATAAAAAATCCTAATTTTGAAGTTGAGGATAAAAACCAATAAGAGATATTCAGGGTTTGGGCCCTAATTATTCATCTAAATTCCAAGTCATGCTTTGCTGAATTTGTGTTTCATTTGCAATGCAAAATCCCCGTCTTTAATTTCCTTTCAATCGTTTACTTATCTTCACTTCTTCCCAATGACTGACTGAATTGATTAAATACGTTGATTTGAAGACAAAACCCTTCAATTCATTCATAGTGTAATTATATTTGTTGGTTCTACGTGTGACTGAAAAAGTGTGGTATGTCACTGCCAATCCACCACAGTTAAACTATTAGGAGCTGATAAAGTATTTAATTGTCGACCTTTGGAAGAAACCACGAAGTGTTGAACCATGAAGAGGTTGACAATCCACCAATTGAAAGAAAGCATTAGAAAACAATGGGTCTGTGATTTAAAGCAACTCTCTTGCATTGTGACTAATACATCCGATTCTTCAATAGATGACTCGTAAATGCTATCCCAGAACAGCTATCGTCAAATGGAGTTACGATTGGCGATTTGAAATAGCAGCAATGTATGAAAAGTAAGCTGCACAATGGTTTACTTTTTGAAGTTTCAAATTTAAAAAGCGTTACAAGATCCAGGGAGACATTCAACATTTAAGAAACAATGAAAGGAACATGAAATCTTTTCAGCATTCCGTTTTATCCAAAAAGATTTTTTTGAGCAAATTGTTGAACTTACACAAACTGTCCATACAAAACACTACAATGAGTAATTGCCTCAATTGAATTATGCATTGTGAGAACAGAATGACCCTTTTCTTTTGGTGTAGGAAAGTAGATGGCACGGTCTTGCACATAGAGCTTATTGTCCCAACCTGTTTTGCAAGATATCAAAATATACTTTTTAAAGATTTAATCCATCCATAAGCACAAACGTTCGCTAACATCACTGAGAATTTTAATGCTGGATGATGTCTTATAAAAACAGAGAATATTTTGATGACTGTGTAATGAAGTAATAATATGATTAATCGATAAATAAAGATTATTTTGCCTTAATATCATATAATGGACTAAATGATTTAGCTGAAATTTAACCAAAAATCGATAAAAGTCACCGTAAGTACATTGATAACTTAGCAAAAATGCTAACAATCCACATGATAATGCACTCTGGAATATTTTCCATCTACCACATTTGATGTAATGTACAATTTAATTAAAAAATGTCATGAAGTTATAGTAAACTAGGAACAATCCTTTCTCTCAATAGTGGAGTTTGAATTCGTATGAATGAAATGTTTTTTGCAAATACAGATTTCTGTGTGAAACTATAAATTTCACTATTGCTTTCAACATTTGATAAATACAATCATTTCAAAGAAGTTTTTTTGGTATTGGAGCTACACGATTCTGATATCTTTTTGGTGAAAATGCTGTCCACAAATTATTGCAAACAAAGGAAAATTGAAATGAATCATGGACAAAAATCCAAACTTTTACTTCAAGGTATTTGTTCAGAATCTTTAACATAACAGTATTTAAAGATGTACTGTGCAGTCATGTAGTCTGTCCATGTGAGGTCCAGCATAATTCTTTCATGTGCACGTTGCATGGTTCTCAATTTGTGGATATGTCTCTTGGTTAGGTTGCATGTTCAAGATCCATAAGTGACATTTGGGAGGATGAATTTGGTTATACACCCTTCTTTCAAGGATTAACGAGATTTTCTAAAAATTGAACTGGATCTGCCATAAGCTTCCCATCTAAGAATGATTCTTCACTTGATATCTTCTTTTTTTGAGGGTATCATGGATATTAGTAATCCAAGGTAGATCTAGTGATCTACTTTCTCTAGTTCTGTGTCCTCGATTTTGATCATCGAATTGAAAATGTCGAAAACATTGATCGTTTTTTTTTTCATGGAGGCACTTGTTTTGCAAATCATTCATTGAGATTTTAAAAAAAATCATGCCTGGCAGAGCTTCCACTTGTTTTTTGTTAGTTTTCTTGTTTGTTCTTTTTTTTTTCAATTCAAATATTTTTGACTGGAGACAACAAGGGGCATGATGACGAAAAACGATTTTGACGAAATCAATTTCTACTGATCGACTAACCAGACATATTCAAGAATCTTAAATGATAGATGAAGGATTGGAAGGAAAAGGAAATGGTGTTTACCTATAAATCGAATGTTCCCTTCATTTCCATCTTCGATGTGAGCATTTGATTTTTACTTCAATTCTCATAAAATATTTTAGAAGTTGACACAATCCTGGAGGAATCTAATTCGGTTTTCAAGGCATCCACATACACATACACACCTTTTTATATTTTCACAACACTTTTCGATGTTTAATCTGGTTAAGGCATGAATTGAATTTAATTATTTTTCTGTCTTTTGTGTAAAGATTCCATAAATGTCCCATATTGTATTCGATGTTAATCTAACAAAATGTATCAGATACGTCCAACGTTCTGTATAGTCATGATACCAGTGTATGGACATTTTTGAATTTCAGAAAGATATATAGATTGATTTCAGTTTTGTGTGACCAAGGGGTCAACTGTAATATTTTCCCTTTCATTTTCTTTTTATTATGCTTTCATATATTCGATTACCCTTTCGTAACTTCGTCGGAATTGATTTACATTATGTCGATTCTTCGTATAGCTGTTTCCAGACCCAATATTCCATTGGGTCAACAATGCTTTGTATGTTACAAATTTCAATTTGAGCTTCTGTCTTCTACCTGGGACTTTTATATCGAATTTACATTCTGCTATATCGTCAAAAGTTTAGTCTCTCGTGCGTTGCTTTTTACTTGCATTTTCTTTTTCCGTTTCATGTTTCTCTTTCTATTTTTTGTATGAATAAAATCTTGTTTTCCAACCAGCCATTTTGTATTCCAACTGTGTATTATCGATACGATGTTTTGTTCTCATTTATTTTAATTTCGCTTCATCACGTTCAGTTTTATATCTTTTTTCAATCTTCTGTTTTTTTATGGTTGTGTTTCTCACCCTCTTTTCAATTCCTTTTAACTGAATTTTGATTTGCATAAGTATTTTGTATGAAACTCGGGGCATGGTGAAAATAACTTGAATATCAATTAATGTGCATGGACAACGTTTAATCCAATATAAGAGTTTTTTTTTACCATTTGAAAAATTCAAATGATTTGGTACATTTAAAAAATACAATTTTCTATTTATAAATGTTTCAATAATTATGCATTTCTTATAAGCAGACAGATAGATAAAGTAATTTATAAATAAACTTTCTAAACGTCACAAAATCAGACGGAATAATTTTCTTTCAAGTTAGAGGGCCCTGAATAACATCGTCTTATAAATATTCCTGAATTTAGCCCAGAATTTCAACATAGTATTTTGTACGTGAATGAAAATACCGAAGAGAGAGAAAAGTATTTCATAGCTCGAAAGCAATATCTATCTATCTACCTATCTATCTATCTATAGATATCTCTCTCTCTCTCTCTCTCTCTCTCTCTCTCTCTCTCTCTCTCTCTATATATATATATATATATATATATATATATATATATATATATACACACACATATCTACCTACCTCAAGGCCGCAGAGATATACAGTGTCAGACACTTTCCTCCCCAAACATTGATGGCCCACCATACACTATTTCATTGAATCCTGATTTTTCCCTTTTCATCTCCATGTTTTTTTCATTCCATCACACCTCTACCCTGCTGTACACATATTTTGAAAGTACACCCTTAATCAGTGGACCACTAGTGGGAACAAATAGCTGCCAGTCTGAATCTCACCCATTTAGATTTTGAACCATCAAATCTTATGAAAAATATTTTTTTAAAACTACCCCCCCCCAAAATCGTTTATTCACTAAGCAAGGTCATGAAATATACTCTCCGGGCTCGAAGTTCCTTTTTCCCACGTGAAAAAATCAATACATCATCAAAATGATCGAAAATTGATCCGATATGATATGTTGAGCAAGATATTTGGCGTGTTCTGATGATGATAACAGACACAAACCCTGTCAAAGGTCATTTGCGGTGAAGTGCTTTTGGGCTCAGTCAGGATCTTTATTATATAATCATTGCAGCACATAAAGAAGAAATACTCATCGATGTTCTATTCAATGAAACAACAAACTGCGAAAAATATTTCAAAGTATACAATAACATTCCCAACTAAATATATTATTCCCTTGCATATATCTATTCTTGTATCATCTGGAAAACGAAGTAATAGAATTCCATCAGTCAAAATGATCTTGAAAAAATATGGAGTTTACATAAGTACAAACATTGAGAGTGCACACACCGAGTGTTCCATAAAAAAAACAACCCCGTTGGCAAGAGGGTTCATTTAAACGATCGTAAATGTTATCCAAAAGAAGCAGTCTAAACACTTTATCCAGGAATAACAGTTTTTAGGAGTTGAAACGATTACATAGTGCACCAGTAACAAATGAGCAAGTATTTTTCTGTATTTATTCAGTTACGTCGTATTGGAATGTAAGGATACATTTATGCAATGGACCAAACGCAAACCAGTATCCTAGTTATGGGGAAAATCCTCCAAAACCTACTGTGGGGTCGAAATGTATGTATGGTTGGTATCTTATCTAAATTGGTTCTTAATTATTGTTTTCGAAAGAATAATTTTCAGTTTCAAAAAGTTTCAAATATACGTTGTCAGAAAGGCATTTGTTTTAGTTCTTAATACTTTATACATTTGACTCAGGAATGATAGTATGCAAAATGATATTTATATAAGAACTGACAATTAGTACTATATGGAATATAAATGTCCTCAATCTTCTTATTCAACCTGTTTTGATCAAAAAACTCGAAAAAATACTCTCTAAAAGGCGGTTAGACTCCGTAATCATGTCTAATGAAGACTGCGTATACATTCGTCAGGTACTTTCTTCCTCCTATTCAGGAAAAAAATCAACTTATTAGACAAATTTTGAGTGTTTCATCAGGATTGAATATTTGTTTAATTTTCAGACTATTTTTTTTTGTAATTCATCGTGTATTTTTTTAGCTTTTTATTAAAAGGCAAGAAAAACAATATTTCAAAACTTTGGCAATTTCATTCTCATTTTCTTGTCAGAGAGTTATGGCTGCATCAACAAATTCTAGTATAATAGAAAAAATGAGTTTGAAAATTAATTGATCGAATTATTTTTCCTCTAATTGAATGCTAGTTATAATTGCTCTGTTTTTCATGTTCTTTTGATTTTCCTTTGACCACAAATGCAAGTATTTCTGTTTATTGCTGTAGGTGATTGAGATTTTCTTTTCAGTCTGACTGGTTGCTTTCAAGGCAGTTTGAGGTCTTAGGTCATTTTGGAATCATATTAATAACAGAAACAACAACAAAAATAATAATAATGATTATAAAGATAATAATAATAATGATATTGATAAATGAGGCGTTGACCCAATTAGATATTTTACTTATTTGTTAGAGAGAGCTTCTGCATATGTAACTAATGTGTGTCAGTAAAACATTTCGGCACAAATTCTATTGATGGCCAGAACGACAAATTGTGAACATGATTTTCTCATTGATGCCTTTTTCTCATTGCAGGATATTAATCAAACTATATCAACATTATCTAATGAACATTTTAGATCGAACTCTTGCCAGTAATGTAAAGGCTCGGAATTTATTGATTCACCTATGTATTTATAAATATGTCTGTCTATATAAATGAATTGATTCTTTGCAAATCCATATTCCTGATTGTTTAAGCATCTGTTCACGATTGTGTACGTATGAGCTGGTGAATAATTTATACTGGATAATAATTATGAACATGTGTTGTTGTCAAAAAACAAATATCTTGTTCGTGCATTGACGGGAAGATCATTGCAAGAATCTTACAAAAGTCATACAGCCTTAGAAAACTCCAAAGAAACTGAGTTGAAACTATCAGTTTGAAGGTGCAGCTGTCAGTAGATGCCTACGAAACGTCTGAATGCAGTTATCATTATCAAAGCGTGTGCAATCAGACAGTAAGACACCGTGCCTTTATAAATGTCAGGTAATATATTCTATTGACCATCCTCTGAAAATATTCTGATGGCGCATTTTAGAAGATTCCCATTTATTTCTGTAAAGATCCTGATAATTGTGATCATCACTGAAAAGATTTCTTTTTTATCTTGAAGATATTTGTATTTCATATGACCCTTATAAATAATTTGATATTATGAAATTTGATTGTTGCAAAGCATTTGATAACTTTTTGAAATGTCAGTACCGTTCATTGGAAAAATATCATAAATTCGATTGATAATATCAACTGATAATCAATTTCATATGAGTGTCTTCATCCGATTTTCATTTTTCCTCTGATTTCGTACGTGGGCATGGGATATGCATCAAAGATTCTTTAGTGATTTTTTTGAGGCTGACCGTCACCTTTGCAAGGTAGATAAGTCAAGAAAATACTGGCTTTTCAACTCCAAAAATAGAGATGTCCGGCGAATTTGGGGAAGTTTATCCATGTGTAATGACGGGAGCAAGATTGATGAAAATTATGACAGTGAATGATGACTGGTTTTTTTAAATCAATTCAAAAGGAAATTGCCAAATGATGCATCGAAATGTAAATAATGCCATTTGATGTTCAAAGGAAATGTAGATAAGTGGAAACAGACTTGAAAAAAAAAAACAACAAACAAACTAAGCTAATTTTTTTCCATCTCCAATGTTAGAATCTATCACAGAAATATGAAAAGAATCATCGTTAATTTATCGCTTTCATAAGCAATAAGAATACATTCTCAATGAGGACAGTTAAAACTAGACGCTTCTGACACTATTGGTATTGTTTGATGCTTATCATGGTGGTATAAGATTGGTATGGTTAGTTAGATTCACTATGGATCGATATAAACAGCTTTTATGATCGATACATAGTCATAAACAGACTAGATGAATGGGTAGATATATAGATATAAAAGGCATTTCAATCCCAGGAAGGTACTGAATACCTATGTTCATAACGTTTACATCAAGAAAATCATTATTGGATATCCTCTCAATGAGTGTATAATACTGAATTTATGATTTTGCTTGTTCTTTTCCAAACGTTTGTTCCCTGAGAGCTGATGAAAAAAAATGTGCATTTTTCAAAAACCTCTGTGAAAGATCCAAATATTCAGACTCATCCCCCCCAAAGATTTCTTCCAAAGAAATTGGTGGAAAATGCTTGGAATCTAATTCATGTATTGTATTTGTGTTTTAGGTGTCAGATGATTTTATTTTCAAGAATCTTTTGAGTTGGACATGCACATTTAATACAAACACAAACTCACACACACACACACACACACACACACACACACACACACACACACACACGCATACACACACACACATTAAGTAACTAAGATAGATAGAGTAGATGTCTGCATATGAGTGGATGTCCATGCCCATCCACAGCCAAAGTTTGCAATACAGCTTCGAAAAATACAATGGAAATGCTATATCTGTTGTCATTGCCAAGGATTTGCTTTGTTTTGGAAAGACTTAAGCAAAACCAACAACAGACTGAGCCAGATTGAGATTCAATTACGTTCAATTGTCAACCGAGAAAAGAGGAACAAAACTACTCCTTTGTGTTGTATTTTGGTTTTTGTCCATGAATTTTTTTCTCTTTCTTCCAATCTATTTGGGATCATAAATTTTATATTCATGAATTGTTATTGCTCTTCTCATTACCTAAAGGTTTATTAGTTGCGTCTGTTATAAGAAAGATTTGACCTTTGGTTCTAAATCAAATCTGTTTAGTCATTTGTCGTCTTTCAAATGATAGTGGATGTTTTATCATGACATTCCTGTAATGCATCTTTCTTTTTGTTACTCGTTCTTTTTTCAATTTCCCCTTTCTTCTTTTTTTTGTTCATATTCTGTTTTTACCGTGTATCTATTTTAGTTTGAGTTGTCTTTCACCATCTTTTGTTTTGTTTTGTTTTCAATGTTTTTTCCTTTATCTTTGTTTTTTTTTACCTGTTTTACTTATTCGTTTTCCCCTCTTTCCTTTCTATTCAGCCACTTCTTTTTTCCCAAGGTTCAGTCGTTTAGTATATTTAATTTGTTTTCTCATAGTTATTTTTGTTTCTCAATTGCTTATTCCTTTCATTTCTTATCTTTTTCTTTATTCACCTCCAGTATACAAGCATAGAAAACTCTCACACCACATTGAATAGTTGATGCTTGCCAAATATCACTTTGTAGTGTCTAAACGTGAATGAGTTTATGGCTACATATTAAACGATAAAAAATCACAAAAACAAGATACGAAACTGTAAACATGCGAATCATACATTTATACTCAACTTTTTATGTTTTTCTCCTTTTATCAATCCTCCTCCTCATTATCATAATCATCATCATCATATTCATCATAACTATCATCACTGTATAATATATGAATGAAGATAATTGTTCCCTTCCAACGAATTGTGTACCAATCTTACAGAGCAATATCAGTAACTTTAACGTTACAATGCAACGGCCATTAGGTCTCTTTCACTTGTGTCAGCTCAAATGGAGTTTGCATCCTCAATTTAGAAAAATGTGAAATACAATTTCCAGGATTTATGGCGTCAGACATGTGGTAATGATCGGTGTTAGAAACGAATTTGCTGTTGCATTTGAACGTTTTTTTTTCCTTTATAAAGCGAATTGAAATTTTGAGATACTTTGGAGCCAACTCTTCTTTCACGATTGTATAATCATGCAATTGCATGCATTTTTTGTCTAATTTTCTGAAAATTTGAATCAGCTTTATCTATTTTTTACTTGATTGTCATCATTTTCAAAAGATACCACAATCTGTATACGCTGATTTTTATAATGTTTCATTTTTTTTTGTTCAATTACACTCGGTGGAATAGAAGTTCAAATTGACAAATATTTTAAATTTTGTGATCCAATAACATTTTTTACTTCCTTGAACATAATCTGTTTAGTTTAGGGAAAAAAAACAGACAAAAAAGAAAACTTTCCCAACAATTCCCATCCAACGGCCACTAATCAAGTAAACAGAATTGATTGAGAACAAATAATTTATTTCAAACAATTTCGAACTGATATCCAAATAAAATAAGGAGAAGTGTAGCTTTATACTGTAAATTCTGAAGACTGAAGTCGGTTACCTATCCACGATCAAGTAAGTGTGGTTTAACAGGTTCCATGGATACGATATGCAAATATAAATCTTGTTTGAAGTTAATTATTATTATGTTTTTCATCCTGCCAGTTACTTAGCAGACATGCAATGAAAAACATGTAAAGTACGACCATTTGTGCTTAACGTTCAATTACAAAACATTATCCTATACGGGAAATCAAAGTGCACGCATACAAGTCTGTTTGGACGTTCAAAAATGGTTTGCAAATTTTAGCAAGAATTACGAATAAGGTCAGTTATCGCCCACAACATAACGTAGTCTGCTTAAGTAATCGACAGTATCCTCAAATGTAGCCTCTCGTCCCATGGTTTGGCTCTTTGAACAAGAAGTCCCTCGAGCTGAATGATAACAATTGGATTTCTGGACAGTGCCCGTGTTATGCACTGTGTATAGAAACCTTTCTCAGCATCTGGCTAGTGGGTGGATTGAGAAATACAATAGAGACTTATCTGTCGAGTTAGTGTGCATGATATGTTTTTATATTACAAATGTTCCTGGGTGCTACAGATACTTCTAATACGGAAAGCAGAAAATACCTGATTCATTTCACGCGACAGCTAGGTGTATTCAATATTGGTAGATACGTTGAAAAGAAAAAGAACTAATTCAAGAGTGTGCACAAACATTTTCCACTGAAAAAATTCGTACAATTTTAGGTTTTAGACTACTGAATTTAGGAGCAACATGGGTGTGAATTAATCAAGTCAAATAAGTGCATCATTTACGGGAACGTACTTTAATTGACTCAGCTGGAAATATTTTAGATTTTATGTTATGAATATGTCGGTTGATGATGTATATCATACATTGACGAATCTTTAAGTTTAATGCATTTGCCAAAAGGAAGACACGGTTGGAAACAATTAAACATATATGTGTGTGTGTGTGTGTTTGTGTGTGTGTGTATAAATATATGTAAATGTGTGTGTGGGTTTGCAAGTACACAAAATGAGAGGCACACTTGAAATTTAGCTGCCGTTCTCCGACACATGTATAAGAGTCAATTACGTTTTGCATATTTGGTATGGACCTAAAACCGTGGAATATGAAGTTTATTGCATTTGCTAAGAGAAGTACATGATTTGGACCAATTTTAAAAAGCATATGTATATAGGTACACAAAATGTGTGACACATATACATATATACAGCCAAAAACGTCTAAAAGACTGAAACATTTGGTTTATATTAGGATCTACCCCGAAACAACGGAGTATTATTCTTTTTATTCGGCCTAAACAACCTCTTACTAATGCTACCATTTATTTGGATTGTCAAATCAAAGCCATTTGCACAGGTACCAGTCCCTGACTCTCATCTATAGTGTCACTTTAATATTCCTCTAGAGTATGCCAGCTACATTCATTTATGCCGTGATTTACCCTTTCATTCTTTCAACCATGGATGTACCATTTATATTTTTCAAGGCATGTTCTTTTCCTCCCCAGTCCCTAATGGATTTTATTAGGCTTGAATTACAAAAGATTCTGTTTCTCTCTTCACATGATCTTAGCGTGGACTCTGTGTTCTTCTCTTTTACAACGATTTCATTTTCTTCTCTTCCTTGAACCCTCTTTTTTACTGATTGTTTTTTTTCCCGCCTTTTCTTTGTCAATTGATTCTCGCCCCTTAATTCTCTTTCAACGCTTATTCTCTATCCCTCCTTCTTACCTCACCTAATCAATCATTCGATTGCTCCTGCTTGTCCATCAACTCTTACTTCCTTGCATTTTCCCCAATTATCAACTGACTCCTCTTCTTTCTCTTACTCAAATTTCTTCTCCGATTTTCTCCGACTTTCTTTTTACTTTCTCCTTCTCTGTCTTTTCCTTTCCCTCTCCCCCGCTCCATTTTCTCCGATGACTTTCTCATCTTCTATTTCCTACCTCCTACTTCCACTTTAATTACAACCTTCTGCATTTTTCTTAGTTCTTTTTCATCTCATTTATCTCTCCTTACTTTTCTCCTTATATGTTATCTCATCCCCCTCTTTGACTTGAAGAAAATGAACAACTTTTTTTTCATCTCTTCACGAAATAAACAAATGAATCGATGCATAAACTCTCTACCGTTCAGCTAAAAGCTGCCTATGCCGGCCATTATACAAAATCTAAAACTAATTCTTATTCATCGAATTTATATTTTGAATCTTTTACAAATAAACAAATAAATAGAAAAATAATTTGAAATAAATAGAGAGTCTTCTGTGTATTTAGCATTTAATATACCTGAAATTACCCTCATAAATCAGATCATCCTAATACAGATATTGAATTGAGTGCAAACGAAGCCTGACATCATTTTTTTATTTCTAGATTCCAACTTTTCTCTAAATTAGAGCATTTTAACCACCATGTCCAAACAGGAATCTCTCTTTGATATAACATTTTCCTCAGTCACACATATATGTCTTTACGTCTGAACTAACGAACGTACAGTGTATCAAACTGAATATGCTGCGTGTGTGTATAAGTGTGTGTGTGGGTGTGGGTGTGTCGCTGTTTTAGCTATCGTGGTGTATCGATGCTCTCCCTATAAATTGAGTCGTGAGTCCATTCTCATCGTCCACGGTTATCAGTCCCTCTTATGATTAATCACCGATGGCAGAGCGTCAAACACTTCATTTACACAGAAGAGGATTTATTAGTTTTTTCTTCTTTTTTCTCATTTTGCTGACCCTTTCCCGACGTTTGTCCAGTTTTTCCCCCTTGCTCAGTCCATTTGGCGGAAAATATCCTTTCATCTTTGAAAACGCCTCTCTCTTTCCCTATTCTTCTTTTTTTTTCCTCTTTTTTCTCTCACATTATCATTTTTTTGGTTCCTTCTCTGTCACTGCATCCTTCTCTTTCTCCCCCGTATACTCAGTTTTTTCTTTCGTTTCGTCCTCTCCCCTCAATTTCTATCACGGCTTCACCTTTTTCTCTCTCTTTCTTATTTTCTTCTTTTTCTTCCCTTCACCGATTCCCCCCTTTTTTAGTACTCACTCCTTTCACATTCAAATGCATTTTTAGGCACACACTCAAACGCCTACAATTTCCATTTGAATGTTGGCACAGGACAGCAAAACAGTTCGATCACTTAATTATTATGGAAGCCCTTAGGAGAGAAAAAAAATTGCATTTTTTTCTAGGATAAAGCCTTCAGGACATCGTTTTCACGTTTTGAAATTCTTTACCGTTGCCAAAGGGAAATTCCTGCATTAATCAAATCGAATACCAGCGAAATAGCAAAAATAACAGAAATCTCTTCCTGTGATAACCAATTGATTTTTATGACGATGCTATTCTTTTCATTTTCTTGAAAAGGTTTGCTTCACTTTAATCGATGATTTTGAAAAATCTTATATCATTTGTTCTCCCCCTTCCTCTAAATTAGTAAAACATCAATTGAATTTGATCAGAAATCGAAATCCTAACGAACGCAAAAAAGAACAATATATATATATATATATATATATATATATATATATATATATATATATATATATATATATATATATATATATATATATATATATATATATATATATAGGGGTGTGTTGAATGGATAAATTATCGGAATTTCTTTCTTCCAGAACAAAGTTTGATCATCTTTGTGTTTGCAAATGAAAAATATCAGAATTTTTCAAATTCGTTGTACAGAAGACAGGAATTCGATATTCTGAAAATATTTCATGCCTTGCAATTTTGCTTGGATTTTCCAATTTGATTGATTGATAGATAAATAGATAGATAGATAGCAAAACACGTGTACAATGAGATTGATATGGGCAAATCTACACTCTTCAAGGGTACACTCAATAACTCTACCAATTTCATTTCCACAGATAATTGGATGAAAACCAATTCATATGTTGCTACATAGCAGGAAAAAGGAAAAACCCTTGGACCATCACCAAAACTAATTATTCCTCAACTACGGCCATCCATTCCACAAAATCTCATAGAATGTGTTGAAAACTTTTCGAGATATTGCGTTAATAGACATGAGAGTAAAGATTATTTGGATCCAGCAAAAATAATTATCATATAACCGATAGTCCTCATTTTCACAAGAATCATCAAAATTTACTGAGAACTTGTGTAGATATTGGATAGAAAAAAAACCGACTGATCGACTGGGATGAATATGCTTCGATGACTGAATCAAAAGAATGTGTGGAAGATTGGAAAAATACACAAAGAATAAAAATTAAAATACATGAAAATGATAAGAAAGAGAAATAAGAAAGGCATTTTAAATGAGAGAAGAGAAATGGAATGAAAGGAAGAGCAAAAGAAAGTGACAGACAATCATTCCAGAAAAACGACAAATAAACTGGATGATCATAAATGAGTTATCAAAGCTTTGAGTGAGAATAGAGTCAATAAAACTGTTTGGGTGTCTTCCAAAATGGTTGAACGATATTTGGATAATCCATCATCTAATTCCTATTTATTTCTTTACACATTCCTCCAATTCTTGTGGATTGCTTTTGTTGTTGTTTGAGCAATTGTTTATTTTCCCCTTGTTTTGCAAAGTTACGTATCTATCACATTCGTTGGCATCGATACAAAATTGACTGAGAGTATTTACTATCGTATTCACTATGTCCGACACTTTTCATTCTTCAAGTATCATGCAGGACTTTTTTGATTTCACAACCCATAATCTCAAAAATTCCACTTAAATTTTATCACAAAAATGTATCCTGGAAAACACGTCAGCAGATTCCAAGCGAAAAATTCTGCAATCTTCGATTGAACTTTACCTTTTTCATAAGCATGGACAATGCCTGGCGATACCGAGCAATTAACCCTTCTCCCGGGGATTTTGATTGGCTTCTGATGGATTTATGGACATAATATCCGGCTATTTTACTCAAATGAAATTCTTGGACCAAACATTGCCCTGCTTTGAAAGATTTTTTCCTATGGTTGACTTCTGTATTTTTCTACTGAATATATATACATACATATATACATACATTGATATTTGACATAATTTCATTTTTTATTAGACATGTTTTTCTCACCAGTCCCTGCTCTTGGTTTCATCTTTTCCTCTTCTTTTGTTTGGAATGCAATGATGCCATTTGATTACGTGACGCATCGTGAGAATTTCTTGGAATACTTAACAGAAGGCAGTTGACGATGTAAAAGAAAATGATTCAAAGAAACATCACAACTAACTCTGCTTTGAGCTAGAATAAAGAGAATCATTGACTTGTCACAATTTGATGCTTTAAAAATGATTCAAGAAATAAAAAGTGAATTATTTACACAGAACTCCTACCTAATAATATCCTAACACCCACATTCAATAATTGAAGCCTCAAAGTCACCAAGACCCATCGGAAAAATTCACCTTAGCCATTTATAACCCCTGTCCAAATCATAGCCAACACATTCTTGATAACTTGTAAGGTTGAAACCTATGTAGCTCCTTGACCTCACCAACCCTCGATTTACACTATCCCCAACATTCCAAAAAATCTAACTTCACATCACTCCCCCCTATCCTGACATACTCCGCCCGCCCAAAGACCAACTGCTGCTGCTTAACCAAAGACTTGATACCGAACTGGACATACTCCCACTCAACAGGAGGCCTCCAGCAGCCCTTATAACATATTTTACCCACAATGCATAGCTCCTGATAGTAGACTCTGGTTCGAACAGGAAACTCTAAACACATACTGACACAGCACACACCAATGAAGATGGGAAGAATCCCAAAACATGTCTGGACAATTTACATCTAAGGATTAATAAACCTTACCTCTAAACAGTTTACTCCCGAGTCTGTCTCACTCTTGACAGTACATATATATATATATATATATATATATATATATATATGTGTGTGTGTGTGTGTGTACACATGTGTTTGAGTGTGCTTCTGTTCTTTTGTGTCCGTATCTATGTTTACGTAGGTTTATGCGTAATATTCCAAATGAATGAATTCTGAGATCTTTGATTTATACATTGAATGATATTTTCATTATTTTCAAACTATATCCTCACTTATATATGACACAGTTCAATGTCCATTCCCAGTTGTTTGTCCAAGTTTTTTGTTCCATTAATTCTATGCATTAATTGGCTGGAATATTAGGATCTATATCACCACAAATGTTCATCTTCCCGTAAAATAACCTGTTCTCAACTCTAAACATGGATTTGGTAACTGGCTTTGGGTTGTTCACATTTCAATGACGTCAAATTGGATTAGACTTTCATAAATATGGAAGGTAATAATATTGCTGAATCAGTCGAAAATATTCATAGAGTTTATCTGATTGATTATTTACTCAGGTCATTTTGCTGGGCTTTCCACTGGCCTATTTATGCCTAATTCTATCAAATCATTCTTAGATGTAGCCATTCACAAAGCACGTAAAACATGTGATAATCCCTGGCTCTACAAAGGTGATAATACTACAGAAGCAGCCTGGGATAAGCATAGAGTTCAGGTGGTAGATTGTTTAATCAAGAGAAACACACCAAAAGCAGGTCATCCTATTGTGCTAATCGATGGCTCATTTTGTCTACATCGATTAGGAGCCTGTTTTTATGGTTAGGGTTATTGCTATAAAATTCAATATGAGAAATTCCACGTCTGGTTATTATCTGATTCAAATTATGCGTGCTGTCTTTCATCACATTAGATAAACCCATTCAGTCGTCAGTTTCATGGATATAGGGAAAATATAACAATATAAATGTATAAAAAATGCTAGTTTTATAAATGCTAGGACTGTACCAGGTGGGAAGATACACGTTTCGGGAGGCTTGACACCATAGCGTGTAGAGCAGCCTATCAAAATAGTCAAAAAAAAAGAGAAAATTCTGTCTCCTCGACGGAACTATGACAGTGAAACCATTATATTGAGGATTCAGATATATCATATCCAGGGTTAGTAAATATGTGTAATATTCATCGTTTTATTTATTTTATAGGATTTCAGAAGAGCTGATCTAAAAACTCCGTAGTCCGCACGTTATGTATAAACTGATATCTCGCAAGTGTCAAGTTTATATCGTGACTACTTGTCAGGTAAACACACACACACACACACACACACACACACACACACACACACACACACACACACACAAACACACACACACACACAGAGTTGAAGAAATTCCTTTTATTGTAGTGGAGAGGTTTTACATTCAATTATGCCATTTTAATACTTATTTGAAATCTTCCATTTCTCAGTCCACTCATCTACAACGGCGTATCAATTATCTATCAGTATGTTGTTTTGTATGGATACAGAAACACTGAAGTGAAATACAATGCGTACTTAGATACTGATGGATGTATGTACAATCGTCAGTATGTTTTAGGTTTTGAAATGACTTACAGCTACAAAGTCTTCAGTCATCTTTAAATTACTTGATTATCTGGTATTGACAAGCGTCTTCACTATTTAGACCTCACTACTAGACCTTCACAACTTTTTAACCGATCACAAACGAGACCTGGACCGACAATGGTGATTGAAGGCTCGTTTTGAAAGAATGATTTCAAGTCGATATATCATTAATTTCATGTCTTTATTGTTTGAACTTGGAAGTCTAAGTTTCCATTGAAAATATTTATATTTGTTGCACACAAAAGGAAGGGGGCTAATTTTTAAGATGTTCAATTAGAGAAAAAAAACTCTGACAGACTCAGACTCCTTTGCTCCTATAATCTGTGACACACCGTGTACTGGCGTTGTGCAACTACTTTCAACTGTATTCTGGACGTATTTAACAAAAAGGAATTTAAAGACCAACATTACCACAGGTAAATATAATGTGATAAATCACAGGGAATAAAATATAAATGCCTTTTAATTGCATCATAGCAACATACCAACGCTGTGCAATATCTCCAAAATGTCAATGAAAATTCGTGGTATAGGTATGGGGTTGAGTTAAAGTGATCCATACTCTTGATTGGTCCATGTATAGAGACCTCCTCTCGTTCCTACGTATATATCCAAAACATACTGTTATATTTCCGTGGTTGGATGCTTGAAGAAAAAAGAACACAGACCAAGAAGTAAAATGAATCAGACTGTCATAGAAACCATTGCCCCAATCATGGGAAAAAAAGGAAAATATTCTATTGTTCGAGTGAAATAGTTTTTAAAATCCTGACAAAAGTATCGGAAATATATTGCTGTAAACAAATACCTAGACTTTGGAAACCATTGATCTTCACGAGGATCTTTTTTAAAATCTTCACATGTATTGATATATTTTTCGGTTTTATCTATTCTTTATTGAGGAAATGTTTACATACGATACATCAAACGGAAAAGTTGCAATAAACAAAGAAATGCACTCGGTGCAGATTTAGAAAGGGGTTAAATCTTGGGATCCTGATATCCGTTTGCTTGGGCAAAGCAAGATTGATTTTTTCAAATAGCTAGATGAAAGACATTTTGTTATCAAAAATATACAAATAATCCCCAGTTTATTTGTAAGCGATTTTTGGATATCTTATTGTTGAATCGACACATCAGTACTCGGATACTTATTGATACTTTTAACAATATTAAAGGTAGAATTACGAATTATTCTATCATGTCTCATGTAAAAAAATTGAAATAATATTGCATTTACAAAGTTCATCCACAAAAAATCATTCTTACTGAGATCTTTTCTGAAGAGCTTCAGCTTTCTTTCACGTACGAAAATTGCATGAATCATTCTGATGGTAGGCCTTGTAGTATTTCATCCAGTTGTTTGTATATTCTTATGGAAATTTCGAAGATTTTACCTCTGTGATTAGTGAAATTAGAGATAAACGTCGTAGAAATGGGGACATTGGTTCAAAACTTGATACAAATAAGATGATGTCCGTCTTATTCTTTCAAAATTGCTGGCTCTTTTCGTTTTGAATACTGGTCTTTGAAGTTTTTAGCTTTTAGCTGCTTTGCTTGGGCGTTGGGTATTGTGGAAGTGCTTTGTTTTTTTTACCCTAACTACGCTGGGGGCTTTCAAGAAGAGTGTTTTTCCCTTTAATAATCAGCATTGCAGCACGATATGCAAGTGACTGAAAGATTTTACATCATAAAAAAACAACAACAACAACAAAAAATAGGATTCCAGTTCCCCGTGGTCTGGAGTTTGTTTTCTTTTATCTGACTTCATTCAATCAACTCAAAAGCCCTTCTATGTTTTCCTCACGTTGATCCCTGCTCTTCCACAACTTTCAAATGCTGGTGGTTAGATTCTCGTCTCTCTTACGTTTCGAACCAACAGAATCAACTGTGGATGTTTTTCCACTTCTGGATTACATTTCAAAAAAGGAGCAAACGCCCCGAGGATGCTAAAAAATGGATTGGTTCAAAACTGTCATATATTGTTCCGTCAATTTCCTACATAATGAAAACATCTTCGACATCTCTGAGGACAATTTTGAAATAATGCTTCAAAACAACCAGTATTTCAATACTTTTATCCGCCATTACAACATCTGAAACAGAAGAAAACAGCTGATTAGAAATAATAATAATATGATATAGATATTTAGAATATCGATTATATTGTGTAGTCGTAGATTGGCTCCCGAGTAGTTACGCTTCATGTAATATATATATATATATATATATATATATATATATATATATATACATACATACACATATATATATATATACATACATACATACATAAATATATATACATACATACATATACATATATATATACATATATATATGTATACATATATATATATATATATATACATACATATATATAGATATATACATACATATATATATCTACATACATATATATATATATATATATATATATAAGTACATATATATATATATATATATATATATATATATATATATATATATATATATATATATATATATATATATATATACAAAATCAAACAATGAAAAGATTTAATTTCAGGAAGTATTGATCGACTCCTGCAATGAATATTTCTCTAGTATCCCGCTGTTAAAGTAGCAAGAATAATACTTATTACTAAGTGAGTTTCATCTTTATAAGATATCCCAGTCTGTAGTCCTATTCTAGATTTAGTCACGTAAAGCCAACATATGTTTATATCTGCCAAGCATAAATGGCTAAGAGTCCCAATTATCCGGTAGTTGCAGTACTCGCTCAGATTATTGATCTAAGAAAAATAAAAATGAAACAGATTCCTAATGGGAGGTGTTGTCACCGTAATCAACATCACACAACATACCTTCGATTTAACGGGGATTTGTCTAACAGAATTCTGACATGACATTTCCTCGTAGATATCTTTATGCATTCTTTTAATAATTCTGATATAATCCAAATTGCCTTCTTGTTTATTATAACCAGTATTTTTAGTCGAGACTTGAATGAATCCTCTCATGAAAAATTTATTTATCTATTTTTTTATCAAATGTGATCTGACGGTAAACACTTAACTCCGGGCAGAAGTTCTTTTAGCATAGTATATTTGGTGGGGATGCATTTGATCCTGGTTCTCACGTCTT
The DNA here is from genome assembly GCA_963457665.1 of Thysanoteuthis rhombus. Classification (NCBI taxonomy): domain Eukaryota; kingdom Metazoa; phylum Mollusca; class Cephalopoda; order Oegopsida; family Thysanoteuthidae; genus Thysanoteuthis; species Thysanoteuthis major. Next base: position 10,784,540 of record OY735224.1, read on the forward strand.
ACGTACGATCCAGCGGTTGATTGAGTCACAGCCTTCGGTAAAAGGGGTGAACACTCTAGTATTGTGTCATCGTGATTGCTATAAATCTGTATTAACTCTGAACAACTATTATAGATCATTCAATGTTTCCATGACCATTACATTCTTTTATACAGGGAGAGTGTGGATGTACATGTCCATTATCTATAAAAGATACAAACGGTACTGGTGAGAATCAAATGATACTGGCATATTGGGTAAAATACGTATTATTGATATACTAATTACTTAAACCCAGATTATATGGGTGTGAAGACTGCCATGAAGCTTATTATATTTAGGGAGAAAGAATAAAGAAAACCTTAATAGGATGTCTGATTGATTTACCCATTGATATCTACAAGTTGACGAGTGAGATAATCACAAATTGTAAAATATTTCCGTAACTCGCACTTAATGGACGAATATATATATATATATACATATATATATATATATATATATATATATATATATATATATATATATATATATATATATATATATGTATATATACATATACATATATATATATATATATATATATATATATATATATATATATATATATATATATAAGACTGATGATGATGGGAATGTGAAAACAAGGTAAGAACAGAACGAAGTACACCTGTTATATGTAAGGTTGCCGAGGAGAAAGTTCGAGACCTGATGAGGCATTAAGTCATTTAGGATCCAGCAGTGACTACTAGATACAATGTGATGAAGGAGATGAAAAAGCGAAAGAGAATACGAAGAAAAGAAGGAGAAAAAAGAGAAGAAAATGAACATAAATTATCAGAAGAAAAAGACAGATGATTTTACAGTCCCAGTAAAAGGCTTGAATAATAATGATGGGATGATACTATTCCACTATTTCTACTGAATAGTAGTAGTAGTAGTAGTAGTAGTAGTAGTATTAAGGAAGATACAGAAGTAGTATTGACAATGAAAATGAAAGTCAAAATGTAAAAAATTATCTTGGGAATAACGTACAATAAGTGACAACAAATACTACGCTTCTATCACAACAATTACTACTTTTACTTGTGGATGTATTTGTGAAAGCAGTGATGATAATGATGATGATGATGATGATGATGATGTTGATGTTGATGTTGATGTCGATGTTGATGTTTTTGTTCTGCTTATCAAGTGTGATAACATTGTAAGCCTCGAAACCAGTTCCTATTTTAGGATGAATTTAGAAAATAGAAAAAGTTCTCCGTGAACGTTCTGTACGGCGTTTATAAATAATAATAGTAGTAGGAGCAGCAGTACTATATTCATCATCATCATCACTATTATTATTTATTATTATAATCATTAGTAGTCGTAGTAGTAGTAGTAGTAGTGTATGTTATAATCATTGTAGAAAGAAAAGATTAGAAAAAGTATACTTCAATCCATAAATTCTAATCGGCCTGATGTCACCAATGAAAAAAATATTTATAATTATACATAATACATCCAGGAGATCCGAGAATCATAGCCAACAAAGAAAAAGGATATCCTTTGCTTTAAAGGATAAAGAATACATTTTGTTGTTTACATGATGGATGCTAATGTCAACTTTTCTCTTCTTCCCTCTTTCCTTCCAAAGCTTCAACTTTCACTTTCTCTCTGAAAACAAGTGTCAAAATATCATCACAGATGATTGAGTGCCTACGCGTTTACAACTTGGATAAAAAAAATAACGATCATCAAACTTTTATCAATGCCTCTTTATTTCTTAATTTTCTCCCAATTGTTTCATTTTAAAGTTCTAGATTAACCACGAAGTTTTGAGAGAAAAATTACTTCCTTTGAAATATCATTCAAGAAATCGAAATTTGAACACGAGTATCCTAACACCTATATATATATATATATATATATATATATATATATATATATATATATTCTCATAAACGCAAACACATACACACTCACCCAACATATATATATATATATATATATATATATATATATATATATATATATATATATATATATATATACATATATATGCATACTTGCATACATATAAGTGTGTATGCATTGTGAGCGAGATCCTGATCTTGACTTTAAGCGGTATACACAGATACTCTGATCGTAGACTGAAGTGCTGATTCAAGCATAAACAATCCGTTATCATTTGCCGAATTTTTTTTCAAAATTTAATTTTCAACCAGTTTTTTCGCAAAATGTTAAAAATCAATCTTACCTTATAATCAATACCAACAAAGTGTTTCCATAATGTTTTCCATAATGTATCGAGGAAAGGTGTGCAAAGGCATACTGGTTGTCGTACGATTTCATTGATATTAAATAGAGACTAGTTCTCTCCCCTTTCCTTTGGTGGTGCCACTCCGAGTCTGCTGTGTGGTATTCCTCCCACCAACTTTTTCGTAGCAGAGGAGGCTATACGACTGTGCTCACTGGTCTACGAGGTGTTTACGACTATTTCGTATTCATGAGAGTGGAGGAGGATTCGGTACTCATTGGAAATAGGTAGATCAATCTATCAGAGTATCAACACGGTTGCTTTGGTGCAGCTACATTAAATAAAAAAAAGAGGCCATATAGAGATTAATCGACATACACCATGTGATTATTTACGTATGGAACATATTGCATTCCACTAGAAATGAAATAAGGGAAACAATTTGAGATAGATCGATAGATAGATAGATACATACATACATTCATACAACGCAACGATCATGTACCAGACTGAACATTGATTACGTTTTGTTACACAAAAACTCTATTGATATGATTTGCCGTCACTCTCACTCAACGTAATAGAATGAATAATTGAAGAAAAAAAACTTGGATTTGCGATCACAAAACGAGAAAAACAAATTTAACTTAGTAAATTCAAAATACAATGTTGATATTTTTAGCGCTATTTCAATGTCCATTGGTAACATCATCAGTTTTATTTCAATATTTGATTAATGATCAAATACCCGGTCTGATATTTCTAACTTTTTGCACAGTTTAAAATATATTCAGATTAGTAACAAGTATGAAAGTTATTTATGAGCTTTGCCATCATATAATGATTGTTTCATTTAGTTCTCAATGTATGTCCATTGTGAGCAATCTTATGCCAGGGTAATCAAAGCTTGGTAAAATACCGTGTGGTTACATCGTCAGTTTTATAGTGTAAGTTTATTTCTCGATTTACTGGTTGTTTTCTTTTATTCTGGTTTTTAAAAAAATCCTTCAAGAATTA